>QRDG01000166.1:0-187048 GCA_012064385.1 Puccinellia tenuiflora | reverse complement strand
TGATTTGAATTTGAATGAGGAAGCAGGCTCATCGATTGTCCTTCCATCGGTATTTACTCACGGTGACATGCCAGCATTTGCGCGAGGTACTTCAAAGAGACGCAAGAATTCGTGATCGTCCGATGCATAAGTCTCTAAAAAATGATTTGATTGAGCATATTTGGAAAAAGTTTGGGCGACTGTAGAATATATTTGAGTCTTAATCTATGTATTGCTAAATATGGTTTAGATTATTTTAATGTATAATATGGCGGTTCATCATTTATTATTGATCCATTTTATTTTGTGTTCTTGTATTTATCCTTGCGTACCAAGAAATAAAATTTCATATTGCTACATGCCACAAATAGATCACAAAGTTGAAGTACTAGTTTAGATCCAAAAAAACAATAAATGAAACTGTTATGTAACCATACTTATGATACTACCACCATTGTGGAGGTAGTAACATAGAGTAGTAACATATGCATGTTACTACTCTATGTTACTTCCCATTGTGGCTAGTCTCAGAGGGAAAAGATTAGAGCAGGCAGTCGTCAGCGGGCGCCGTAGGCTAATGGAATATACGGCGCCGCTGCGTAGTCTCGTCCTTGAATAAATTGTTTATAGATGGGAACGAGAAAAGGCAGCTTCAAGTGGAAGTCATGAGGCAAAAAAAAAAATCTGTCACAAGCACTGAAGCGCCATCAAGGTAGATCATGTATACTCCGGTAGTCTGCTTGACCGGAGCTTGCAACCTTTGAGAGGATAAATACAATTTTTTCAACATGTCAAGGGTGCATCGGCAGAACATTACTAGTGCAAGACGTGTCAGGAGGGTTGCTCCCATCGAGCAAGCAATGTGATCGTCAGCAACAAGTGACGCGCACGTGCTCCACTAGAGGAGGAAAAAGGATGTTGCCTACCCCACTTGATTTCTACAGTAGTAATCTCTGCCACTTCAACTGTGAACAAGGATTGCTAGTGGGACAAGTGCTGTCCTGTTTTGACTGATTTTGGCTGTGCTGATGTTTTCTGGTGAGAGTGGCTTGTTATATGATTAGCAAAAATGCATTAACAGCGTCGAATGCAACCGCATTGGATTGATCTTTATCGTCTCCCATCTTGTTGCTTCTTCGAAACAATCGGTTATGGTGGATGACTACTGCTACTAGTAAAGTTGAGATGAATCTGCCGCAGCATATGCAGTAGTGGAATACGATTGAGATATAGACTGAGCACACGGAAACTGATTGGAGACAATGATGAGACACGAACCGAGATGGGATCCGTCGGCGGAGAATAGATGGGCCGACGACGGGAATCCCCTCGATCGCCGGCCTGCTCTCCCCCGCTAATTCTTCTTAGCAATCCTCTCCCCCCGGCTGATGGGTCGAGGGAGGCTCCTCCTCCCCGCCCGGCTCATCCACGTCGCAGCATCATCACCCATCCGCCGCCCCGCCGTTGAGCGGGCGTAACAGCAGGAGAAGCGGCGGAAAGAGATGGATAAAAAGACTCGTAGTCAAAGTGGCTGCTCTGCTCTGCATTCTGCAATGCCGCGGCCTTTTTGATCGAGCAAACTTTATGTGGCCTTTTGCTGCTGAACGCCTGAACATGTGCAGCGGAAATCAGACGGCGGAGCTGGGCGTTTTCGTTTAGTCCCACCTCGGCCAGCCAGGAGAGGCGGGGCAGCTTAGCTCGGCTATATAAGAGGGGCGGGGTGCGGGAGTTGAGAGGCACGCAGCTGCGTGGTTAGCACAAAGCGAAAAGTTGTTAGCATAGAACTACCACTTTTCAGCTCAATATTCGAAAAACTATCATTTTATACGTTTCAATTGCAAAAAACTATCACATTTTGTTCGGCGGCCGTTTGCAAAATGCACTGATCACGAATTGAACGCGAATTGACACGATTTCTGACAAGTGGGTCTCACTTGTCAGGACAATAAAAAAAAAAGAAATCAGAGAAAATAGATTGTTGGGTGACGTGGACTGTGAACCCACTATAAGCCCAATAAAAAACCCAGCGACGTCGGCGGTTCGCATCGCGGCCCTCGGTGGCGTTGGTTGCCTCGGCCGATCGGAGCGCCAGATCTGGTGGCTCGGCTCCCCCATCGCGGCCCCTGCTCAGGTGCAGGGTGCAGCGCCTAGTGCGGCTGGCCGGTGCGGGTGCTTCTCCCTCTCGAGGCGCAAGTTTCAACTTTTATCCAAGGAAGCACAGATCTGCTATGGTTTTCTTTCGTGCAGGGCTCTCGGCAGCGTCAACAGAGGAGGTGAGCAGGGGTGTTAGGTGAGTTGCCTGTCGCGGTAGCTGGGGCGGCTGGCTTCGTGCAGGCGGGTGAGGTTGGCAATCCTCGAAAGGTCGGGGCGGCGGCCCTGAGCGGTGGGCGCGGCGGTAGCCTGGTGGCAGGCTCCGCAACGCAAGGTGCTAGACGGTGCCTCGGTCTGTGTGGAAGGCGAAGGCTTCGTCGTGGGTCGATCGTGGTCGAGAGCTTGGTCTATTCCAATCTTTGGTTTCTCTCGGCTGCCCCAGTTTTCACCCTTGTGCCGTCTTCTCTTCATTGGACAATGGCAGGTGAAAACCTTGCCTTGCTTTGCTTGGCCGGCGACGGTGACGCTCTCGGGTGCCGCGCTTCCCCTTGGGGACGTCGTCGAGGGTCCATGCCGATTTGACCTCGGGCTCCAAATGAAAATCTATGGTCCACTAGTTGGACCGGACGGCGGCAACGCTTTGGTGTCGCTCCCTTCTTGGAGGCGCCGTCTTGGGAGGCTAGTGGGTACCGGTTAACAGGGTGTGGGTGGCGGCCGTAGGCGATGCACTTCTCGTCGTGCTTTCTGCTTCGGTGGGCTTTTGTTCTTGATCTCCCTTGGCGACCTTGCAGCCCTCTTGTCATATGTGCTCTAGGGTGAGCTTCTCCAACTCCGACGGTGTGGCGCTCTTCGAACCGAGCGAGGGGGCAGGGGCCTTCTTCGGACGTGGAGAAGGATGGCACCTCGACGACGGGTTGATCTTCGGTTGTAGATATGGGCAGGTCCAGCGGTTCAGAGGCTTCATCGACAAGTTCGCTTGCGCGTCACCTTCAATTTGTGTGTCATCATTGCAGCATACAACGTTTTCGAGCTCTTCAAGCTGTGTGTCTTGTGTTTCCTGTTTTCGTTTGCTTGTTGCTCCTATGCTTCTTTGCTGATTTCGTCAGCACCTGCTCTGTAATTGCCATTGTAAACTCTGAGCTTTGTTAATTCAAAGCTGGGCATCTTTACCTTTTATGTATAAAAGAAGCTTGAGTATGGGCTGGCTCGGGGTCCCTCTCGCTCGGCATCTCCTTGTCCATGGCAGGTCCGGAGATGTGGGCATCTGAAGACAATTTTAAGAGAAAGAAGTTGTTGTAGCTCTCGCCTAGTAAGACAGCGTGTTCGCCGTGGTTGTGAAATGACCATCTGTGTTGTGAGATTTGCCTATAGATGCAAGGGGTCCGGTCCGGTGCGGACATGTTATTGGACCACCGCACCTATGGAAGAAATAGGTTTGGCCCGCACCACCTGCCTAGGTTCAGGGTCAATCCTATAGGTTCCAGGTTCGGACCTCTCTCTACAGGAACAACTGCTGGACCTTTCTTCAGCAGCGCTATTTCATCAGTACATGAACAACAGCAGCAAAGCATCGACAGCAGACGGGAGAGGAAAGGCCGAGGTTGGAGAGGCATGCAAGGGGGTCGCGCGCGTTCCCAGCTTCAACCTGCTCCGGCCGAGTTCGGGTGGCCGGCGTTGTAGCGCCCCGACCCCGGGATTATACAGTGAGGCTATGTAGTCAGCACAACCATCAAGGTATAATACAAAGATCGAGACTTGTGGAACAGAACTGGCACAAAGCATGACTCTACGACACAAAACATTTATATAGCAACTCATATAACGAGGAGAATACAAATATTACAAGGCAAAAGGATCACAGATCCTACAAATTCAACAAGCGGAAGCGAAGTAGCGTTGTCTAATACAACAAGAAGCAAAATATGGCCTAAGAGGCCTACACATACACATCACCCAAGCCAGCTTGTTCCACGGTCCCTAGCTGCCACCTGGGAACCCCAGACTAGTAGTCGACGTCAACGAAGAATCCACCTAGATGCTCGGTGTCGTCCTCCTCTGAAATACAAATACATAAAGGCAGCAAAGAGAGACTGAGTACGATGTACTCGCAAGTTTAGTAGGGCGATATAGGCCCAATGACTGACGGAGGCTCTAAAGCTGTATAATGTAGTTCTTTTGCATAAAGCTAACTTTCATAAACAGAAACTTAAAAGACACATGGCATTCGTCTACTCAGAATATTTTTATAAAGGGATAAGAGAGTATCATTATCAACTTCGGTTCTCGACGAACCTACTCACAACCATCTCCACTTATCTCACACAAAGGCACTCCCTCGACTCACCCTCGAGGAAATGAACCTTTATCTCATGTTTGTTATGCAACCTCTAGCTGCCATATCAATTAGGTTAAAAGTTATCTATGGTCTCGTATATCCGTTCCCAAGTCGTCCATAACCGCGGACACGGCTTTTCGAAAAGATTTAACCCTGCAGGGGTGTACTATTTGAAGTCGCCAGGTTCCGAGGGAATCCCAGCTCCTTATCCATTGGTACCGTCCGGCTCACCTAGTTGGCCCTCTTCCGGGGAAGGCCGGCAAGCGGGCGCGGTTAGACCTTTACATTGCATGAGGCTTACTCAAGGACCATCCGTGTGCGGAAGGACAGGTTAAGCACTCCCAGCGCCCTGCCCCGCGGCCACATCCTAAACACCACCATCCTCGTTCCTTTTTCCACCCACACAACTCACGCGCAAATGGAAAGCTCGAACTAGAGGACCCTTGACAAGCCCCTCACAAATTATTCGGTCGGTAAGGCGCCCATACACCCACCAATGGCAGCACGCTCGATCTTGGTTCTAGAGACAAGAACTCGCACCTAGGGGCTAGAGTGAGGCAAAGCACCATCCCCGATGGCAACTCACCCGAACCGTCTTAGCATTTTAATTAAGCATCACCATTATCCACCAGTGCCGAAACGTTCCATCAACATAATAATTATGGAATTAATAACGGACATAAAGCATTTAGTAAGCATGGCTAAGCATAGCTAAGCATATAACCAACAATTATTTTGGTAACTCGGCCAACACATCAACCCTATGGTTCATAGGTAGGGATACATGTGATTGGCTCGGGGAAGACATGCAATCATAGGATTCTCTATACTATGATCAAAAGAGACTATTTGAATCGCATGCAAATAATATGGTGGATAAAATAAGTTTATAAACATAGGATGCTAGATGCCAAGAAGGTTAGGTTATCTCTTGCCTTGCTGCCCGGGCGTGAAGTATTGATCGTCGGGGTAGGTAGAGAGACCCTCGACTCCGGAATCTATCGATACCCAAAAGAGAAATACAAAGGACACATAAATCACACGAACTCAAGATGCAATGCTCAAGCACATGATGATATGTCAAATTGATGCAAGGATATTACCATATAGATTAAAGGCAACATTAAATGGGGAGCTAAATAATTAGGGAAAATTATTTGGAAGCAACCCCACATTTAGCTTAATGACCATGTTCTTCATAGATTGATGAATTATTAGTGAAATAGCTCAAAATGCATGAACATGACATGGAACAGTTAGGGTTTATTATTCCGAACATTTCGGTAATTTATTTGTAATTTTCGGAGCACCGATGCTTAACTAGCAATTTTAAAAAGGGTTATGTGGATTTATATCTTTTATCCAATTCAAGATTAATATCAACATCCAAAGTAGTGACATGAGGTGTTACTAGCATGTTTAGATAGCATTAGTAACACTGATCAAAAAGGTAGGTCATTTGCAAGTTTTAACAAGAAGGAGTTAAAATACAAAAGTTCACAAGTTTTCAGCTTGGTTCGGAATCCATCCGGATTGGGCCGGAATATTCCGGATGGTCCGGAATAATCCGGGCTCATTCCGAGCCAAATCCGAGGTGACCTCCAAAACTTTCTGTAAGGGTTTCGGAAATTGTCCGGAAAGGTCCGGAATTTTCCGGTCGACCCGGAATCGATCCGGAATAATCCGGACGATTCCGGATGGCTCGAACCTGGGAAGAAAACAACGGCGGCGGCGGGGACTCGCTCGACGCGAGCAAGAATCCGAAGGGGAGAGGGACGCGGGAGGATGTCCAGGAGGATGAGGGGCTCACCAGGGGCACGTAGGCACGGTCGGAGAGGATGGGGACGACCACGGTGGCCGGATTTCGCAGGGAACGGCCACGGCGAACGGCGGACCAACTCGGGACGCCGAGCTCGATTAGCTCGTCTCGAGGCCTCCCAGCAAGCTTCCTTCGGTGGGGAAGGTGGAGGAGGAGCAGGCGGAGCGAGTGGTGGTTTCGGTTTGCCCCAAGGTGGCCGGAGTCGACGGCGAGGCTCGGAGGACGGCGGCGGTGCTACGGCGTGCGGTGAGAGGAACGGGAACTCTCCCTCGATCCGGAAAAAGGGGAGGGACGAGGAGGAGAGAGGAATACGGGGCAGGTGAGGCCGGTCACGGGCTTGCTAGCCCTCCACTTGCCACGGCGGCGTGCGGCATGGGCGCGGAGGAGGTGGCGGCATGGCGCCAGTGTTCATCGTCACTGTGCTTCATCCGGAATTTTCCGGATGGGTCCGGAAAATTCCGACTGGCCCGGAATTGATCCGGAAAATTCCGGGTCATTCCGGATGACCACAGTTTTGGCAGAAAGGGCAGAAATTGAAAAGCATTTTACACAAGTCCAAAAATTACAGAAAAATTTAGGGATGCTCCCAACCAGAATAGGAAGCTCCCCATATTTTCCTTGAGATTTTTAGGGCAACACCACATGGTTCACAAGTAGAAAGCGCATTGCAACACAAAAGAAGCTTTGAGGCTTGGAACAAAAATTTAGAGGACAAACCATTTGGTTTCTCGAGCATTGGTTGAACTTAGAGAAACTTGCGAGACCGTAAGGTCACTTGCCATGACAAGGGTTACATCATAGTTTCCATTTCAAGAAGTAAAGAGTTTTGGGAAGTTTGGCTTCCCTCATTTCATTGTTTCCATTTGATTACTTATTAACATTAGCAATTTAAAGACATGCCATGATGCAAACAAGAATGCAAAAAGTGGAAAAATTCTTCGTATTTTTCATTACCAAGTTTGGGCTGTTACAACTCTACCCCCCTTACAGGAATCTCGTCCCGAGATTCTAGGCTTGAGTGAAGAAGGCGGGGTATTCCTGACGAAGACTAGTTTCTCGCTCCCAGGTGGCTTCTTCCTCGGAATGGTTGGACCATTGAACTTTGAGGAACTTGATGGACTTGTTGCGGGTTTTCCTCTCCGCTTCATCCAAGATGCGGATAGGATGCTCGCGATAGGTCAAATCCTCTTGAATGTCCAATGCCTCATGATCAACCCCACGGATGGGATCCTTGAAGCACCGGCGGAGTTGGGAGACATGGAAAACATCATGGACATCCGGGAAGTTGGAGGGTAACTCAAGTTGATAGGAGAGATCTCCTCGCTTGGCTAAGATGGTGAAAGGGCCAACAAAGCGAGGTGCTAATTTGCCCTTGATTCCAAAGCGACGAACGCCTCGGAGAGGAGAGACTCGAAGATAGGCCTTGTCACCAATTTCATAGTGGACCTCTTGGTGGTGCTTGTCATAGTAGCTTTTCTGACGGGATTGAGCGGCCTTGAGGTTTTCCCGAATGACACGGACCTTCTCTTCGGCTTCATTGATCACATCAGGACCGAAGAGTGACCTCTCCCCGGTTTCAGACCAATTGAGAGGAGTCCGGCATTTTCTCCCATAAAGAACCTCAAAGGGAGCCATTTGCAAACTGGCTTGATAGCTATTGTTGTAGGAGAACTCGGCGAGAGGGAGGTATTTTTCCCAACTCTTGCCGAAAGAGATGACACAGGCCCGAAGCATATCCTCAAGAACTTGATTCACCCTTTCAGTTTGACCGTCGGTTTGAGGGTGGTAAGCAGTGCTCAGGTTCACACGGGTTCCCAAAGCACTTTGGAAACTCTGCCAGAATTTGGATACAAAAAGACTTCCCCGGTCCGATATGATGCTTATCGGAACACCATGGAGAGGGAAGATCCGAGCAAGATACAACTCGGCTAGTTGCTTGGCGGTGATATCCTCGCGAACGGGGAGGAAGTGGGCGACTTTGGATAGACGATCAATGACTACCCAAATGGCATCATTACCCCTTTGTGATCGTGGAAAACCGGTAATGAAATCCATACCAATTTCATCCCATTTCCATTCAGGAATGGCTATGGGGCGAAGAGTACCAGCCGGCCTTTGATGTTCAGCCTTCACTCGGCGGCAAACGTCGCATTCAGCAACATACTCGGCGATCTCGCGCTTCATGCAAGACCACCAAAACTGAGGACGCAGGTCTTGATACATTTTGGTGCTACCCGGGTGAATAGAGATAGGTGACTCATGAGCTTCAGAAAGGATCAACTCCCTCACATTTCCACTCTTGGGCACCACTAGACGGTCACCGAAATAGACAACACCCTTGTCATCCACCGAAAAACAATTGGCCTTCCCATTTGCCATTTTCTCTTTGATCTCAAGAATTTCCTCATCATTTTGCTGAGCGGCCTTGATATTATCCTTGAGAGTGGATTTGATCTCAAGGTTAGCTAGAAAACCCGAAGGAACAATTTCCAGGTTCAACTTAGCAAATTCCTCGTGGAGAGCCGGTTGCGCCCTTTCAACCATCACGGTATTGCAATAGGCTTTTCGGCTCAGAGCATCCGCCACGACATTTGCCTTGCCGGGCTGATAATTGAGGGTCACATCATAGTCTTTTATCAATTCCAGCCATCTTCTCTGCCTCAAGTTCAGATCGGGCTGGGTGAAGAGATATTTTAGACTTTGGTGGTCGGAGTAGATCTCACAACGGTTGCCCAAGAGATAGGGCCTCCATTGCTTCAGAGCATGTACCACGGCGGCAAGCTCCAAATCATGAGTTGGATAATTTTGCTCATGTGGTTTGAGTTGTCGGGAAGCATAAGCGACTACATGGCCCTCTTGCATCAAGACACATCCCAAGCCTTGGAGAGATGCATCGCAATAGACGACAAAGTCCTTGGCGGTATCGGGAAGGACAAGTACCGGGGTGGTGGTGAGCTTGACCTTGAGGGTTTGGAAACTCTCTTCAGCCTTGTCTGACCACACAAATGGCTTGCCTTTCTTGAGGAGTTCAGTCAATGCCTTTGCTATTTTGGAGAAGCCCTCAATAAATCGACGGTAATAACCCGCCAATCCAAGGAAGCTTCGGATATCTTTGACGGATTTGGGAGTTGGCCAATCCAGGATTGCCTGAATCTTGTCGGGTATCACCGCTACTCCGGCAGCTGACACCACATGACCGAGAAAGATGAGCTCCTTCAGCCAAAACTCACATTTAGAGAACTTGGCATATAGACGGTGATCTCGAAGCTTGGTCAGGACAAGTCGAAGATGTTCAGCATGTTCGTCTTCGGTCTTGGAGTACACAAGGATGTCATCGATGTAGATGATGACGAACTTGTCGAGGTACTCATGGAAGATGGAGTTCATCAGCCTCATGAATGTAGCCGGAGCATTTGTGAGGCCGAAGGACATGACGGTGTACTCATATAGCCCATAGCGGGTAGTGAAGGCCGTCTTCGGAATATCCTCCTTTCGGATTTTTATTTGATGGTAACCTGACCTCAGATCCATCTTGGAGAACACCGTGGCTCCAGCTAATTGATCGAACAAGTCGGTTATTCGAGGAATTGGATACTTGTTCTTGATGGTCACCGCATTGAGAGGGCGGTAGTCAACGACCAGTCGAGGAACATTTGTATCCCTCTTCTTGACAAAGATAACCGGGCAGCCCCAAGGAGAGCTACTCGGTCGGATGAATTCTTTTTCCAATAACTCATCAAGTTGCTTCTTCAATTCAGCTAGCTCTTCCGTTGGCATACGGTAGGGCGTCTTGGAAACTGGGGCGGTTCCCGGAACCAACTCAATCACAAACTCCACGCTGCGATCGGGTGGCATGCCGGGCAATTCCTCCGGAAAAACATCGGGGAAATCACACACCACCCCCACTTCATGCATTTCAGGCGGGGCTACACCTTCCATGAAAAACAGACTGATCTCCGGGGAAAAAGGGGTAACAGCAGATGGAGCTGCGGAAGAAGGGGACCAATAGCGCACTTCCCCATAGTACGGATGGATCACTGAGACAGTCTTGGCAGCACAGTCCAGGTTGGCCTGATACTTGACTAACCAGTCCATGCCCAGAATAACATCCAGACCCTCTGACTTCAGGGCTATCAACTGAAATGGAAAAGGGGTAGAGCCTATGGAAACCTGCACTTCAGGAGTGATCCATTTGGTTTGCCATCGAGAACCAGGAGTTTTAACCACTAGCGGGGGATCCATCATCACAAACGGTATTTGGTGATTGTGTGCATATGATATGGATATGAACGAATGCGAAGCTCCAGAATCAAATAATACTGAAGCTGGATATGTGTTGATTCGAAGCGTACCCATGAGAACTCCGGGGTCCTCCTCAATGCCTTCAGCCGAGACATGGTTCAGACGACCACGGCTGACGGTGGTAGCCTTGGCGGCTGGGGTAGAGGGTGCTGGTGCAGGTGCCGAGGTAGCCGGTGCCTTCTGGGGACACTCCCTGGAGTAGTGCCCCGGCTGGCCACAAGCGAAGCACGTGACCCCCGGTGGGGCAGGCAGTCGAGGGCGAAAACCGCCTCCAGCCGCACCCAAGGTCGAAGTAGCTGGGCGAGGCGGAGGTGGCAGGTACCCGGTGGGCTTCGGCGCGAAGGGCGCCTTTGGCACGGCGCTGAAAGGCACGAAGACCTTTCGCTTCTTGCCCCCAGTTGAGGAGGAGCTCTGGTGGTCGGTGGAGAGTGGCCTCTTAGAAGCCGCTAGCTCCTTCCTACCTTGCTCCATGGTGAGAGCCTGGTTGTAGAGCTCTTGGTAGGAGGTGAACTTGAAGGGCAGGAGCTCGTATCGAAGGCGAGGTGCGAGCCCCTTGCGGAAGAGGTATTGCTTGTCCTCATCATTCGTCACGTCCCGAGGGGCGTAACGGGAGAGGTGGTTGAACTCCCGTCCATAGGACTGGACGTCCATGCTTCCCTGGGTTAGGTCCAGGAACTCCCGCCTCTTGAGCTCGAGGATGGGCTTGGGGATGTACGCCGCACGGAAAGCGGTGCGGAACTCCGCCCAAGTGACAACATGGCCCGCGGCGACCATTGCTACGTGGCTCTCCCACCAGGAGCCGGCGGCTCCTTCCAGAAGGTAGGTGGCGAAGTTGACGTGTTCAGCCGCGGGAACGTGAAGAGCGGCAAACTTGCGCTCGATAGCCCGAAGCCAATCATCCGCATCAAGCGGCTCCTTAGCCTCGGAGAAAGTGGGAGGTTGGGACCGCAAGAACTGGTTGAGAGTGGTGCAGTCCGTGTTCCTCCTGGCCCCTTGCTGGACCAGCTGCTCGAGCAACCGCTCATTGCGCAGACGGTTTTGCTCGATAGCCATCATCACCTCCGCCATTGTGGGTGGCGGCGGTGGGTCAGGGCTGCTATGTTCCCCACGACGGGTAGGAGCCATTCTGAAGAATTGGAACAACGACAAGTTAGTAACCAATTCTGACAGTTAAGATAGATCATTGGTTGCTCCCAAATATAGATATTTAAGAAACAATAAACACCAAAGACAGAATTAGGCAACCACGGTGACATCACGTCATCGTGGCGGTATCAAACGGATTTAACGGACTCGAGGTACAACTGGACGGTAGGAACCCAACCCCGAGAACCTAAACATCGACACCAAGCACAAAACAAATAGAGGTAAGAATCAGAGTAGAGCGAGTTGGATGAGAAGCAAAAAGAATCCTAAGAAGGTTTTCACAACTCATTTTTAGGTTGAAAATAATTTTCACTAGACTCGACATCGACCAAAAGAAAGGGTTTCCTACAGGCAGTCCTGCTCTGATACCAACTTGTAGCGCCCCGACCCCGGGATTATACAGTGAGGCTATGTAGTTAGCACAACCATCAAGGTATAATACAAAGATCGAGACTTGTGGAACAGAACTGGCACAAAGCATGACTCTACGACACAAAACATTTATATAGCAACTCATATAACGAGGAGAATACAAATATTACAAGGCAAAAGGATCACAGATCCTACAAATTCAACAAGCGGAAGCGAAGTAGCGTTGTCTAATACAACAAGAAACAAATATGGCCTAAGAGGCCTACACATACACATCACCCAAGCCAGCTTGTTCCACGGTCCCAAGCTGCCACCTGGGAACCCCAAACTAGTAGTCGACGTCAACGAAGAATCCACCTAGATGCTCGGTGTCGTCCTCCTCTGAAATACAAATACATAAAGGCAGCAAGAGAGACTGAGTACGATGTACTCGCAAGTTTAGTAGGGCGATATAGGCCCAAATGACTGACGGAGGCTCTAAAGCTGTATAATGTAGTTCTTTTGCATAAAGCTAACTTTCATAAACCGAAACTTAAAAGACACATGGCATTCGTCTACTCAGAATATTTTTATAAAGGGATAAGCGAGTATCATTATCAACTTCGGTTCTCGACGAACCTACTCACAACCATCTCCACTTATCTCACACAAAGGCACTCCCTCGACTCACCCTCGAGGAAATGAACCTTTATCTCATGTTTGTTATGCAACCTCTAGCTGCCATGTCAATTAGGTTAAAAGTTATCTATGGTCTCGTATATCCGTTCCCAAGTCGTCCATAACCGCGGACACGGCTTTTCGAAAAGATTTAACCCTGCAGGGGTGTACTATTGAAGTCGCCAGGTTCCGAGGGAATCCCAGCTCCTTATCCATTGGTACCGTCCGGCTCACCTAGTTGGCCCTCTTCCGGGGAAGGCCGGCAAGCGGGCGCGGTTAGACCTTTACATGCATGAGGCTTACTCAAGGACCATCCGTGTGCGGAAGGACAGGTTAAGCACTCCCAGCGCCCTGCCCCGCGGCCACATCCTAAACACCACCATCCTCGTTCCTTTTTCCACCCACACAACTCACGCGCAAATGGAAAGCTCGAACTAGAGGACCCTTGACAAGCCCCTCACAAATTATTCGGTCGGTAAGGCGCCCATACACCCACCAATGGCAGCACGCTCGATCTTGGTTCTAGAGACAAGAACTCGCACCTAGGGGCTAGAGTGAGGCAAAGCACCATCCCCGATGGCAACTCACCCAAGCCATCTTAGCATTTTAATTTAAACATCACAATTATCCACCAAGTCCGCATCGTTCCATCAACATCATTAATAATGGAATTAACAACGGACATAAAGCATCTAGGTAAGCATGGCTAAGCATAGCTAAGCATATAACCAACAATTATATTGGTAACCGGCCAACACATCAACACTATGGTTCATAGGTAGGGATACATGTGATTGGCTCGGGGAAAGACATGCAATCATAGGATTCTCTATACTATGATCAAAAGAGACATTTGAATCGCATGCAAATAATATGGTGGATAAAATAAGTTTATAAACATAGGATGCTAGATGCCAAGAAGGTTAGGTTATCTCTTGCCTTGCTGCCCGGGCGTGAAGTATTGATCGTCGGGGTAGGTAGAGAGACCCTCGACTCCGGAATCTATCGATACCCAAAAGAGAAATACAAAGGACACATAAATCACACGAACTCAAGATGCAATGCTCAAGCACATGATGATATGTCAAATTGATGCAAGGATATTACCATATAGATTAAAGGCAACATTAAATGGGGAGCTAAATAATTAGGGAAAATTATTTGGAAGCAACCCCACATTTAGCTTAATGACCATGTTCTTCATAGATTGATGAATTATTAGTGAAATAGCTCAAAATGCATGAACATGACATGGAACAGTTAGGGTTTATTATTCCGAACATTTCGGTAATTTATTTTGTAATTTTCGGAGCACCGATGCTTAACTAGCAATTTTTAAAAAGGTTTATTTGGATTTATATCTTTTATCCAATTCAAGATTAATATCAACATCCAAAGTAGTGACATGAGGTGTTACTATCATGTTTAGATAGCATTAGTAACACTGATCAAAAAGGTAGGTCATTTGCAAGTTTTAACAAGAAGGAGTTAAAATACAAAAGTTCACAAGTTTTCAGCTTGGTTCGGAATCCATCCGGATTGGGCCGGAATATTCCGGATGGTCCGGAATAATCCGGGCTCATTCCGAGCCAAATCCGAGGTGACCTCCAAAACTTTCTGTAAGGGTTTCGGAAATTGTCCGGAAAGGTCCGGAATTTTCCGGTCGACCCGGAATCGATCCGGAATAATCCGGACGATTCCGGATGGCTCGAACCTGGGAAGAAAACAACGGCGGCGGCGGGGACTCGCTCGACGCGAGCAAGAATCCGAAGGGGAGAGGGACGCGGGAGGATGTCCAGGAGGATGAGGGGCTCACCAGGGGCACGTAGGCACGGTCGGAGAGGATGGGGACGACCACGGTGGCCGGATTTCGCAGGGAACGGCCACGGCGAACGGCGGACCAAGCTCGGGACGCCGAGCTCGATTAGCTCGTCTCGAGGCCTCCCAGCAAGCTTCCTTCGGTGGGGAAGGTGGAGGAGGAGCAGGCGGAGCGAGTGGTGGTTTCGGTTTGCCCCAAGGTGGCCGGAGTCGACGGCGAGGCTCGGAGGACGGCGGCGGTGCTACGGCGTGCGGTGAGAGGAACGGGAACTCTCCCTCGATCCGGAAAAAGGGGAGGGACGAGGAGGAGAGAGGAATACGGGGCAGGTGAGGCCGGTCACGGGCTTGCTAGCCCTCCACTTGCCACGGCGGCGTGCGGCATGGGCGCGGAGGAGGTGGCGGCATGGCGCCAGTGTTCATCGTCACTGTGCTTCATCCGGAATTTTCCGGATGGGTCCGGAAAATTCCGACTGGCCCGGAATTGATCCGGAAAATTCCGGGTCATTCCGGATGACCACAGTTTTGGCAGAAAGGGCAGAAATTGAAAAGCATTTTACACAAGTCCAAAAATTACAGAAAAATTTAGGGATGCTCCCAACCAGAATAGGAAGCTCCCCATATTTTCCTTGAGATTTTTAGGGCAACACCACATGGTTCACAAATAGGAAGCGCATTGCAACACAAAAGAAGCTTTGAGGTTTGGAACAAAAATTTAGAGGACAAACCATTTGGTTTCTCGAGCATTGGTTGAACTTAGAGAAACTTGCGAGACCGTAAGGTCACTTGCCATGACAAGGGTTACATCATAGTTTTCATTTCAAGAAGTAAAGAGTTTTGGGAAGTTTGGCTTCCCTCATTTCATTGTTTCCATTTGATTACTTATAAACATTAGCAATTTAAAGACATGCCATGATGCAAACAAGAATGCAAAAAGTGGAAAAATTCTTCGTATTTTTCATTACCAAGTTTGGGCTGTTACAGGCGTTCCGCGACGTTCCGGTCGCCGGCGTGTTGACGTGCTCCGGCGGCGGGGATAACTTGGAGAGAAGAGGCAAAATAGGAGCCAGCAAGGGGTGGCGGATTGAGGAGCCAGCAGGGGGCGGTGTATTCTACCGGTGCCGGCGGCTCGCCCGGTCCTGCGGCGGCGCGGCGGCGGCAGCGTCTGTGTGTGCTCTATCGAGAGGTGAGAGGTTGGAGGTCCGGTTCTATCCTAGGATCCAAAGGGTCAGGTTCCTATTGGACCTAAGTTTTTTGGGTTCGGCCCTTTGCCCTATCGGTAACTAAATCAAGGTTCGGTCCAGCGGGTCAACGGGCCGAACCGGACCATGCGCATCAATAGATTTGCCTTACGGAAACAGTTGTAAAATCAGTAAAAAATTGATGGTTTCATATGCTGTGACGGTAGAGCCATGTAGTGTAGGCTGCAATTCTCGGACACTCTTCCGAATGAACCTCTGTAGAGAATGTCGGCACTTCATCGTCTATGTAACATTACGAAGAGCCCGGTGGTTGCGCTGCAGAGCACAACAGATAGCACGAGAATCTAGAGTCTTCGATCGATCGTGACAGACAGAAGACTACCTGATTTGGCGACCACCATCGTTGGAACGCAGAGCGGTGTGTTCACGGGCGCATACCGAGGAGCCATCGCTTCAGCAAAGCTCAAGGCCCAAACAAGTGGGCCGCTGCCTTCGCGTGGGCTGACTGCTTTAAAGGCCCAAAGCGAGCATACTTGTGTGGGCTTTTGCTGGTGAGCATGTCCAGCTCCTGCGGCAGTACAACGGAAAGCAGATATCGGAGTTAGGCGCTTCTGTTTAGTCCCACATCGGCTAGCCAAGAGAGGCGGGGCAGCTTAGCATGGCTATATAACAGGACAGGGTGCGAGCGTTGAAAGGCACGCAGCTGCGTGGTGAGCACAAAGCGAACTATTCTTTCGCCTTTTACTAAAGAATACCGTGTGCACGCCACACTAAGCAGCATACGCTGATTTTTGGAGGGTGTTTTCTCTTTGTGAGAAAGCCCCAACAATTCTGAAATTCAATTTTTCCTGTACTCTCCTAGAAATCTTGACATTAGAATTTCTGGTTGAAGTAATCAGTAAACATTGCCCTTTGGTTCTTATCACTTGAACTAACAGATTCTCTGTGAGACTGACATGCGAGTCCTGCATAGTGGTGAAGTAATTTTTTTTGCTTTGTTCTCTTTGTGTGACATGCTAGTTAGTTTTAACCCTAGTCGTGAAATTTCAAAAGTTACCCGGGCATCGGAATAGTTTTGCTTGGGGAATACATTTGCAAATTGTACTAAGTATATATATAATTCAGAAGAGTAATACGAATAGAAAAGAATGAAAGAATCTGTATTGATATCTGCACATTTCCAATCCCTACAAGATCTACAGATGGGACTACTTTTACTCCACCTCTTATTCTTCTGTCCATATGCACAACCGATGAACAAGAATGGCTCGTTCATCATCGGAATCAATATCTGAAGATTTAATTAACTGATCAGCAGTCCTTGCTGCAGATGCGTGCTGTGGAATGCCTCCCTCGGCGTCAGCGGTTCACACCCTCTTGCCATCGGGCTGCCGGACCTCTGCGGCGACGAGAACCGCGACGCCGCCCTGCCGCTGCCGCTCCTCGGCGACAGGTGCACCTCCTCCAGCGCCCGGTGCTGGAGCTCCTGCGGGTAGTCCCGGACGCACACGATCCGGGGACCGGCGCCGGTGGTCCACTTGAAGGACAGCTGCTTCCCCAGCTTATACGAGTTGATCCGCTCGAGGATCTTCTCTCTTGGCGTAGCTGGCTGATGATCATCGTCGTCGTCTTCCTGGCGATCTTCAGACACACAGGTCGTTGTCGATGCTTCGGTGTTTACAACGCATTCCAATGAATCGAGCCTTCTGAATGTCTCGGTCTGGCTGGGATTGTTGTTGCCTGTTTCTTGGTGTTGGGCGACCTCTTCAGCTGTGGTTTCAGTGATCTGGGGTGTCTGGCAAGGGGTGGTCTCTTCGGCAGGAACAGTTTCTTCTTCTTCGGGTTTGTCGGCACCGGTGCACCGGTCAGAAGGGATGCTTCTGAGCCTGCTCCAGAACTCTTCGTCCTCTTCAGTTGGGCTCATCTGCAATTTGTACGAAAGCAGTTGAGATTTGAGAATACATATTGTATAACGTGATTGTCACCACATCCTGGGAAGTGCCCCATTCTGCTATGGCAGTCATCAGACACAGACATGGTTGCTCACCTTGACATCGCTGAGATCGACATTGTTCTCTTTCAGGAAGGCCTGGAAATCCTGGAAGTTCTCCTCTGTCGGGTGGTAGTGCCCGCTGTGAGGCCAGATAGCCTGTTATGACCAAAAAGATTAGATTGTATCAGAATGCGGTCTTTTTTTTTGAAAGCGTATCAGAATGCTGTCTTAATTTTATTACAAGGGATATAAAAGACTAAGGCTCTTGACTTGTTATATCACTATTCGACAAGTTAAGTACCTTCAGAATCCCATCTTCGACAACTAGTCGCCCCGCAGCAGATGTCGCGCCTCCAGCGAGGAAGCTAGAATGCTGAAATGTGCCCTTTTTCTTCTGCAGAAAGTAAAGAAAATTTTGTGCATACTGTTAGATGATGATCCGGTTCACATAGGTTAATTCAGTGTTGGTGACTTCCTAGTACTATGTGACAGTTAAAGTCTGAAAAACATTACCTGTCCAACATACAGATTCCTGGATGTGCTCAGCACAAAGATCCACTTTGCGTCCCTCGGTCCGGCAGACGTGTCGAGGATCTGCCTGCTGTTCTTGTACATGAACTCGCCATCCTCAATCACAACCTCATAGTCCTCTCTCTCTTTCTGCAGAGCACACCACAAAATACAGTTTGGTTCATCAGTCCTCCTGAACTCTGATGGACTTGCATTGCACTCCAGCAAATGTGAACTGTTTGCAAACACTTACCGGACCAAGATACTTGATGCACTGGCTGAGAAGCTTCGTACGCGGGCACCGGTCCTCGAGATTGATCTCTTTGCCTTCTCCGACGTCGAGCCTAAATAAACACACATTGTAATCAGTCATGAGGTAATAGCTTCAGCATGTCATTATCAGACCAAAGATTCAGAAAACCATGAACAGACAGTTCTGTTGTAGCATTGCTCACCAGTAGAAGAAAGGTTCCTTGCTTTCGCAACGCAGCCAGCAGTCGTAGTAGTAGTGCAGATTGTGACCGTAGCGGTGCCGCGGGTCGATCTGTTCATCGGAAGTTTCAGCAATTGCATCAGCACATTGCTCGGCAAGACCAGCAAACTAACTGAAAACTTGGCAATGTCTCTGACAGATTAGTACTCACAGCTTCAAGCCAGTGCTGCAATGCGAGCTTCCGAGCTTTGTCGTCCTTGGAGAGCCCCTTCCCGACCTGAAAAAATCAGAACAATTAGTTCAATTATTAAACCAATCAGCCAGGCAGCAGAGAAATTTCCTGACAAGAGGCGACATTTGAGCGAGTACTTCTACTTACTTTGGCGGCTCTGGTTCGTGCGCGCGCCCACTTGGACACGGCGGACTCCTGCTTCTCGACGTGGAAGAAGGAGACGGAGCTGCGCTTGAGGAGCGCGAAGTCGAGCAGCTCCCACCAGCTCTGCTCGACGAGCACGGCGCAGTCGGCGAGCCGGCGGCGCGTCCGGAAGCTCTTGTACACCTTCTGCAGCGTCACGGCCGCCGCCTCCTCCTGCTCCTGCTTCGGGCCCTCCGGATCCGCCGCGCCCGCCGCGCCGTCGTCGGCGAACCGCGTCCGTACGAGCTCCCTCGGCGCCGGCACGGGCACCGGCAGCGGCGGCGCGGTGACGACCGCCGCGTCGTCGGAGGTGACGGAGATGTTGGTCTCCACCTGGAGCGAGGCCTGCTGCTCCCGCAGCTTGAAGCTGAGGGAGCCCTCGATCCGGAGCTTCCCCGAGCTCAGCGACGCCTTGAGGACCGTCGCCGCCGCGACGAGGCCGTCGTCGGCCTCGGCGGGACAGGAGAAGAGCACGCCCATCGATCGCGTGGTTGACTCTGCTGCTGCTTGATCGATGGGAGGAGTGCAGTTGAGCTGTATGTATTTGTTGGTGCGAGCTACCCGAGGTGGATGATGGAGCCATTGGGCCAATATATAGCCGGGAGGAGACGAGACCGAGTAGAGCTTGAGTTGAGACGACGGGAGAGATGGCGAGCCAGCCAGATAGGTAGTAGGCGCGGTGAGGGTGGGCCCGGGGCCTCGGATGCGGAAAAGCGTCGCGCTGGAGCGCTCCACGTGTTAATGGGGGATGTCACGCGGATCTCCAGAGGCGCGGTGCGCGTGCTGACCTGTCCCCGTTGACGTGAAGCGTATGCCCCGGAGCCGGTGAGCGACGTTGGCCTGGAGCTGGAGACTTGGAGAGTATTCTATGTAATTTCAATCGGCGGGAAGGGGCAAAACGTCCAAATCAAAACCTTGAAATTACCCCTGACTTCTTAGCCGATTGTATTGCCCACGATTGTAACCTTGTTATTTATAATAACCAATGAAGCTCATTTAATCGAAAAAAACCCTTAAAATTACAAGATTTAGTAAATCGAATCTTAAATTTTCAATACCTAAAATCTACACACTAAACTTTTAAATCCCGGTCAATCCCAATCATGGTTCTGTTTGGCGCACCAAAATCAACAATCCTAACTGGAGTAAGGGTAGTCTCGCTGACAATAAGAACTCACCTACCTATAATTTCCATCCTCCTTTCCGATCCAACAGATAATGAGAGCATCTCCACCGGCATCCCCCCAAGGCCCGTTAGGGTGCCGGACACACAAAAAAAAGCCATATGGCACCCCTCCAAAGGTTCGACCCGATCCAATTTGTGTTCCGGGACCCCCGAGCGGGTCTCCAAATTTGGGGGCCTACTCGGGGGTGTCGGACAATGTCCGATAGACAGGTCCCGCATGTCATATACACGAGCGATGCGAGGTGGCGCAGCAACGGATAGTCAAAACGGCGACGTACGTACGTACGTGTTTCGTACGTAAATGTACCACGGCGTACTACGCTAGGCCGTTAGGTGCGTGTCTTGTTGATTGGAATTCGAGGAGATGAGAGGGGGCCTAGCTACCTAGCTAACCGTGATAGTCAAACCACCACTTGTTGCCTCGACGCATGATTCGATTTGGGTCCACCCACAGCCACAGGCAGGCAGCCAGGCTGGCTAGCTCGTCACCCCGTGTGATGCCTACGGCCTCGCTAATTCCACCTGATTTTGACTTGGGTGATGGAAATCTGTCTGTCTACGCGTGCGTGCCGACGTACTGCCTGCCGCGTCCAAACACGACCACCGCGCGCAGAATACCTCTGGTCGGCGCGCGCGGCGTCTTGGCTTCTTGTTCACCGGAGGAACGTAGTAGTTGGTGAGTGAGTGAATCGCCCGTGTTTGGTTTGGCCCCATGCATTTTGATACGCGTACGTGTAGGTGAAAACTTGTCGCCGGTTTGACGGTGGCCAAAAGTGTCAACAACATATACTCCATTCGATTCAAAATAAGTGCCGTAATTATTAATAATATAAGCCCATGCATACAATGGTTCACGGTTGATTGGTTTTGGTTGTGGTTCGCTGAGGTCAGTACGAGGACTTAGTAATAGCGCGCATGAATGGCTCATCTACCATGCACATCACACACCGGCCGTCGTACGTGACGACCTGTCCTGACCCCAGCCACAGCCAGGTACAGTAATAAGGAAGGGTTGACGATTCAGGCTCATTCAACTAGCTAGATATCAATCCAATGCATGATCCATCCAGAGATGCGTATATGCAACGTACCTAAGTGTGGGCTGTGTGTCAGATTGATCACTTCAACTGAACTACATGCACATAGCTAGCTACAAACGGACACGAGCGAGGGAGAAACCGCAAGACACCTCCTGTTCGAATGCAGGTTCTCACGTCGTATCTGGCAGGCAGCGACCTCCTGGCTATCCTGTCCCCTCTTTGGTCCAGGATCTTGACACGGGCCGCCACACACTGGCAAGCCATTAGCAAGACCCCAACTGCCCACCCAAAGGGTCTCGGATCGACGGTCGTCCTTTTGATCTGGAAGGAAAAGGAAACGTCCGCATTTTTGACAACAAATCGCTGATGCCGTCGGCCTAATGCAAAAGATCAAGGACGAGGGAAGAAACGGGATCCTTACAGAAGATAAACATCTAGGAGTGATGATTATCGCTTAATACCTTTTTTTGGAACGTGAGACCTTTTTTTCTTTTTTGGCTTAGGCCACCCATGTTTACTTCTACTATATATCAATATAAAAAACAAAACTTTGGCCTCGATTCAAAAAACATAATATAAATGTTTATCTATTTACATGCATGTAATTAGTGTGTAAATTTATTCATTTTGCTCCGTATATAGTATACACCATGTAAATAGCTAGAACAATTTTATATTATGATACATAGAAAAGCTAGCAGTACTTCATATACATTATATACTACGCAATACATTCTCATTTCTTTTTGTACTTGTCCCAACACAAGAATATCGTCATCCGGCCGCCTTTCTCGAAAGGTGAGCGACAGGATCAGCTGAAACGCTGACTGAGAAAAATAATTAACATGTTTGTTGTGTCACTCATGACAATTCGCATCTATGCTAGTACCAGTGTGTCGCTCAGCCATGAAACACAATTGCTGGCCGGTACGCAACCCCTACGTACAACCCCAGAACCATAGACACACCGCATCTGCACGCAGCTACTCCCTCCAGTTTATTAATATAAGACGTTTTAGCTTTTAGCAGATTCATCCATTTTAGCATGTACCTAGTCTAATTTTAGTGTGTAGATTCACTCACTATGGTGTGTATGTACTCCATTTCGAAATCTCTAAAACGTCTTACATTTATGAACAGACTAGTAGGTACGTAGCCACGCACGCATCATGTGCCGGCGGGCAAAAAGAATTCATCCGAGACCTACAAATTCAAACAATATTAGTGCACTAATAATTCCGCGCTAACCACTCAATTAATCTCAGCAAGTAAACGAGTACTGTACTGTATTTGATTATTATAAACCGATCCGATCGATAATGCCATGCTGTACTGTATTTGATTATCAAACCGAACCGATCGAATGAGTTTTGGCGTGCGGTGGAGCTAGCTTATACTCATGGATCATGCGGCGGCGTGATGCGGCTATATATGTAGAGAAAATTGCCTCTATACCACTGACAAACGCGGCAATAGCTTATTTGCCATCCAACAAAGGAAGGGTGCTTATATACCAAACACAACAAATTTTTAGTGCTCATATGCCATCGCCGTTAGTTAGTCATCATATTGTCTCCGTTTTCCTGTCAGTATTTACAAAATTTCCATACTTACCCTCATGTTAGAATAAGAAAGAAAAAAAAAAGCAAAATTCAACACACCCACACGCACAGGTAAAAAAAAAACTCACCCACGCACGCACGCGACAGGCCATGGCGGAAGCGCTGCCGCCGCTCCCTGAGCGCCTGTCGCTGCTGGCCCAGCCCCGTCGCCGCCCCTCCCAGCCGCCGCGGGGGACGCGGACGCGCGCGAGGCGCACCTCCGCGGGCGACGCCGGCGGCAGTGCGTGGGCGCCGAGCTCCAGCGCCACGCGAAGACGCCCTCCGCTGCCAGCTCCCTGTCCGCATACGTCGCCGTCGCCGCCTTGACGCCGTGGGGGCCGCGGACGCGCGTGAGGCCCACCTCCGCGGGTGGCGCCGGCGGCTGCGCGCAGCCATCGAGCTCCAGCGCCGCGCCGCCAATGGCCGGGCGGTAGGCGAGCGTGAGCTCCGCATCCGCAGCAGATCCAGCCACAAACTCACCGGGACCCGCTAGCCCTCGAAGCCGCAGATTCGTTCCGCCGCTGTGCCTCCACACATCCCCTCCGCTGCTTCATCGACGCCCTCCACGCGAGGTCTAATGGCGGAACCGCCGCCGGCGTTTCCCCACCCTCCGACGCTGCGAAATGCTGTCAAATTGTTTTTATTGTCAATTGTTGCTTACTTGCTACCGAGGGCAAGACGGACATTTTGGCATCTTTCTGGAATGAGGTAACGTTAGAATAACTGTCGGTGGCAAATAAGCAATAAAATTCGTTTGTGTTTGGTATATGAGAACTGAAGCTTTGTTGGATGGCAAATGAGACATTGCTGAGTTCGTCAGTGGTACAGAAGCCATTAGCTCATATATGTATCCTAGCTTGTTTATTTTATTTGTTATTACGGATGCGTGATGCGGCTGTCTGTACAACGGCATAACTGTGCATGCAGCTGCGCACGCTGGATCGCACGAGTCTCTGATCCGATCGACAAAGAAGCTTCCAAGAAGTTTCGTGCAATTGCATCTCTTATCCTTATGGAACCAAATTATATATGCAGCTACGTGTCATGCATCTGGACAAGCTTGGTCACATCCCCTTTTTGTTTACTTCTGCTCACACAACAGAACAGAAGTACGTGTTGTGTGTCATATGGCCGATGCAATTAACTCGGTATTTGCACTTTACAACCAGATGAACAAGCTAGCATTTCGGGAGAAAAGACTGATAGTAACATGACAAAACCTGTCAGCTGGGCCAAGCAAGCTCCTCCTAGATGGGAGACACATACTCCCTCCGATGCATAAAAAGTGCCGTCCACTTAGTATAAAGTTTGTACTAACTTAGTATAAAATGAGTGATACTTTTTATGTATCGAAGTAAGTATTTCTTTTAAACCAGCTCAGAAAGACTTACAGATAGTAACATTTTTTTTAAGCCGACAGATAGTAACGTACAGTACAGAAATCAAGAAAGGTGTCGTATGTGTACATATATACGTACCGTCATACGGGTCACTGGGCTCCCCCCATGGTGGAAATTTTTGCTAATTATCCCATGTTAATCTATGATTTTGACCCCCAAAATTACTAGAAATTACCTATATGGCCCCCTCCAACTTGGTTAGTATGCACTTGGCCCCCCTTTGGATTGAAGGAATTTCATAGGAATTTTGGAGGATTCCAATCCATAGGAACTTTTCCTATGGAATCCCTTTGGTTAATAGGATTGAGTCCTTACAATTCCTAAGGAATCCATTCTTATGCCCCCAATTCCATAGGAATCTCAACATGAGCTCAAACCACTTTTTATTTTTTTTCCTTTGAAAAGTTCAATGCACTTACACTCTATCTCTCCCTACTCTCTCTCCTCATTCCTGTAAAATTCTTGTGTTTGTTTCCTGCGCACCATTCAAAGGCAGCTCTTACAAAAATTCAGTGTTTTGAAATCCTGTAGGAATCGAAATGCATTTCATTCCAATCATATGTTTTTTCTATTCCTACATTTTGAAAATCATGCAATCCAAAGAGACCCTAAACTATATTCCTGGTTCCGTCCCTGCATTGCGCCAGTTCAGGTAGCAAAATAATTAGGAAAGACTAACGGGATCGTGCAAATATTAATTGGAGCAGCTGGTGTGTACACTTATGAACTAGTGAACGCAGCCGAGCTGTGTATAGTACCTGCATGCGCGTTCGTGCGCCAATGTATCGTGAGGCTGTATCACTGTTCATACGGCTCTGACATGATTAATTAGAGGCCCAATTAGAGTACCAGCTTGCTAGCCACAAAGAGATCCGGGGCGCATCGTACTGCGCCGACGAGTGCAGAGTTAATTAATGGCTTCATCGTCTACGTCGCACGCGCATCCATTTATTTTCTGGGCCAGAGGACGGACCCAGACGCCATCGAAGACCGACGACATGGCAGGGATTGTCCAAAGCTTCTTAGCTGTGAGATATGTTATCTCCCACAGTCCCACCTGCAACCACGAAATAGCCCGAGTCTAATGCTCTTCTCTTTGACCAGAATCGGAAATTTGAAGTAGATGCTAGTAGTAGACATTTTTCATGTGAAAATCTTGACATGAACAATGTAAAATTAACCTGACGATCAAACGTCATTTGTTCTGGTTGCAATGATGTTTTGGTTTCTACTTTCGATCCAGCGATCGAGTGATGATTCATTAGCAACGACTTGGTTAACACCAGAATCATTCAAGGTACTACCTGCGTGGCTGCGTGTGAATGCAAGGTCAGGAACTTGACGCGTGCGATGCGATGGTCAAAATCTCAAAAGGCAATGTGTAAGACGGGCCGGCTAGCGACGTTGCGCAGCGAAGCAGAACTGAGCATGATCAGGTTGATGCACATGCAGGAACGACGGCAGGTCGATCCGAGCTGGTGTTAGATCCAAAGGACATGTGGTACAAGTCAATGAGACCCTTTAATTTGTTCTGGAGAAAAAGGACGCCGTACCCACCGTAGTACCTGCATGTACGACCGACCGACCGGCGTACGTACGTGTCGCCGGACATGTTCTGGCTGCTCTGCTTGCGCAGCTGGACAGCACGTTGCATCGTCGTAAAAACAAGTTCAGTGCGATTTCCCGAATCTGAACTCATGGTGAAGGAACGATGACTGTGTTTCCCGAATCTTGGGAAAAGTGAGACGTTTGTTTAGTGCTGGGGGGGGGGGGGGGGGGGGGGGGGGATAGAGAGAGGACAAACGGAGCTCGGGCTAGAGGAAATTGTAAAAAAACAAAAAGTATTTTAAAGTTAAAAAAATCTGAGAAAAAATTTCTAGATGTAGACAATTTGTAAACATGCGAAGTACTGAACAGTATATAATTTCAAACCTCCAAAATCTTAGATCTTTTCATTTTTTGTAGCCTGGTATATGAGTTATTTTGAGTTGCAGTTTTGCATGTTGGTAGAATGTATCATTTTCTACATCTAGATTTTTCCGATATTTTTTGGAACTTGAACTATTGATTTTGAAATTTTACAAATGTCGTTACCTCATTTTATTCTTTTATTCATGTTTAATTTGGCATTTTATTTTTTTGTGGCATCGAAACAACATTTCGAATTAACGTGTTAGCGACCAAACCCGTAGAAGCAAAGGAGAAAGGAAAAGTGATCCCAAGGCGTTTAAGGTTTTTGGCCCCCCTGCTGGTGATGTCGCCTGGTCTGTCCCGTATGTGATGGCCTTTTAGGCCTTGGAGGTGCGGCGACCCCGGCCTCTCATCGGCGGGCCGATTTTTTTGTCTTGTTTTAGTTAGTTCTTCATCGGGGTGGTGAGTCGCGACGACAATCCGGTGTCAGAATAAGGTCCTCCCCAACTTAACCCTGTTCCGGTGGTGTGCCTAGCACCACAGAGGGCGCGTGGAGTTGGGCATTCCCTTTTTAGAGAAACACTCTCAACACTATAGATAATCTTATGCTTTTAAAAAAAAATTTGGAGTCCCTTTTATCATATATGTGATGTGATTTTACCCGTGAAGTCGAATGCAGAACGAGACAAATATTCACTTTTTCTAGCAAACCTATGAAAAAGCAATCTAATCCCTAAGGCTACTAGCTACTAGTTTAATGCTACGCACACAAATATATATCTTCAGAGATCCAGTTGAAGCAATCACTAGCTACCACCTCTACACAGGACAGCTCGATCGGAAGAGGCAGCTCAATCCACTGTTCCAAGATCTTGATGGTGATCTATGCAGCATCACCAAGAACTACGAGTAGTATACTTGATGTTAGGTTAAAAGTTCACCTCTGGCCCATTGACTTAATAATACACAAGAATAACACACAGAAATCCCAGATGAGTAGGCGAGAGGGAGATGTGGATTGGGTTGAGCCATCGGCATGCCCTTCGACATGTACTGTTTTATTGGTTATGTCAGAATTGAAATTAAGAAATTGCATGTAGTGGCATGATTGACAATTAAGAAATGTGTGCGTGCGTAGGGATCAGCAGGGCTCCAGCTTGGCCAACAACTATTCCAGCTGTTGGGTGCATTAAAGCTAGGAGCCCCCTTTTAATTAAGTCGTAGACCAATGGCACCGTGTGATAGTACGTACGGAGTACGTATTTGGGGCTGTGATCCTGCTTCCAATATTTTTCTTGAGAATATTTTCTTGCGAGATTCGGCCTGATCATCCGTTGATTCAGCTGTAATTAACAGTTGTTTGTAGCGAGACTCTGCGTACAAAATCGTGCACACTATATATCTTTGTCTACAGATCTCGTACTCGTACTCGTACTATACTACGAGTAGCTTGCATGTGGTTTCCAGCAGCAAGTACGACGGGCTCTGGGATTCCAGCCGGAATTCTGTTCAATTTTTATGCTGAAATAAAGCTGATCACTAACGTACTCGACCGGCCTACGAGTCGTCACCGGTGAAGCTATAGCTATCGATCCACCTCCGTTCGTCGCTTCGCCGACAGACGGAACAGATCATCAGCAACTTCTCTGATGTAAGCAAATGACAGGGACCCAGCTAGGGCTGCTGCCATTATCCTTTTGCAACTTCTCTCTTTTTCAGGGAAAAAAAGAAAGTTTATCCTTTGATGGATGTTAATGGCCGAACTGAGCGAATTGACCTCCGACCGCGACAGTCGTTTCACTCCGGAGCCGAAATGATCCAAGTCAACACGTCTTAGCTGCGAACATGGCGCCCGTGCACGAAAATGGCCTTCGCCCGGCCGCTCATCATCGATCCAATGGCACTGGTAGTATGACAAATTCGTGAGCTAGCTTGCGTAGTTCCAGCCGGGCAGCTTGGGATGGGTTGTTTTTCTTCGTTGACATAGGCAGCCAGGGATGGATTTTCTTGTGGATCGAGCTGGTGTTTTCGCATAAATGATTTTACGAATGATTTGATGTGTTGCCGTTGCAACGCACGGACCTATGTCCTAGTGTACAACAAACATACAGAGAGGCCGGCCATTTCTAGCATTTGCTGCGCCCAACGGTGAGCGCCTTGCTCACAGTGTCAATGCTGATACGCGGTTCCGGCTTCGATCTTCGCCTTTCGGTGAGGGTTTTGGCGTTGTTTAAGACGGGTAGGGGCCGGGGTCAACAACTGCATGGGCGGGTCTTGCTATAGCACAGGATGTTGCTGGTACTCGCACGACGCAACCTATTGATCTCTTCTGCATTTGGCATCATAATTTGGCGGAAGGTCAAAATGTAGCCCAGGGAGTCCGGTATTCCGACAAATTTGAAATCGATATATTAAGTTTTAAAAAATCAAAAAAAAAAATACTAGGCGTAAATAATGTCTCAGAAAAATTATCAATTTTGATTTTTTTTTGGGGTATACCGAGCTCTGAAGGAGCCCCGGGCTCCCTATTGCCGCTCTCATAATTTGGCCTTACATAGCGTTCAATACGATCCAGAATGCTGGCAGGGTAGAAGGTGTTGTCTGCACCGAAACTAATTGCAAAAAGGGTAAACCGGCCAATTTAAGATTAGCATCTGGAAAAGTCCGCTTAGTATCCTAATGCTGCTTAGTAACAATCGGAACAAGTGGGTAATGTTTGGGTGAACCAAAAAAAAAAAGTTTGGGTAGCGTCTCCGCAGACTCGGTGAGTGCAGAGGGCACACGAGGAGCCGGCCCTGTATTTTAGCCACAACAACTTGTGCTTTGCCAGCGCCCAAGAACGCCAGGTGAGCCCCAAGGGGAAGCAGGCACACCACTGAACTGGACAACTTCTCCAAAGGCTTTCTCCTGGTGATAGCGAACATGACCGGTAGAGGAAACATAACATAATCTTTTCATACACTGAATCCCTCGTACAAAGCATAAGCACACTGACACAACCCCAGTTGCAGTTTATTCATAATTTTGGTATCACATAATGCCAGATCTCTATATAAAGATCCACAGAAAATACGGCTGTTCGCAACTGCATTACCATGCGCTAGTTCTCACCACTGCAGTTCTAAAACCTGAGCCGAGCTACTACTTTATCCGCTAACAGAGACCGACCTCTCTCTTCGCGCAGACCTGCTGTAATGTCCATCCAACGGCGTCGGGCTCCTTGACCCGCTATCAGCAGGTGAGCGGGAGTAGGACTCCTCTCTGTACCTGCGCCTTGCGTACCGAGGAGAAGGAGACCTGTTAGGGCAGGTAGCAGGCTGGGTGAGTCAGTCGGGCCTCCGAAGTGAAGAAAATCAATGAAGATGTGGGGAACAGGCGTACCTTGAGTAGCTCCGGCCGCGGTAAGACGGACGACCTCTTGGAGAAGGAGAGTACCTTCGATCGTAAGACCGACCTCTGCTACTGCAGGAACGCGCAAACAAACAGTGAATGGAGCGGCCATATGCATGCATTTGGGGTTTAACCAATGATGATGACAAGGTGCATGTGTTACCTTTCTCTGGTTCTCATCTCAGCAGGCCTCTTCCTGTTCTCCTGGGCAAATACAACTGCTATTTCTCTGCCAAGAACAACCTGCCCATCCATATAGTACTTTGCATCAGCAGCATCCGCCGGATCAAAGTACTGGACAAACCCAAACCCTCGGGGCTCCCTGTAATGGATGAAAAACAAGTAGAGGGATTATATCCTTCCTTCAAAAAGGATAAAAAAAACTTCTGGTCCAGAGCAATAAACAAAAACTCCTTAAAGTAAGTCACAGCAACCAAACCGATGTCAACTTCCCGTAGTTACAGACACACGCAAGTTAAGTAAAACAGGTAAAAAAACTGCACTCAGCTGCTGACCTTACACTTGTAATTCGTAAGAGTTCTAATACAGACTTCAAACTCTTCATGATCACTTGCAAATCTCTTAAACCTGAAATTATATCTTCTGTTCTCTTCAATAGTAATCTTAGTCGCATTTGCGTATCTCTTAATTTGCAACTCTCTATTTCTTCCATTCTCTTCAACAATAATCTTTAACTGCATGTTTCTTAACTTCCAACTTCTCTATCCTTCCTTCTCTTCAACAGTACTCTTAAAACTTGTCACCAAAAAATTATTTCCAATGTCAATTTCAAGGGGTTGATAAAAGTATTTAATGTGTGCTGATACAACTAGAGGGCAAACAACTTTGCAAGGTCCATGTCATAGGACTAAAGCGGCATGTGCGATCATACAAAGCTCGACTAACAAATATGAAATTGACATTATCTTTTACAAAAAAATTGCCAATATCCCCAGTTGCAAAGGCTAATGAACATCAGTCTAGATCAAGTGTCTTACTGAGTATGGTAATCCCTTGGAATATACACATCTTTCAGACGACCAAATTGTCCAAATGGCCTACGAAGATCGTCTGGCCTGCATTCAAAACAAATCAACATGAGTTAAAAAGACCTGGGAGGAAAGAAGAAAAATCCCTAAAATTATAAACATAAGAGAACTCCCACTAAGAAAAGAAAAAAAAACTCCCATCTTAAGAAAACAGTGAAGATAAAACAGAAGCACAGAAGAATACCAGCAAGCAGCAGATTGCAGAGGTAAAACCTGAAAAAGCGTGACTAAATGCCTATCTGTGGATCTATTTTAAATAGATGCCTATGGCCTAATGATGAGCGTTTAAATCCATCACATGGAAAGGCATGTGGCAACAAATTGAAGATATGGTTATTTTATTACCACCAAGATATATTCTAAACTAAATGCATCAACTTATAAACTACCTTAGTTGAAGATGAATACACCCTTGCTTCAAAACAAAAAGAATGCCACAGATGCATTTAAATTCTGAATATGTTTAACACAAAGATGAGTTTAGGTGTAGTATATACACCACACATTAGAATACATCCATTTACTGGCCTAGTAGAAAATTTGTGCGAAAACCTTACCTGCAGTCCCGACGAAGGTTCCTGACCAAAAGACTGGTTGGGATATCTCTACCTCGGGCAGCATAACGATCACGAGGACTTGGGCTGCGTGCCCTTCCCCTGTAGCTTCTGGGTGGCGGGGATGGACTGTAACTGTAGCCTCTTGCCATGTTGTTCTACAATAAAACAACAAGATGGTATTGCTGAAATGATTCAATGCGCCACAAAATCACCTTACAATGCCTCAGTATGCACAAAAGAACATTTTCAGGAAAGGGAGAATCTAAACATCAAGCACCCAAAGTCTAAATTCTAATGGCATTTACAATGACGTGACCTATAAGATTCCACATAGGCTTCACTAACTTGAAATAGAGAGAAGATTGCGACTATCTGTTCACGCCCAAGGGGTCAGTATTTTCTCTATTATAAAAGATGTCATCCTTATGATTTAATTTCAAACAGAACATATTGCTATATTGATGCGAGCATTAATTGCTAAAGATAACACCAACAATACACTTATAGATCTTGTTACATATTCCCCTTCCTAAAAGTAACCTTTAGGGCTTGGAGGGGATACTCTACTATAGATCCCGGTAATTTTGCCTGATCTTCGAACAAAATAAGAACATGAATAGAGGGCACAAGCTATACGACTAAAACCAAATCAGGTCCGCAGGCAAAAGGGTGAACCCCCACATCCAGAGGCAAAGTTCAGGGTAATAACAACACAACAACAGACCGCAGCACCACGAATCTGCTTCAGACCTATCCAGACGCGCTAACGAACCGATAGATCTGAGGCGCGATTAGAACAACCACCAATCATCCCGCGCGCATCATCTATTAGGATCATACCATCGACAAGCGGAACCGTCAATCAAAACCGGCAGAAATATCGGAGAATTTTGCTTAAATTTCGTCGGGGATCATACGCAATCATGAATAGATCGCAGAGATTCACAAGAAAACGACCAGACTAATGATCACAAAGAACCTACCGAGCAAATCGAGCGAAGATTACCGCGAAGGATTTGGATCGAAGAGAGGGGGCGGCGCTCGAATCGGTGGGAGATCAAGGAACGCTACCGTTTCGTCTAGAGTCCAGAAGCTTCCCGATGCGACGGGGACTCCCGTGAGTGGCGCTGGCTTTATTTGGTGAGGCAGACGTGTCATGGCCCATTACTGCTACTGATCCAGAGGAGGGCAGAAGGGGCCCATTATCAAGGCCCAAAAGAAAGAGGAGGCCTAATCACCGTTCATCGTTTGGAAACATTCTGGTATGACCGGTCCGATGTAGCATCAGTATGTAAGTTTTTTTTTCTCCCAGCTCATATATGTCACAAACATGTCGAAGTAGCGAAAATTCCTTTTGGCTTCCCTATATAAACATTTTTTGTTTTGCGGGGAATAAAAAGTTAACCTGAAGTACACACAAATCACAACCCCGTCAGTTTGTTGGTTGGCACACTCAGAATTTAGAACGAGAGAGACGAAGGGAAGACAGAGTCATTGCCTCTGAGCTGTCTACGGCACACTCGTGTTCAAGAGCTATTGCCTGAACTGCTTCCACAGGTCCTCACCAAGGTTCAGCTCGATGGCGATGTTGGCACCATCTTGCAGCTGACATCAAGTATCCGATTGCTGCTTGCCAAAATTTCTTCCATGTCACTGAATTTTTTTTTCTTCCATGTCACTGAATCCTTGAACTGTATACAGTAATTCCCGGCCTGGAGAAATACAAAGATATTTTTACAAAAGTTTCCATTTAAAATTATACCAAGGTGGCAGAATCAAAGGATGGTGATATTACTTTGTCAAGCTTCGAGATCGAGAAAGTGCCCAACTTTTCAGTAATAAGATCAAATCCCTTTTGTGTATGAGGTTGATGGTGGCCATCCCTTTCGCTGCAACTTCTGAAATATTTGCAGGGTATATCAAGGAGCAGAGCAAGATCGCTCAGGCTAGCTCATGAAATAGTTCAGAGCAAAATGTATCAGTAGAAATAAATGAATGTATGATTTCAGCGTTGTGTACTTTTTCTTTGCACAAACATCACGTGCAGTAAATGCCAAATGGGGAGATCAAATCAGACAAATTCTGTTAGGATATTTTGTTTGATCATATGAATATCACATAATATTGTGATGCATAGGAAATTTTGTGGTCCATGCACCTTTATCTTTCTTGGTAAACTATCACAACTGGGGAAAAGATATGGATCCGATTGAACGTGATGGGTCATTTTGTGGTTGAGTATTCCTTTTGTTCTACCATGGAAGGTCCATTCACACTTGTCATGTTCTGGGAGCATCTCAGCCTGTAAGCCATATATATTCTCAGAATGTAGTGGCCTACAACTTCCACAGAAAGTCTATCTACCGAGAACTCACTATTGATTCACTAGCGAGCTACGGAGAGCTCATTAGACCAATGAAGGGGAGCCTTTGCCATGAGTTCCAGACTGACCTCCCCGCTGCTGAGATGTGGGAGGTCTATGGAGGCCTCCTTATTGGGCAGCTGGTGCCTCAGCTGCTTCCTGACATGCTCTCGAAGGTCGAGCTTATCGACGGCAATGGTGGCGTTGGAACCGTCTTGCTTCTCACCTTTCCTCCTGGTTAGAAACTGATCGCATACACTTTGGTTAGCCAAGGATGATCTCTTCTTTTTTCAGTTTCGATATCATGTGTACCCAGCAGGCCCCTTATCCTAAGCCAACTATACTACCAATCATAGGAAGTTGCTTCAATTAGTTACTAATTAAGTTAAGTATAGCTAAAATTTTGAACAAAGACAACAACTTTGTTTGCTAATGATGGTTTTGTGATGTTAAGATATACAAATTGTGCCCCTAAACATTTGCCAGAGTTTTTTCCAACTATGCAAGAAAGCTTATTTTAGCCCAAAGAAAAAAACATCCTCTTAGGTATTTCAGCTCAATCAAGAATAGATTGCAGAAACATACACATTGAAAATGAGAATGTAACTTCTTTCTACACATTTTTTTCTGTATAACCATGAACACGACTATGCTTGATGAATTACAACTGGTTTAGTAATGCATCAGAAAGATACAACATTCATTTATAAATTAGACACAATGGGGTACAAATTAGGCATGGTATCTTGAATCTTCACTGCTAATTATCCTTGTATCATTCTGTGTAACCAAAAGGGTGTTTGACTCCTTAAATCTTGGCAATTCAAGTGTACTTTGGTTTTTGCTGCTCCATATCTTTGTAAACAGAACCTCCAAGAAGCCCCTGAAGTACACAAAAAAATAAGCTACAATCTCTCCATACAGAATCATATGTATCATTATGTCATCATATGAAATAAAATGCATTCCTGAAATCCAGAAATATTGACCCTTCGGCAAAACAGTCGTGGCAACGAATTGTATTACTGAAATAGAAAAATGGGAGAGCTATGAAACTGATGTGAAAAGTAGACCATGAAACTTGGGGTATTTAACTGTGGTTGTAGAGTTAGACTTTATATGGAATTACAGTGGCTCCCGCTTTGTTGTCATGTTTAAAGGGAAGACGCTTGCTTTGGTATCTCTTAGTAGAACCCATCATTTTTGGGCAGTCCTTACAAACCTCAAAACAACTCATGGTGCACACAACAATTTGTCCATAATTAAGCAGCCAGTTAATAGCATACAGAGATATAAGACGCAAAACCAAAAAGGTGAATAGGTGATGGAATATGGGTTATATCATTATGTGCCAATGCACACACTATTAATTCATTTTAGTATTAATTTACACACAAGGCTAGGCATGTCTTTGATCACCCATTGTTCATGGAGACCTTCATCACGCGGCCTGGCATATCTGGAAACAAAAGAACAATTTGATTTTTAACTCTGTAGCACCATCCTTTAGAGTCTAGTTAGCTTTTTGTTCCATCTATTAGGATTAAAGAGGAGTTAAGATCCAAACTGTTCAGCTATTCATATTTGTTATGGTAAGGCATAAACACAAACTATTGGAATCATGGTAAAGAGAACCACTAAGATAATCCGACCTACTCAACCACGTAAAACAATTTAAAGGTGCTTCTACGCGGAATTATAGATGGTTCTACTCAGTCCATGACTAGGATCAGCTCAGGCTCATTAGTTCTAACAATGACCCAAAATAAAGATACATGCTAATTGCCACAACAAATATGAATAGCTAAACAGAACTCAACTTGCAGTTTATCCTAAAAGATGAGTCTTGACAGATTACTTAACATGGAAAAGGCAGCTTCCCCATGATAAAGTATAGATAGCACTTACAGTAGTGAACAAGGTGATAGGCCCCCATGGACATAGTATACGAACACAAACGAGTCGTAATGCTGTCCTTGAATGTAGTAGAACACCGGCAATCTTCTAACAAGGTTAAATAGCATCTTCTTGTAAAAGCTGATTGCAGGTTGATTGTATGAAATAACATGCAAATATACACCCCTGCAATTGATGATACTTGAAGCATATTTAGTCACCTCCTGAACCAGGGAAGATGCTGCAGGTGGAAGTTGCGTGTCATGGTTAGTAGAATTTGCAGAAAAACAAGTTCAGAGTAACAACCCGGCAATGGTACTAACCTATGCCAAGGTTTCTATAACGATCTACCACGCCGAGCGTTAGTATATACAGAAGACTTGGGTCTCTCCACATACAGTTGTAGCTAAAAAGATCTTCAATCTGCAAAGATCATTATTAGCTCTATTATGAGCATTTCAATAAAATCAGATTTTTCAGGACTTGCTGCACCTCACTGTCTTGTGCAGAAACCATCTTGGTGGTAACAAACCCAACAAGCTCGTCCCTGTACCCATCTGATCTGCTCGTGTCGACAGCACCCCACGATATGATACCATTGCCATTAACAACATCCAAGAAGAAATCCCTCTCATACCTCGACAAGAAAAAAGCACAACGAATAAGGCGAATAGTAAGAGGAAAGCATGCTCTTGATGCAGAAATTTAATAATACTTTGAAAGAGTCTGCTTGTAAGTTTACAGTTTGAGCATAACCGAGAATAAGACAGTGCCATTCAGTTCTGGTACCTTACAGGAAACAGATCAGCGTGCATCTGCTCGAGCACTTGAAGATCGGAGAGCCGAATTGGCCGGTATTCTAAAGTTGGTTGGAATTTAGATGCTGGGTCCAACATCAGGCTTCGAGCTTTCTTAGATACAATTTTCTCCATGTGTCAGCCCCAGCCAGCATCCCCAATGCCGCTTCCTGTTCTACATGGAATGGAATCTCGCGGGCGACACCAAGAAAAGTAAGGCACTGGATGCTCTGCCTGATCAGGCACAGCTACATTATTAGTCTCCGGCTGAATACGCGGTTGAAAACAAGAAATCATCAGGCTAGCATCACCGATCCACTAATCAAGTAATGTGATTTCGCCATGAACGGCGTCAGGTAGGCCGAGAAGGGCCGAGTCAGATGTAACCTAGTTGCGATGGTTGATCGGAAACAGCTGGGCAGATGAGCGACGGGAGGAGCTAACCTTGCCGGTGGACAACGCCTGGGTTCAGATGGAGGGATGGGGGCGCGCTTTGGCTTGGTTCCCCGGTTCGATTTGCTGGGGGGCGTTGACGAAGACGAAGGCTGGGGTCGCAGGTCGCTGGCCGGAGAAGAGGATGGATCGCGAAGCGGAACACCCGTGAATGGAAGGAATTGTTTGAGTTTTCAACTGTTTGGTTCCAAACATCAAACCGTTCGTGCAGGTCGAAGGCTCGAACGGAACTGAAAATTGACGCAAAACCTGCATTTTATGAGGCCCCTTGTCTCTCATCTCCCACATTCAAATTTGTTTCAAGTCTCGGCATATGTAGATCTTACAATTCACCACGAGTCCTTTCTGTAAGTTTCAAAAAAAGATGTACTTTAAAAAATGATACAAACCACTCTATCGAAATGTTGCGACTTTATTTTTACCGTTTTGACCAAGAGAAGAAATGTTGCGACGATACTGCTACGGTAACAAATTGCTTCACATGGGGGTGAAAGGATAGAGATGATAAGCTAGAGCCGGGTGAATACTTTTATACAAAGTTTACTTATTTTTCACAAATTTTAGACTATTTGGATAAATAGAGTGAGTTTAACAACTAGAAACACACTATATAATGATATAAGATACTTAAATCTCGATGGCTATCACAAATATAGATACACAAATGAAGAGTTCAGATAAAAATAACTGAGACATGAGGAGACGAAATACTTCCTTGGGAAGTTGAACAGATGGGCGTTACCATGAAGGACACCCGAACACCACTAAAGTGCCAAATCCTCATAAACTTTTCCGAAGAAAATTTCACAACCCGGAAGCTTGTGGCAACCCTAGCCTCTTAGGGTTTCCAAACAAACCCAAGAGTAACAGAAAATTTGAAGAACACAACAGAGAATCACGATTTGACCGGGTAGAAATGTAGGTCTAGAGCTCCTCTTTTTGTTCCTTTTGAATTTGGGTGCAGGAAGAAATCTCAAACTGTTGACATGCTTAACAATGGTGGAGAGAAAAAGTCAAAATATTTCGTTGCATCTCTGAAGGTAGGTGCCACTTCGGAGAAGAAGATGCGGTTTAAATAGGTCCGCCAAATATTAGCCGTTTGGCCAAGTTTTTATGCATCCGAAATGGGTTAGGAATTCAGGATCATATTCCAGACCTGATTCCGGACAGACACCAAAAGTGTTATACTGAAACCGGAATCAGTTCGGAACCGCCTGGAAAATTCCGAACCATCGGAATCTAGTCGGAATTCCGGACGGATTCTAAACAGTACGACAAACTGCCCAGACATAGAATTTTCGGGGGGGGGGGGGGGGGGGGCTATTTTGTTTCTCTTTTATGGATGAGATAAAGATTATATTGGAAGATTTTTTCATGATTATCCCTCTTATTCAAGGAGAACATCTATATCGATAGTGTTGCATAGTACTTATGACTCAAGAAAAAACACTATGAAACAAGCATGCACTTTTTCTTCCTTTAGAAATCGGGAGGGGGGGAGGGCCGGGGGGGTGATTGGGAAAGATATCCTATACGGACCTGGGTCGTACAGCTCTCATGGCTGGACCAACTTCTGCGTTTAACACGTGTAAAGACGAATCTCAAAGCTCTAGAACTTATCCCTTCCGAGTAATCAAATCCCTTCCCTTTACTGCTGCATCTCCTAAACGCAGCTTGTCGTGGGGAAAAAGCTACTCCAGTAATCTAATCCGCATGCCGAGACGGCCGAGCAACCCATGCTCAATCCTTTAGCTCCCTGCAACGAAGTGAGAGAGTGAGTTGCGCTGTCGGGAAGTGCGGCCGTGGAACCCAGGGCAGAGCAGCGGGTCGCCGACGAGCGCGGTTGTAACGCCGGCAGCCGTTTCCGCAGACTGCGTTGCCGCTGCCACCGGCTCCGTGCGGCCACTCATCCGTCCTCTACTCCTCTAGCCTCTTCTGCACTGTCCCGATTAATTTGCTAACCGGACTGCTTTTTCCGGCGACGAGCATGGCCATGAAATTCCGGTGGCATCTAGGAGAAGCAGCACAAAAGGGGATCGATTTGTTTACTAAGGCACTGGGATAAGAGCAACTCCAGCCGTCCCTCCGAGAGCCCCAGGACCCCTTTTTGACGCCGGCGGTCCACGCCCCCAAGGCCTCTTTTTTCGCCGGATTTGACCCAATTTTTATCCGGCGTCCCCGGGTTCGGCCTAGGGACGCCGACGAAAGGGAAAATGACACGAAACCGAGGGAAGCACGCGAAGCTTCGGGCGGGCCCGCCCTATAAGCGGCACACCGCTTCGTCGTCCTCATCGGCTCGTCTCCCGCGTCGCATTAGTGCTTTGCCGCCGGTCAGGCGTACCGCCGTCGAGTCAAATCGCCCACGCGGCGGAGTTACGGCGCGCCACACTTACTGCCCCGCCGGTATTTATTACCCCGCCCTCCCACCGCCGTTCCCACGCCCAATCTCGCCCAAACTCCAGCTCGCCCCCTTCTCCTCTCTCTCAAGCTCAAGCTCGCCGTCGAAGCACCAATGGACTGGTACTCTGCAGAAGCCGCGGCGGCCAACGGCTTCAGCCGGAACTGGCTGCAGGACGGGGAGGCGCGCCTGCTGTACGAGCCAGGCTACCCCGCCCCGCCGAGCATGCGCGTCCCGAGCAACTGGCGGCTCAGCCAGATGGGCTTCCTCGTCTCCCCCCCCCCCCCCCCCCCCCCCCCCCCCGTTCCCGCCGGCGAGGATCGGCTGGCTGAGATCCACACCGCCCGCGAGCGGATGACGGAGGAGCAGCGGGCGAATCCCACCTGGGACCAGGAGAACAACTTCACCTGGAACGCGTACTTCGCCGACCGCCGCGAGCGCGAGCTCCACGACTACACCGGCCCGCTGCCTGCGCCCAAGCGCAACAACAGCGAAGGCCGGAAGCGGTGGTGGGGCGTGCCCGGCCGGTCACTCGCCTACGTCCTCGGATATATCGAGGACGGAAACGAGCCGCGCCTGCAGGACCCGCCGCGCACCTCCTCCGTTCGCCGGGGATGGACGTCGAGGAGAATGTCCTTCTCGTCGTCCTCCTCTTCCGGCGCCATCCGTTCCGCCGGCACAAACCGCTCCCGCGTTAAGGACGAGCCGGTGGACGCGCCGCTGCGGCAACCGCTCGCTCCTGTCAAGGACGAGCCGGTGGACGAGCCGCCGCGAAGGAGCTCCCTCGGCCGCGTCGTCAAGAAGGCCGTCAAGAAGAAGGCCGTGAAGACAGAGGACGCCTACAACGAGGAGGAGGCCGTGAGGATCGCCATGGCGAACAGCCTCAACGACGTCCTTCCGGCGAAGCTGGAGGACGCGCTCTCGTGGTCGGCCCGCGACCACGAGCGAGCGGAGGAGGAGCGCCAATGGCGCATTGAGGCCGAGGAGAGGGAGCTCCTCGCGCGCTATGAGCGCCGCCGCCGTCGCCGCGCCGTGCCAGAGCCGGATCTCGTCGTCTCGGACGACACCGACGAGGACGACGCCGGCCCGAGTCACCAGTACCACGGCGGCGACGACGGCGCAGGCCCCAGTGCTCCTCCGCCCGGTGGCGACGACGACGACGACGGCAGGGACTACACGGTGTTCTACCGCCACTTCGGCGTGTAGACGACGCCGCCGCCGCCGTTTTATTGTTTTTCATGTTTTTTTATTTACCTTGTATGAAATCCGCCAGTGTTCGAACAAATATCGCCTAAGTTTGAACAAATTTCGCCTAAGTTCGTCAAATTTTAGTTTTCTGCAAAAAAAATTTCCATTCGGCCTGGGGCCGCGGCTGGGAATCGGCCCACCCCCAGGCCGATTATTTTCGCCGGCCCCCTAGTAGGCCCAAAAAACGCCGGCAATTCGGCCTGGGGGGGGGAGGCAACGGCTGGAGTTGCTCTAAGTGGGCTAGTGCTTTGAGATTCGTTTTTACATGTGTCAGACGCAAAAGTTGGTCCAGCCCTCGGAGCCGTACGACCCTGGTCGTATAGGATTTCTTTCCATCATTCACCATCAACACTTGAAAGACTAAAACCAGGAAATAAAATTCATAGGTGAAATTAGTCTGTCCCTACCTCCGGTGTCATGTTGATCAGAATATCATAAGGGCAAAATGCCCTTTCAATCTTCCTATTTTTGTTATAAGATGACACCACATGGTAGAGTTCTTCAACAGAATAATATGATATGCTCATATGAGGTTTTCTTAAATATATAAATAAGGCTCCCCTACACATTTTGTACACTTGGTTGATCTTTTCTTTTGAATGAAAAGTACACAATCATAAGAATGAGAAGCTCCCACTATATCTTCGGGAAACAAGATGTGATGCAAACAACATGTGTGACAAAAGAACATCTTTGCAACACGAGCTACCGAGTGAGTGTTTTTTTTTACAATTTTAACGAATCACAGTAGCAGTAGCATAGACTGTGTGTGCATGGAACTAGGCCTGGAATTCGAGCCGAGTCGAGCCGGCTCGGCTCGACTCGTTCAAGCTCGGTCAACTAACGAGCTAGCTCGGCTCGACTCGTTTAATAAACGAGTCCAGAAATAAAACTCGGCTCGCTAAGCTCACGAGTTTGCTCGTTTAGCTCGGTAAAACTGTTAACATGCATTATAGCAAATTTTATATATAATTATTTCTATTTTTTTGGACAAATATGATGCAATTATCACAAAAATTAATGACAATATGTCACTATCAAGTAATAAGTTGTTATTAAACTATAATAATTCAGAAAAATTGTTCATAAAAATAAGAATACATGTAATGACTTTTCTTACTAAGTTAAGCGAGCTAAACGAGTAGCTCGGAACTGGGCTCGTTTAACTCGAACTCGTTTACCGTCTAAAATTAAAACTCGGCTCGGCTCGTTTAGCAACGAGTTCGAGCCGAGCCGAGTAGAGTTCCGAGCTACTCGTTTAACTCGCGAGTTTCGAGTTTTAATTCCAGCCCTACATGAAACAAGATATGGGTCTAAACAAGACACATGGCTAACTAGCTAGAATAAACAACAATACCACATAGGTAGTATACATAGATATCCATGAACATAAATAAACAACCCTGTCCACCACACTACGGAAATAAACGTAGTTAAACAGACACAAACACAAATACAAATACGGATACACAACCAGATAAGGAAAATGAAATTCAAGGCTTGTGCATCCCTCATAATTGTCTGGAGGCTGCGTGCTTCATCTATTTTTTTCTGATCGCTCTGTAGATGCCTAGATTTTAGAGCCCAAACCATCTAATAGAACTCTACTCATTTTCCCCCTTTGGCATCGAAACACTAAAAAAGGGAGAAAAAGTAGACGGTGCTAACGTGTAACCCCGCTACCCCGCACGATCAGCTTCCGACTCTTCATCATCAGAGGAACCGATCTCATCATCAACAGCAATGCCATCATCAAACGTCAAGGGCACACAAAATAAGAAATCACCAGCAGTGATGCGTGGCATAGAAATATCAACAAAAGCACTTGGAGCTAACGCAGCATGAGACCTTGGAGCTAACTCAGAGGCATCCGCCTCGCGGGGAGGTAAGTGCTAGAACTAGGAACCTCCACCGGCGAGCCTTTGCCCCTTGCAAACTCTAGAATCTCAGGAGCAAGCAACTCGGGCTCACACACCTCACGATATCCATTATTTTCCTACCAAGAACACAATTGATGAAAGCGCGAATGGAAGGAGCAAAAGTGGGAGTCCTCTTTTTCATCACTCTAAACTGAATTTACTTGTAAATGAAGTTCATGACATTAATCTTTCTTTGATGGCTTGGCTTGGAATGTGCACTCTATGCTAGCCTCGGTTATTTTTAAAATTAAAGTAGAGGCCGCCAAATGATAGGCGCTAAGCGTTTGAGCTTTTTGATGCCGCGGGAGTAGTTCCTCTTTCCCTTAGCCTTTGGGCTAAGTTTTTTTGTTGTTGTAAAACTCTTCTTATTTAATGAGCTGAGACAAAGTTCGCCTCTGTCTCTCGAGAATAATATCACATATGAACTCATGAACATAGTAGAGACATTGTTTACCCATATAATACAGAGACATTTTATAAGAAACACAAAAATATCACTAAAACACAAGGAGTCGGAACGGACATAAATCGCATTACAAAATATTTATATTTTTCTAGCAGTTGGAAAATAAAGAGGGTTTGTATTTGGTAGTAGTACTTTTTAGAGGACGGAAGAATTTCAAATAAGTCTTACCATAGTCCGGATCAAACGCCCGCAAGTCGATACAAAACGTGCCGGAGGCGCAAGCACGAAACAACGTTGTTCTAATCGCCCGCCCCGAAATTCGTCGTCCTCAAGCCCTGACGCCAAATTCGGGGCCGCGCCGCCCCCGATTTCAGTAACCGTAGCAACCAAGGCGTTGGACGTCAATGCCGCGGAAGTCGTGGAAGCCGAGGGACGGCCCCGGACGTGTCGCGCCCGCGCCGGAGCTCCACTGGAAGGCTGTAAACCCTACACCCTTCCCCGCCGAGGTCCCCGAGTGCTCCCGCGCCGCCGAGGACCGCGACGACGCCTTTGTTGACATAGTGGACGTCCCCGCAGCGGCTGAGGGTGCGCTCGTGGAGGAAGAAATTATCAGAAAGCTGGCGGGGATTGGCATGGAGCTGAGTCAAGAGGAGCTGCGCGCTAACGATCAGATGCAGCAGGACGAGGTGATGTGTCGTACACCCTTTCTTTTTCTCTCTTTCAGACTCAGGGATGATCTTGCTCTTCACGACAGTAGATGGTAAAACATAATTGAGTAGCTTCACTGCCTCGATCAGAGAAATAAAACAAAAAATTAGACAAGGATTCTACAATAGACCACCGTAGTGAACTTTATGATCTTTTTCCTACTGATTTTGGAGCGACGATAGTGAGGACTCGAATTATATTTTCATGTTGTGTGAAGTAGCTGCCCTACGCTCATAACCACATTCTTGGTGTGTTTTGCACACCCAGCTGAGAAGAGATAATCTATATAGTTAAACCATCCCTGCTTTTGTGCTTATGTCTCATTCTTGTTTTGCTATTTTCTTGTTTTTAAATTGGACGCATATTCGAACACACACCAAAGTGTGTTGCCTGCTTTTAAATTGGACGTACGTATGGTGATCACTTCTTTGCGTCTGATACAAACTAAACTTAATGTTCAGATATTTGCATTGGAAGCAATTTTTGGAGACAGTGTAGTCATTTTAAACAACAAAGAAGGTCAACGGTCTTTTCAGGTATGTCCATCACAATCAATTTTCCAGCCATATTTTTTGCTAGTATAAGGGCAAGCTTTTAATACTGCTAATGTTGTTACACAGGTTCATGTGCATATTGAGATCCCAGATGGTATAGATGTATCAGCACGCCTCGACAAAAGCACTGAAACATTAAAGTATGGGGGAACATGTGGTGATGGCTCTGATAATCTTGTTTACAAATTTAGAGTTGAGCATTTACCTCCAATCCTGCTAACATCCTACCTGCCTCCGTCATACCCGAGTCATCAACCTCCCTTTTTCACTATCTCCACCGAGTGGCTGGACAAAGTGATGATTTCATCATTATGTCAAATGTTGGATATGATTTCGGAAGAGCAACATGGCATGGAAGTAATATATCAGTGGGTTCAATGGCTCCAAAACTCTTCCCTTTCTCACCTTGGGTTTACTGATGAGATAAATTTAAGCAAGGGTGATCTAACCTATGATGAAGATGGTGGGGATAAACGTGCTTGTTTAGATGATTTTGCACCCGATGTTATAATTCCAAGGATTATGAGATACAATGAGGATAAGCGGCACGTGTCATTCTTACATGATATCCATGCCTGCATGATTTGTTTCAGCGAGTGTCCCGGTAAGTCTTAGTTTTCAGCATAACTTTTTGTAGTGTTATATGCAGACGTATAATGTAGAAGTCTTGATCTGTTTTATAATTAGGCGCAGTTCTTTTGGGGGCTTCTCCAAAAAACTGCCCTCAACCGAGCTTCTTGAAGAAGCCTCCTAAACTAGTTTGGAAACCAAGGAAAATTTTGAGGCTGATTTCTCCAGGGAGCTGGTGGGAGGGCAGCTTCTTGGTGAAGTCGTCCTGAAAGCTGAATAGAACCGGGTCTTAACAACGTTTAGTGTGTGCTGCCCTTCTGGTTGTACGACGTAGACCTATTTTGACTATAATTGCCAATCCTATGTTCAGCATAGTCCCCATTATCCAATGCATGATCCTTAGTTTTAGAGTTGACTAGATACTATATGTAACATCGTTGTATAAATGCCATATTAGAGGTTTTTTTTTTAGATAAGGGGGTGCGGATCCCCGACCTCTGCATCCAAGAGATGCACACAGCCATCCGCAATTATTAAGCATTCAAGAGTACAAGTTTACAAATCATGGATCACTTAAGGTGGCTACAAAGATCAGCCACTCAAACATAAGCTTATTGAACATCTAAACGTCTAGGATGTAGCCACCCAGCCCGGCTGAAGATAGCCCGCACCACCGTCAGCAAACGGGTACATCCGGCATCCATAAGTCCACGCTGGTCCGCAGGAAGCAGGAAAGACCATGAGTGGATCCAATAGCACGCCTTGTGAATAACCTGCAAGTAGTGAGTAGAGTTTGATTTGTTAAAAACAATGTCGTTTCTACAATTGTTTTTCCCTTGTTCTGAGGGGAACTGTATTTTTTTTAGAACTCCAAACATATAGTGTAAAATGAGGTATTCATGATGAATACCATGTCCAACTTGGATATTTTTCATTTTTGTTAACCCTTGGTAACTCAATTACTGTTGCTTCTAGTTCTAATTCATAGTCATTACTTCACAGGTGTCGATTTCATCATACTTCCATGCCATCATTTCTTTTGCCGGAAATGCATGCAAACATATTGCAAAATTAATGTCAAGGAAGGAAGTGTATTGAAGTTGACGTGTCCTGATACAAAATGTGATGGTGTTGTTTCTCCAAATATATTGAAAACGCTTCTGGCTGAGGATGAATTTGAACGTTGGGAAAAATTGCTTCTTCAGAGAACTCTCGACGCAATGAATGATTTAGTTTATTGTCCAAGGTGTGAAACTGCTTGCTTGGAGGATGAATGTAACGATGCAGTCTGTCCAAGTTGTCTATTCAGCTTCTGCACACTTTGTACATCTCACCGTCATGTTGGGAAGGAATGTATGAATGCAGAGGAAAGAATTCGTATTTTGGAGGTAGGGAGGATTTCATCTCACATATATTTAGCTTGTCTTTGATATGGTTAAAATGTGGGTCTGTTTCAGACTTTCAGTACTCCTAGTCTCCTACTACTCTGCAAAACATAGAAAACGGGAATACTGACTTTCTTTGTTTTGTGCAGGATCGGCTAAAATCTAGGCATCTACAGAGCGATCAGAAAAAAATAGATGAAGCACGCAGCCTCCAGACAATTATGAGGGATGCAAAACAGTGCCCACGATGCAAGATCGCTATATCTAAGATAGAAGGATGCAATAAGATGACATGTTCCAACTGCAGGCATTACTTCTGCTACCAATGTAACGCTGCAATTGATGGGTATGATCATTTTTCCAGGTGAGTTCTCTTCTAGTGGTATATATATCCTAATTTTTTCATTGCCATAGATGTGCCTTGACAAAAAAAAAATCACGTTGTTGCGTTCAGATCGCGTGGATGTCAGCTTTTTTCTTGGGAGGAGATCGATCGATGGGAAGCGCAAATGAATCCAGGGAGAAGGAGGGTTCAACGCCAAGTTGTTGCACAAGCGGTTGCTCCAGCTCCACCTCCCGCTCCTGCCCCAGTGCCTGACGTAATACATCGTCATTTTTGTCCTACCTGTGGTGCATCATCTTCAAAGGTAACATGAACTACTTTTTTTCTATCACAACAGATATCTTAGATGAGCAACCATAGTAGAATGAGGATGGTGCATTTTCCTACCTTTTGTTGTTGAAACTACCAATTGTCTCTTTTTGCATCGAAAAATCAAGCTAGTGCTGTTTCTTATACAACTATGCATGGTCAGTTCATTCTTTGTACAAGAAATGTTTGCCATTAGGACTTTTACTCCTTTGATTTGTGTTTTATACCTGCAGAGTGTGATATTAACTAATTTAAAATGTTTTTTGTGAGTTCAGTTACATATAACTTGGACCACTCATGACTATGGTATACCTTCAAAAAGAAATTGTGTGCTGAGTTTAATGCTAAAAGTAAATCAGCTGCTGAATCTCCAAAAGCCACAATTGCATGTTCCCAGTGAATTCTTAACTGCTTGAACCTGTCGCTTTTTTTTTCATATTACACAGCACAAAATGCCTCATTATTTGTATTATTTACTTTGGGCGCAGATTGGAAACAATAACCACATCTCCTGTGGGTCATGCCGCACGCATTACTGTGCATTGTGCCGGCATAAATTCCGCAAAACTTCAGAACATTTTGGTCCCAAGGGATGTAAGCAGCATACTGCAGATAAATGAGATTGCTTGCCATAAGCGCAGCACCTCAACGCTAGTGTAGTGTCCAAATGTTCTGCTCGTGATTTGCATATACGCCCGTGTGAGGATACGGCCTCGGCGTTTCCCGTATTTTGAAGGTACTGTACTTAGATAGGAATTATATCAAGAATATCCATTTCTAGTTCTAGTTACCGTTGTGATGTTTACCGATTCTTTCTTTTTGCTTCTCACTTGTAATTTCTGGAAGGTTTCGTCGTTGGGCTACCCATAACCCATCGCCGCTGACTTGATTCGTGGTCGAGCGTGACTGCGTGATGGCATCTATAGCATATACCCCTTAAAAACTCATGCCGCAAAAGCATTTTCCGATTTGAAGTTATATCTGCCAGAATAGATACTGCAAATGCATACCGTAATATAACAAAAAGACTGCGCGATGGATTTCAACAAAGATCATGGCGGCAAAAAACAAAGAGAAGTTCAAACAGTTCATGCAAGCAGTTCATCAAACAACAGATCTACAACTACGAAAACCTACCCTAAGCGATAGAGGCGGCGAGCTCACTCGATGATGCCAATATAGTAGGCGACGACGTATTTGAGCATATCCACCGCCAGCTCGTGCTCATCCTTTGTTACTTCAAGGCGGCGCTTGGCTCCATCATCGCCATTCACTGCCTCGCGTTCAGCGGCGAGGAGGACCGCGACGGTTTTGCAGCGCTTGACGATGTGCGGTAGAATGTGCAATAGAACCTTGTCACGATTTGGTCATTGGTGCGCCTTTCCTTGAGAGATTGGTGATGGTACAACAACAGTCACTCGTGTACCGAATTCTCCCAACTTGTTATTGGATCCATAACCGTTCAGGTAGTAAAGTGTTCTTCTCCTCTTCTTCTTGAAACTCACATTTCTGCCAATGTACGTTCGGCTATCGTCCAGAATATGGTTCCCACAAATTTGACCTCGTCTCTACGTACAGTGAAGATCTTGGCACTACAATCGGTCGGCCCCAATCTAGTTGAAGTTGTTGGATTCCTTGGACGATTTCCGTGCATGGAGAAGCTATACATCGTGGTGAAGCTATTTTCCTTTTAGATGTTATTAATCACAATGGAGTTTTATTTGTTGGTAGTTTTCCCCAAGCTTAGAATGACTAATGTAGTGTTCAAAAGTGAGAAAGGTCGAAAGTGAAAATTTGCAACAACATAACAGGAACGACCCCGTCGAATGCCTTGATCTCAATCTCATGGAAATTACTATGAACGACTACCGAGGCACCACACCTGAGATTAAATTTTGTAGGTTCTTTGTTCTGAACACAAGTGTTCTAAAGGTTATGAGCATTGACGGGTCTTCGTGTAAGTCGGGGGGCACCCCCCCCCCCCCCAATAGCCTATAAGGCCTTGTAACATGGACCATTTGCCCCCCCCCCCCCCCCCCTAATTTTGACAAAACTCTCTCTATTTTCACCCTTCCAGCCCATTTGCCCCCCCCCCCCCCCCCCCCACATGTAGTTGGCCCAAGCTCCGCACTAGTTATGAGGTTTGACGTCAATTTAGCGTGCGCAGACAAATGGTATGATGATCAATGCAGGAAGCTAAAGATGAACGACAAAGATTCTGCAGAAGTTGGCATTCATTTTGATCGTACATGTACTAGCATAGTAAGAAGTGTTAACCACCAGAATGTACTACACGATTTAGTCCGATGTCTGATCTCTGTGCAAAAGCATTGAACTAGAGAATGCACAACAATTTGTAATATGAATTTGAAACTTGTAATATTTTGTAATTTGAACCTTGTAATGTTAGTGGTATTTGTGATAGTAGAAGTTGTGCCGAGCGTTTCTATCGTCGCGTGACAATCTCCTGTTTTATTTATGGGCAGGAGGACACCCATCGGCGTGAAAATCTACCATTAACAAAGATGAGAAAATGGGTAGTGGAGGACCGGTGTAGATGATTTGTTGCCCAGATCCCATTTATTTATGGGCAGTGAAGTAAAAATTCGTGCTATCCAAGTGCAATTGAGGAAATACCGGTTGCAGCTTGTGTGTGCTCCACCTACATCTATGAAAGTCTCATATTGCAATCTATGTGCAACTCAGCAGAAGATTCTCACTCAAGTGAAGATTAGCGTTTTCCTATATGTTATTTTTATAACCGTTGTTCACAACTCGTATATTGTTCCGATTTGTTTCCGAGAAACTTCTCAAAGCGGACAGGTCTTTCCTGCATTCCATATAGATAGAATAGAATTGGCCCAGTTTATAAGAAAAAACCGGATCCAAAAACCGTATAATCTATACACTGCACATGTTTATGAGAAAAACATGGTAAAAACTGCACAGACGAGGCAACCCGTTGTCCACACAACGCAAATCGATCAAAATGCCACAAACACACACCACCTGCTCCGGGACCGCCGCCCCGGCGTAGCAACCAGATCGACCTTCGCATTGTCCGAAAACGATCCAGTCATGGTCGACGAACTCTCTGCCCGCATAGTCTATTGTTCCGAACTTTGGGAGATTGTGCATCAAGCCACAGGCTAAATCTAATTTTCATAATAGTAGGAGTAACTTGACATCAAATAGTTTTAGAAATTGTGATGCATTTTACTCTTGTTCATATAATTGGTTGACATTTAAGAAACAAATATAGCAAAATACACAAGGAGTCCGAACGAACATAAACCGACTTACAACAGATTTTAGTTTTCTAGCAATTGAAAAAATAGAGTATGAGGATATGATATGGCTTTAGAATTGGGAAACGCTTCTAGTCCCCCAGGGATTGGCGTGTCGCCATCCTCTGCCTTGCGTGTCAGTCACGTGTCCCCTTTATGGAAGAAAAAAAGAGGAACAGCGATGCAGGCCCACCACTCTGTCCTACCCTTTTTCGCTTATCCTATCGCGCGTAGTTGTGGTTCACCGTTTCGGCCGCCGCAGCACCGCTGCTGCCCACGCCGCCGCAGTCGTTCCATGGCGCCGCCGCCGGCCACGAGCTCCGCCGCCGCCAGTAGCTGCACCCTCCTGCTCACGGCGAAGTCGACGGGATGCCCCGCTCCTCCTCCTCGCCCACCTCCATGCCGCCGCCCCTCCGCGAGCTCACCGCACCGCATCCGGCAACGAGCTCCGCCGCCGCCGGTAGCTGCACCCACATGCTCCCGGCGAAGTCGACGGGATGCCGCGCTCGTCCTGCTCTGATTCGGCCGGCCGCCTCCGCCAACTCCAGCCCTAGCGGATCCCCCAGCTCGTCCCTCTCATAGGCGCTCGATCTGGACGCAACTCCAGTCATAGGTGTCGTGGGATTATCACGGCAGATGCTACACGGGGTAGCTTACGAGAGGTGGATTAGGCGGCGTAGGAGATTCCGGGAGCGAGATTGGTAAACACGGAGTTAACCCAGGTTCACATCCCCGCGGTGGAGGATCGCTACGTCCTGCTATAAGTCACTGCATGATCATAGATATGTTGTGTGGCTTGTCTATTCGGGTTCCCCTGCCTGGCTTTATATAGGTAGCCAGGTAGGGTTTACATGTCAATTACATATTGGGCCTAGCTGGGCCACCTCCATAATGGGCCAATTTGTACCTCCATGAGGATACCCGGAGGCCATATCCTCGTCAGTAGCCCCCGAGCCTTCGGGTGATTCGAAGAATCGCGTGGAGGGTCTTATGTGTCTTGTGGCCGACGGTAACATTGTCTTCCTGGAACGTGGAGTCCGTGCCGGTTCATCATGCGGAGGATGGAGAGTCGAAGTAGAGCCGTCGAGTCGAAGTAGGGGCTGCCAAAGTCGTAGTAGTGCAGTCTGTATCTGTCGCCTAGATGTCGTGTCATAGCCACAATCGGGAGCGATGTTTTTGTTGAGCCCCCGAGTGTCGGTTTTGCAGAAGGAATTCAGGGGCAATGTCGTTGTCGAGCCCCCGAGTCTCCAGCCAAGTCGGAGAGTCGGGTAAGTGTAGTCGATGAACACGTAGGAGAGCGCCACCGAGTCGGAAGTGCATCGACTCAGTGCCTCATTAAGATAGTTTATAGTCAAGGGATATTTCTTAGCAAGCCTGGAACACTCGACGGATCAGGTCCAGTTAACTGCACTCGGGCAAAACAATGCTAAGCTACTTCAAGTTCGAGTCCTCGGACTCGAATCCGGAAAGGCAAGTGTAGCCAGATTCACGCCGCGGAGGCCTTACAGAATCTGGCTCTCGCAATATGTGTGGTACCCAACGCGCCCGTCGGGATTTTCTTCATACCATAGGTACAGAAATTTATTGAGTAGCCGCAGTCTGAGGCGGCTCCCAAGCCAGTAGAGCGGATCTACGGGGCTTACCTTCACGTCGTAAACGTGGCATCCAGAGATCTGTTGCCGCGGAGGCAATCTGGGAAACGCAAGTCGAGTGCGTACATCGATCCGTATGTGGGTTATTGTGTTTTTAAGCCTTCCCAGGAGGTACTCGACTAGGAGGACCCGATGTAAGTAGCCCCCGAGTCTCTGGCCAAGTCAAAGAGTCGGGCGGAGACTAAGAGTCAGAAGTCCATCGGTTCACATGGAGGACAGTCGCCAAGTCGGAAGTGCATCGACGTGGCGGACTCGACGCGACAGACGGAGTCAACACGGCAGAGTGGACTCGGCGCGGCGGAGTAGACGTGGCTGACTCGATGTGGCGTAGTAGACGTAGCGGACTCGACGCGGCGGACAATGTCGACGCGGCGGAGTAGATGTGACAGACTCGACGCGGCGGACAAAGTCGACGCGGCGGAGTAGATGTAGCGGACTCGTCGTGGCGGACAAAGTCAACGCGACTGTGTCGAGCGACGTTTAGCAGGTAGGAGTCGAATCCAACTTATGTGGCGCAGCCCCCGAGTGTCGGGCGTGCGTGACCAGCGCTCGTTGGGCGCGCGACCGGTGCTCCTGGTGGGAGTAGCCCCCCGAGGCTATGTTCGACTCACAGAGTCGGGCATAGGCTCGAGTTGTTATGAATCTAACCCCATGTCTTTGTCTTCTGTTGGCTCACGGCGGAGGACATGCGTCGACTCCCGGAGGAGGCAGGAGTCGACTCTCACGGGATGGCAGTAATCGAGTCCCGAAGGGGTAGCCGGTGTAGTTTTTCCTGCATTGCAGCCATATAAACAAATAATGTAATAATGATGTTGTGTATAGCAAATCGTATGAAACAAGTTGTTGCTTGGGTTAGCTTTGGTTGTGAACCAAAAATATGTCGACTCGTGGAGTCGGATATGGCATGTTGGTAGGCGGTGCTTCGACTCGACGCGACACTTTTGCACCGTACGCTTCACCTTTTCGTTAGCCTGACGCTTTCTGTCTCTGCACCTTGCCGACCTGTCAGTTGGGCTGCAACCGGGTCAGAGTTCAAGGATTCGACGTTCAGGAAGGGTCAGCTATTCAGGCGTCACGTGTAAAGCGGTGGTGTGCGGAGGTTAAAGTATGGCGGGTGTCGAGTACCCGAATAGTTTAAGAGGCGCAGCCCCGAGTGTCGGGTGCGGCCAAGGCAAAGTATGCGAGTTCCTTGTAGGGCGCAGCCCCCGAGCATCGGGTGCGGCTGAAGCATGTTATATATTAACTGAATAATTTGAATATTAAAGCGAGTTAGCTGTTTGATGACGCGTAGGCTGTAGTACGGCGATTAAACCGGAATGGCGTGTCGTTGACGCTGCGATGACGAGGAGATGTCGTCCATAGCGGGTCAATGACTGTCGTAGTCGTCCGTGATGTGGACGTCGAGGCGTGGACGACGTCGACTGCGACAGAGTCTGTGTAGACGTAGATGATGCGGCGGACGAGTCCACGCTAAGGCTGTCGAGCCGTAGATGTCGTGACTGTCGATTCATGGCATTGTGGCTGTCGAGTCCTGAATGACGCAGAGTGAGTCCACGAATCGCGGTCGACTCATGGCGGAGTCGCAAGTCATTGACCTGGCTGACGACTTGAACCGGCGGAGGGAGCCGGAATCCTTTACGATGTCGCGACCTGAGACCGCGGAGCTGGAGGTGGAGTTACGGCATGAGAGGCAGGTCGTCTCGTGACATGTAGCTGCATGACAGCAGTTCAAGTGCAGAACGGCAGGGTTGCAGTCTGCCTCGAGACGACGGATGTCGGCTGCCACACGCGTACCGACAAAACTGACGTAGATCGGCTCTCTACAACCTTCAACGTAGATGTAATTAGATCGGCTGCACACATGAGGTTTCACCGGCTCGTTGATGCGTTGTGTTGCCGCCGCCATCCGTGAGATTGGATCCTTGGTCGATTCCATCAGTCGCTGCATGATTATATATGTGTTTACATGGTGGCCGCCGGTGGCGGATGTTGTGTGACTTGTCTATTCGAGTTCCCCTGCCTGGCTTTATATAGGTAGGCAGGTAGGGTTTACATGTCAATTACATATTGGGCCTAGCTGGGCCACCTCCATAATGAGCCACTTTGTGCCTCCATGAGGATACCCGGAGCCCATATCCTCGTCAATAGGCGGCGTTGCTACCATGGAAGGTCGGCGGTGTTACCGTAGGTGCGTGGCGGTGCTCCATCGGGCGGCCGGCGGTGCTGCCCTCGGTTGCTATCATTGGCGGCTGGCAGTGCTACCGTAGGTGGAGTTGCTGCAATCGGCGGTCCGTGCTGCTACCGTAGGTGCACGGCGGTGCTGCTATCGGCGGTCGGCGGTGCTATCATCGGCGACTGGCGGTGCTACCGTAGGTGCGCGGAGGTGCTGCTACTGTAGATGCGCGGCGGTGCTATAATTTGTTGTGCTGTTTTTCATCATAAATCTCATCGGAGGATCTCGCCGGAAGAATTTTTGCTACGATGTTGCAATATAATTTTTTTTGCTATTATAGTTATGTGGTGTTGCTACAATAGTATAAAGATTTTGCTACGATGTCTTCGGCGAGGTCTTCTTTGATGTCTCCGGAGAGAGTCTCCGTCGATGTCTCCGGCGAAGTTGATTTTTGCTACAATAACACAATTTTGTTGGTACGAGATCTCCAGCGAGGTCTCTGACGAAGTCAGTCTTTTCTTTCTTTGTTTCGTAGACGAACCGTTTTTTTGCTACTTGGAGAAAAAGCGGGAATATTAAGATCGGAAGATTTTATCCCGGGGACGCTCAACACTGTCCTTTAGAATTGTTAGAGAGTTTTAGAGGAAAATAAAGTAGGAGGATATGGTATCGTTCTAGAATTGTTACAGACTTTTAGAGGACGGTAGAATTTCAAATAAATCAAGTTCATTTTTTTTTCAAATAAATCTTACCATAGTCCGGATAAAGCAATACGTAGCCCGGTATTTTATTTATTTTTTTGTCGCCATTTTAAGTTTCCAAAAAATATGAAAAAAATCCGAAACATAGGTAATGATGATTCCTGGCAGTGTGCAAAAAAGAAATGCGAAATAGTTTATATTGCGCCCTACACGAAAATGACAAAATTCTGACAATTTTGAGAGGATTTGAATCACCACCTGGATCTAGAAATTTGTCTTTTTTACATAGGATGAAATACATAATATTTCGCATTTATTTTTTGCACACTGGCAGGGATCATCATTATCTACGTTCCGGATTTTTTTCAGATTTTTTAGAAACTTAAATTTGCAGATTTTAAATTTTCAAAAACGGGCTACATGTAGCCCGGGCTACGTATTGACTTTCCGGCCCGCAAGTCGATACAAAAGGTGCGATAGTCGCAAACACGAACAGTGTTGTTCTAAGCGCCCGCCGCCCCGCCCCGCCCCGCCCCGAGATTCGCCGTCCAAATTCGAGGCCGCGCCGCCGCAGAACGGCCAGCCCCGATTCTAGTAGTCCGTAGGAACAGCCAAGGTCGTTGGACGGCAATGCCGCGGAAGTCGTGGAAGCCGAGGGGCGGCGCCGGACGTGTCGCGCCCGCGCCGGAGCTCCACTGGAAGGCCGTAAACCCTAGCCCCATCCCCGCCGAGGTCCCCGAGTGCTCCCGCGCCGCCGAGGTTCCCGACGACGCCTTTGTGGACATAGTGGAGGTGGAGCGCCTCCGCCTCGACGTCCCCGAGGATGCTCTCGCGGAGGAGGAAGAGATTGTAAGAAAGCTGGTGGGGATTGACATGCAGTTGAGTCAGGAGGAGCTCCGCGCTAACGATCAGATGCAGCAGGACGAGGTGACCTTGCTCTTCAGTAGATAGTAAAGCATAAATCGAGTAGAATCATTGCCTCAGGGAAATAAATTAATTAAATGTGTAACATCTATAATAGATCACCGTAGTGAACTTTATAAATTTTTCTTACAAATTTTTAAGGGCCAATTGTGAGGACTAGAATTATATTTTCATGTTGGGTCAAGTAGCTGCCCTACGCTCGTAACGACATTTTTGGTTGCACACCCAGAGAAGAGATATTCTATAGTTAACCATGCCTGCTTTTGTGCTGATTTCTCATTCTTATTGTGCTGTTATCTTGTTTTAAATTCGGGACATATGTGCCTTCTTTAAATTGGACACATGGTGATCACTTCTTTGTGTCTGATACAAACTAAACTTAATATTCAGATATTTGCCTTGGAAGCAATTTTTGGAGACAGTGTGGTCATTTTAGAGAAAAAAGAAAGTCAACGGTCTGTCCAGGTATGTCCATCACAATCGACTTTCCGTCCATATTCTTGCTTGTACGGGAATGGTTTTATATGTCGATGTTGTTACTCAGGTTCATGTGCATATTGAGATCCCGGATGGTATAGATGTATCGGCTAGGCTCGACTATAGTACTGGAACATTAAATTATGGGAAAACATGTGATGGTGATGCCTCTGATGATCTTGTTTACAAGTTTAGAGTTGAGCATTTGCCTCCAATCCTGCTAACATGTCTCCTGCCTTCGTCATACCCGAGTCATCAACCTCCTTTTTTCACTATCTCCACCTGCTGGCTGGACAAAGTGATGATTTCGTCATTATGTCAAATGCTGGATATGATCTGGGAAGAGCAACAGGGCATGGAAGTTATATATCAGTGGGTTCAATGGCTCCAAAACTCTTCCCTTTCTCACCTAGGGATTACTGACGAGATAATTTTAAGCAAGGGTGATCTAACGTGTGATGAAGATGGTGGGGATAAACGTGCTTGTCTAGATGATTCTGCTCCCGATGTTATAATTCAAAGGATTATGAGATACAATGATGATAAGCAGCATGAAGCCTTCTTACATGATATCCATGACTGCATGATTTGTTTCAGTGAGTGTCCTGGTAAGTCTTATTTGTTCGCAGAACTGTTTGTAGTGATATCTTATTAAATCTGCTTTATGGTTTTAAAAGTGTCCCTTAGGTTATTTATTACATTTATATTCAAAGAATATGATATCACACGTCTATTGCAAATTGCAAATTTGTCCTTAATTTATTTCTCAGATGTCTTCTGTCTTTATTACATTCTATGTAAACCGAATTAAGATGTTGTTTCACATGCCTCATATGGTTTATATTGGCAACAGATCTTTGGGGTTTATACAGACTTATAGTGTAGAAGTCTCGAGCATTGTATACTTAATAACGATTGGTGTGTGCTGGCTTTGTGGCTGTTCGACAAAGATCTATTTTGACAAGATATTTCCACTCTACGTTCTGTTTACTTCCCATTACCCAATGCATGTTCCTTCTTTTTTGAATTCAATTGATACAATGACTGTTCCTTCTTTGTATAGATGAAGCCTTAATAGATGTTCTTATTCAGATGACAAGTGCTTTGCCCTTGTTCTGAGTGGAACTGTCTTTTTTTGTTGTTGCAGAACACTAGAAATATAGTGCAATGAGATATCCATGATACATGCCATGTCCAACTTGGATATTTTCCATTTTTGAACTCTTTGTATCTCCATTAATGTTGCTTCATATTCTAATTCAGTACTTTGCTATATTTTCTAAAAAAAAATCATTACTTCTCAGGTGTTGATTTCGTCATACTTCCATGCCATCATTTCTTTTGCCGGAAATGCATGCGAACATATTGCAAAATTCATGTCAAGGAAGGAACTGTATTGAAGTTGACGTGTCCTGATACAAAATGTGGAGGTGTTGTTTCTCCTGATATATTGAAAACGCTGCTGGGGGAGGATGAGTTTGAACGTTGGGAAAAATTGCTTCTTCAGAAAACTCTTGATGCCATGAATGATTTAGTTTATTGTCCAAGGTGCGAAACGGCCTGTTTGGAGGATGAAAGGAACGATGCAGTGTGTCCAAGTTGTATGTTCAGCTTCTGCACACTTTGTACATCTCACCGTCATGTGGGGAAAGAATGTATGACTGCAGAGGAAAGAATTCGTATGTTGGAGGTAGGAGGACTTTTACTCACGTATATTTAGCTTATCTTGGATATGGTTGAATTGTGGGGCTGTTTTCAGTACTAATATATCCACTAGCAAACTGAGCAAACGAGAAATCTAGAGAAGTGACACTATTTTTTGATCCAGCGGGACAGCAGCAGAATCGTGATGGCAATAGTGAATTACCTGAAGGTGCATATAAATGTATAAAGACGGTTAATAATATTTAACACGTCACTCGATAATGTTATAGAATGTTGCTATCAGGTTATTTGTATCATGGTCTCATGATCCTCTGGCCCAGGTTGAACAGATCATGTCCTGCAGTCCCTGATTGGCCGAGTGTGAACCCTCGTCCAACAGGGGATGTTTATATCCAATAAGGAATGCAAACACATCAATAACATTTACTTGCTATAACAGTAAGAGGGTCACCTGATGTTCTAACTGCATTTATCTTGAATTCTTGATGGATATCTATGCAGCCAAATGGCAGCATTGTTGTTTATTGTTGTATACATTGAATACCAATTCACTATAAGTTGCCTTTATGTGGTTCACTGCACTTTATGGCAGGTGTTTTATAGCCAATTTTGGTAAAATTGAGGCCAAAATGTATTATTTCTGGAGAAAATATTATACATATCCGTGTCATTTTGATCTGGTATGTCTTTATTTCTATGTGTTTTAAAGGATCGATGTGAATACTAACTTTTGTTTGGTGTAGGAACGGCTAAAATCTAGGCAACTACGCAGTGATCAGAATGAGATAGATGAAGTACGCAACCTCCAGGCAATTATGAGGGATGCAAAACAGTGCCCACGATGCAAGATCGCTATATCTAAGATAGATGGATGCAATAAGATGACCTGTTCTAACTGTGGGCATTACTTCTGCTACCAATGTAACTTCGCAATTGTTGGATACGATCATTTCCAGTGAGTTCTCTTTCAGTGATTTTTTTTTTCCATTGTCATAGCTGTGCCTTGAAAAAAAATTCATGTTGTTGTGTTCAGACCGGGTGCATGTGATCTTTTTTCTCGTAAGGACATCGATCGTTGGGAAGCGCGAATGAATGCTGGGAGGGTTCAAGCTCCAGCTCCAGCTCCTGCCCCATTGCGTGAAGGACGATATCGTCACCCTTGTCCTACATGTCGCAAACTAATTCCAAAGGTAACGCGAACTTTTTTCTTTTCTTTCATAAAGATATCTTAGAAAAGCAACCATAATAGTTAATGAGAATGATGCGGTGGCCTGGCCTACCTTTTGTTTTTTTAACTGACAGTTGTCTCTCTTTTGCATCGAAAAACTCAAACAAGTGCTGTTTTGTATACAACAATTCATGGTCAGTTCATTCTTTGTAAAGGAAAAATATTGCCATTAGGGCTTTTACTCTTTTGCTTGGTGCTTCTGCCTGCAGGTATGATGGAAATTTAGACTGCTTATTCCAAATTCAGTTACATATATAACTTCGACCACTCATGACTTTGGTACAATGCTAAAAGTAAATGAGTGGCTGATCTCCGAGCTGTAATTGCCTGTTGGCTTGAGCCTGCATGCATGCTCCTGAGTGCATTCTTAACTGCTTGAAGCTGTGGTTCTTCTTATTGTTTCTTTTCACATTGCACAGCGCAAACGCCTCATGATTTCTATTTACTTTGGTCGCAGATTGGGAACAATAATCACATCTCGTGTGGGTCATGTCACCAGCAGTTCTGTGCATTGTGCCGGAAGATTATCAATGGAACTTCACAACATTTTGGTCCCAGGGGATGCAAGCAACACACTGCAGATCCTGACTGACACTGCAATATGCGCTGGAGGCTGGGGTTATCCATTTTTCGGAAAAAAAAAAGCCATATGCGTAGCAGCTCAACGCCAGTGCAATTTCCAAAGGTTCTGCTCATGATCTGCATATATCATGATACAGCCTCAGTGTTTCCTGCAAGGGAGATTTATTTTCAAGTCCCCTATTTGTATCGTAGTAAAGATCAACCAAGAAGTACTAATGAGGAATTATATAAAGAATGTCGATTTCTTGTTACTTGTCAGGTTTGCCATTGCTTTGTTTGCTTCTTTTCTCTTGTAATTTCTGCACATCGTAAGGTGTCATTGTTGGGCTACTCATCGCCACCGACGTACGCCCCGCTTGATCTGTGGTCGAGCGTTAGGGTCGAGGTGCTCTCCACCACGGCCTCTGTCGCCGGTCATCGCCTCTATTGGAGGTGATTTCAGGGGATTTTATGACCTCTTGCAAACCTAAGATTGCACCTACAATAATTGGTGTGCCCAAAACACAATCACCTACAAATAATAATTCAAATATCTTTTGTTTTTAACGCACCATCATTCTTTTGCATATAAAGAACACAAATTTAAGGTAGCTACAGCCTACAAAGACAATACTCTTAAAGGTAGTGGGCCAAATTCTCATATATGAATTAGAGATGACCATGTAATTTTTAGTACTACTCCCTTCATTTCATAATTTAGTGTATTCTACATTTTGTAAAGTAAAACTAAATATAGAAAATATTGCATGTACAACACCAAATTAGTACTCTTTTCATTTATTTTGTTGTTGTGGATGTTAGACTTTTTTTAAATATAATGATGGTCAAACTTTAATTTTCTTATTCAAAAAACAATCTCCAGGAAAAAGAAGGTTATTAGTTAGTTTGATTTTTTGATTTGGTTCTGCTCCTAGTTACCACCGATACTGGATGAACTAGAGGGTGTTTGGTTGGGCTGTGCCTTTCAAATAAGCGGCTGTCGGCTGTGAGCTGTAGAAAAGCTGCTGTCCTGAAAAGCTGTTGTGAGCAGTAAAATCGTTTGGCAAACTGGCTGTCGGCTTTCTGCTTCCTGTTGTGAAAAGTCTAGAATGACCTTGAGATGTTGGTAGCCTGTTTATGTACTCATTTAATCAAAATGGCATGTTATCCGTCTTTCATTAATTTTTTAGCTATTGTATATATGTATATCGACAAATAACATGTTTTTTTTTGTCAGCCAACAAAAGACCCAGCATTTGCCTTAAGTAAGTATGTGGTGAGACTGTTTATATACCGATTTAATGATAATATATACCGGCCCATTAAATGATAAATACGCTGATTACGATAGTGCACTACCGAATAATCCTGTACTACAAGACAATGCTGATACTACATCATTTACCAGGATTTTCTTTGAGAACCAATCCAAGCACAACTAACAGATCTGTTTGTACAACTCACAATTACACATCTCTACACTATGAGCATGCAAAATTCAAAAGAAAAAAAGTTGAATCAAGAACTACGTAGTAGAGAATATCTTCAGTACAGCCAATCCATGGATACAGCACATATAGACAACCATCGATCTCATCTTCAGTACAACATTTTTTTGAAAGAAAAAAACAGAGAAATTTGGGATGGATCAGATGCAGCATAGACGAGCGGCTCAGGAGAGAATCTTGGGAAAGGAGCTCCCATCCAGATGCAGCGCACGCCGATGAGCAGTGGAAGGGGAGGTGAACGGGAGGAGCAGCTCGAGGTGGGGGAGATGGGAGCAGCAGCGCCGGTGACAGGCCGGAGGAGTACAGCTCCGCCCGTCACGGGTCGGAGGAGTACAGCGCCGCCGGTCGGCCGACAGATCTCGGCACCCCTCGTTCGCCAAGATGCGGTGAGAGGTCGTGGGCTGGAGGTGCGGTGTGAGGTCGCGGGGGAGGAGATGACGGGGCCGGCCGGTTCCCTGTCACCGGCGCCGGACAAGAAGGGAGTGGCCGGCGGTAGGGTTTCCAGGGAGGCGACGGTTCTGTTCGTCATCGAGCGAGGAGAAGGGGGAAAATGAGCTCGTGGTGGGGAAACAGATGAGTTTTCTCAGGACCATAGGCATTATATTGGATGGCATTTGGGCTGTAATTTGAACGAAGTACCAGGGGCATGCGCGGCGTGGGATTGATCCAAAGCCGAGAAAGCACCTCTAGACGTGCTTTCGCTCGTACGTGCAAATAAGCCCGTTCGGCTGTGCAAACGCAAGGTTCATTTTTGCTGTTTGGTTCAGCTTCTGCTTATAAGCCTGGAAAGCCAACCAAAAAGCTCAACCAAACAGGCTCTAAGCACACGTTGTATTTCCTTTGACAATGGACTCAGTGATATTAAAAACTTAATGGAAAATCAGACCCTGGTTGCTCCTGCCCACGCTGTAGGGCGAGCAGATCAAACTCATGCTAAATTCCAGGAGGAAAATTTGTTGATTTTAGGGGAGTGGATAAATTAGTAATCTCTGAAATCCTATGTGTTGCGAGCAAAGATTTTTGCATAGTAAAAACAGATCCTAATTTGATCCCACAGTAATAAGTAATAATATTACGATGGATATTAATCAGGCGATGCAGTCTATGGAGATTTGCTTATGAGGGATATCCGATCTGCGAAAAGATTAGCATATTGAACTATTATTTTTGATTATATGGTTTGCCGATGTATTTATGTGTGTATATATCCGATTAATTATTTTCCGCCCCCAAATCCATGATATTATATATCTGTCTCCGAATACACAACCGGTCATTATCCGCTCCACTCCAAATCCGACGAAAAAATGGTATAGAATATGGTAAAAGCAAAATCCTAGTGAATCCACATGACGAGAGACCTAGGCCATGTGCCACCCTGGCCTTCCAGGCCATCTCCATGACATTACCCTGGCCTTCCAGGCCATCTCCATGACATTTGCCTGTCATTTATAGATAATGTGGTAAAACTCCATGGGGTTCCTCCTTCAGTAGTGGCCAACGCATTGATACATCTGATGAGAGAATAGGACACATGAGCCAAATGGTTCATCTTGTGCGTAAAATGCTAGCCAAATATTACTTTAGATGTATCAATGCTGACCATGCATGAGCTCAATGTTAGGGCATGTATAATGATTATATCATCGCGTTGTCATATAGGATAATTACTGTGATGGAGTAGAGAGAAATGAAAAAAAAAGTTTTAATTACTCTTAACTAAGAGATCATCTATTAGCACAATTTGCCTTACCACAAATTTAGAGATATCTGCTTATTGGTTATTAGAGATAAGATTAAAAAAATCCCCATTATACATCCTATTTTATTTATATATCTAGATTACGTGGCGAATCTAAGATAAAACATCTTATCAACCATTGTACATCCCCTTAAGACCATGAACTACCGGAAACACTAACTGCAATAAAGCACGTCTGCAACAATTATGACGAAAAACACAAAAACGCTCAAGCTACTCGTTGAATCTCTTTTCTCAGGATCTCTTGTCTCAGTTTTACCTTCCTACTAAACTTTGACATGTTACCATCGGTACTGCTAAGCTTCTGCATTCATGCTCTGCAGCTAAGTCAGTGAAATCAGACTAGGTCAATACCAGTAAACAGAGCTGAAGCCCCATGCTTCTTATCTACACGATACAGGTTCGCTAGTGGTTGCTAAATAAGGTTATATTCACAAGAGATAGCTTAGCTAGGGCAACTCTAGTTGCTCGTCAGGCTACAAAATGTCAGCCCCTCTCAGAACCACGGGTGCCACGTCGGATCCATCATGCACAAGTTCCTCGAAGATAGTGCAGCTTCCACTAGATCTGTAACACTCCTCTTTGGACAGACTGCGGCGGTTCTGTTGTGTTCTCCTCCTGAAATGCCAAGAGAATCATTAGAATTGCACAACTTAAATGTTCTGTTCAGATCAGGCCCAAAGGCACTAGTATGTAAATACAGATCCAAATTATTATTAATCCTCCTAACAGGTCTTATTGCTTTTTGCCCAAAGACTAACCTTTTTGGTTCAGGGAGACCAAGAATTTCTAACTTGATGTCGGGACACTCCAAGCCATTACTTTTTAAATATTGCAGAACAGATTCTTTTAATTCTTCATGAATCCTGAAAAAAAAGACATTTAAGAAAACAATCACACAACTAAGCAGATAGTGTCACAGAACTACATATTTAACCCAATTGTATTAGGGAACTACATTATTTAAAGTCTAAAGCCACTCTGCAACGGAATAAGGTAATATATCATGGATAACATATGAAGCTTACAAGTACTTGGAAGCTTATTTTCTGATTGCAAAAGGCTAATTTACCTGGGATGGTTGTCTTGAATCTTCAATGCCAATCTTTCGTTGTGCTTATAAATAAATTCATATGGAACAACAAAAAATGGGGTTTGTGTATTTTGAATGCTTCCAACATGCCCTTGAAGTAGTCTACACCGTGATGTCTGAAACAAGTGAGAAATGACAAAAATTCCCCATCACATGCAATCTTCGCCTCAATTGTTTCAGTTCCTTCAGAGTTCAACTGTTTAATATTCGGTCTCATTAGTACGAAAACGTCAAAAAAAACAGTACTTTACAAGTACCATGCACAAAAATAATACAAGTGCAGGAATTTACATCTTTTATTTCTTCAATTGACGCAATAGGAGAATCCCCATCAAGATTTGGCAACATTGCATCAACTATTTGACTAGCAGAATCCCTGCATCAGGATAAATACAACGATAAGCTCTCTTGAAGGATAGTTAACTTTACTACTAGATTGCAATGCAACCGAACATACATCGCGAGAGTTTGCATGTTAGCTCCTGAAGAATTAGGAAAACAACCCGCAGTCCAAGAAGTTTATACGTTTACAGTTTAGCCCATCTACCCGATTGACCAATCTACACCGACCCCCTCCCTCCTCTGCTTATCTCCTGCAGCAAGATGGACAGAGATGGACCTCGTGGGGTGGAGCGACCAGAGGAACGCCACCCCGCTGTCCTGGGCAGCAACTAGGGCCTGTGCAGGAGCCGGTGGGAGCGGGGCTCCGCTCGGCGGCGGCGGGCGACGGCTGAAGGCAGTGATGCTGGGCATAGGATGATAGGAACAACTACCCCTGCGTGCCACCATGGCTCCCAGCCTTCGACGTTAGAGGTAATCCACACGTGAGCCCTCCTCGACCTCACCTGCTCCGTCGTGTCCCCCCACCCTGCCTTGCACTACTCCGCCATATGCAAGGTTCCATGAGATTTCAGATGCAAGGAATGTGTTCGATAAAATTCCCAATAGAAGTCTGTAGAGACTATGATGTATGGGTATCAGAGATCTTTTAAGCAACTAGAGTGAAGTCGTAACGCTGTTCTCAGATATGGTGGGCAGTGGAGTGCGAGTTAACAGCTTAAGTTTTGTTTGCCTGTTGAAATCTTGCGGCCAGTATCCAGCCGCCACGTATGTCCACTGCTTCGAGACATTGCCATGAATTTGTAGCTCATGGCACCATGCCCGTCACTGTTATTCAGCGGCCAACGTCTACTTCGACCCCTATTAGCAGGCCCCAGCCTTGGCTCATCGCATTGTCCGAAGTGGACCGTGCACCGAGACTATACTGTCTACCTCGACCAGTTGCCGAACGACACATCTGTGTGTTATGTGTACCATATCAACGCACTTTGTGTGATGGTAAACTGTAGGCTCCTCAGTTACTCGTGAATCGGTAAATCCGCACAAACGTCAAGATTCAGCTTGGAGAATTATCCTATCCGCTTGATGCTTTGCGGTAGCCTGTACTATCTGCATTGTTGGTTCTGACATCCAGAGTGATAAGTGGTTAAGTGTGCTGCCGGATGCAAAAGTAAGGTTCAGTTCTTTGGCCATTTTGTACTTCCTGTAAACGCCACTGAATTTTGATTTGCTATTCAATGTTCACTTACATTTTTTGGGGAATATTTATTCAGACTTTTATTTCACTATTTCATTCAATCAGCTATTGTTCTTGGTGTCAAACTAGATAGTGCAACTGATTTGGTGCAGGGAAAAGAGTAACTTGCATCGCAAAATGTCTTGTAAAGTATGAACTAAAAATGTTGCATTTCCAGCATCCAACGAAGGTAAGCTTTTGATTTGTTGTAGCACATAATTTAATTTCTCCTTCAACGCTATATTTATCTGATTCGATGCAAGAATATTTTTTCTAAAAATATACTTATCTATGTTGGCATGCCCAGAACCTTGTGTATCTATATATTACCAATTGATTAAGTTTCACAAATGTGCTAAAATATGAGTAGGTCTTGGATGCAAAAACATTTTCCTAAAACATATGGCTCTAATTAATCTTTATGGATTTACACATAGGAAATGTTGGCGCAGTACCAACGCACGGGCTATGTGCTAGTGGTCTGTAAAACAGAAAGTAACTGCTATAAAAGAACAGAAAAAATTGCGGGATAAAGAACTTTTTGCACATACCCTTTCAAGGTTTCAGATCCAGAAGGGAGGTCAACTGACGCACTAGGAGAATCCCCATCATGATTTGGCAACCTTTCATCAACTGTTCGACTAGAAGAATCCCTTCATCATGATAAATACAACGGTAAGCTCTTTTCAAGGATGTAAAACAGAAACTAGCGGCTATAACGAGAACATAAAAAATTGCGAGATAAAGAACTTGTTTGCACATACCCTATCAAAGATCCAGAAGGGAGATCTTCAACAACATATTTAGCACCGCCTTCACTCTGATTTTCTACAGGGGCAGATTCAGTCTCATTATCTTTACTTGTGGCGTTTGCATTTGTCCCTTTTTGCTTCTTCCGGGCTTTTTTCTTTTGCGATTTCGATTTCAGACCAGATTGGATCCATTCTTCAGCTTTTGCAGACATTTCATGGCCATTGACCAGGGTGTAATTATTCTTGAGATATAGGCAGTCTTCAGGAACAGCTCCATCAAACAACCTCCATTGAACATCAGGAAACTTATTCCGAACCATCAGATCCGTTTCAAGAATGAAAAGCCTATTCAAATGCCTATAGACAACGTTGAATCTGCTGTAACAGAATACGATAGCATATTCATGCTCTTCTATCTCATGAAATAAAGACTTGAAGCCATATTCTGTTAATTGATGATTTTTCACAGCCTGCAACAAGTCTTGAACCAGTCGCACATTTTCTTGTTTACCTTCCTTTTCTTGAATGCAGGCAAAGAATTCCAAGAGACTGGCACTATTGAAGGACTTGACAGACTTATAAATGTCGGCATCAGGGTCCAAAAGCCAGGCGTGCAACAAATTCATCCCTAGATAACCAAATAAATAGCGTGCATCGCAACCAGAAAAATGGCATGGACCCAGGAGAGTTGGGCTGACAGAAAACTGTGTTTCATGATTATCAATGACATTAATAAGAGCTTCTTGTCTAGCATCATGATCGACCGGCTTATTGGAGAAGATGTGCTTTAAGGCTAGTTTAATAACACCTTGGACAACTCTTTCATTAAGTTGGCGTAACTCACTGAATAGTGGGCCGCCATTGACAGCAAGCATATTGTAAATAGCAACCAATGCTGATGATCCACTCCGACCCATGCCCATGATGTAGCTTTCAGTTTTTCCCATCCGAAGTTCCACTAACTTGTATACATCATCAACGGCAGGAAAACCCCTGAGCTGAAAAAAAAGGGGGATGTGTTAGAACAATGCGGATTCAGAAAATTACAATTAAAAACATATTCAGTACTAACTACGGGAATTCAGAAAATATCATTCATGTCCAAATGTACGTCTGTATATGCACAAACATACTAAAAAAATATGATACCATCATACAACTAACAATGTGTCGACTAACAATATGATACAACCAACAATCTATCTACATTGGCTAAACTCGCCCAAGCTCACGAGTTACTTGCTTAACTCGTAAAAAATGACAGCGAGCAAGATAAATGAATGTATGATGCAATTATCCTGATTATTTGGACATGAATGATGACAAGGATCTGATTTTACACAGCAACCAATAACAATATGATAGCACAAAAATATAGTCAACAACTCGACATACCAGAACAATCAATAATCATATCACAACAATAATATATTGGTTGATCACATAGACAAGGCAAAACCAATATTCAGGATATTTGCACAGACAAGACATTTAAGATAAGTGGATAATGAATCAGGTCTTTTGACATAAGTATCTTTTATCGAAAGTTAAGTGTAACAAAGAGATTTTCAACTAACTAGTGAGAGTATCCAATATCTAATCAAGTTTTGCATTAACATATATTCATATATCCATGCTACACATTTTATTTTTATTCTACATAACACAACAATAAGAATACCTTGGCAACACAACTACATGTACTATAATGCAGACCCCCAATACTTTTCATGCGTGGGACCATGTGTGCGTAAGGAAAGAAAGAGCTTATGGAATCTTACATTGCCAACATATACAGAGCGAGAATCCACTTGCTCCTTTGCCTCAGCGGTAGATGCATTGGCATCTCCTCCTACAAAAGATAATGAGCAACCACATAAGAGAAGTGATTGTGGGTACAGAGTCCTATATGATGCAAGAAAACACTAACAACAAACAATTCACACTTGTGTTAGAGAACTTGTTGTAAGCACTAACCGACCCATCACAAGTAAAAATGCACTAAAGTTTAAATCAAAGGCTCATCCAGAGAGAGAGAGAGAGAGAGATTAGACAAGTACTAGCATATGCATAACCACGAGAAATCATGTACAACCCTGCTCCCTCATTTTGAAGACAAAAATAGCATTTGTCCCACATCCAATAAATTACCATAATGTCCCAATAATACATTCATGCTAAAACAAATAAAACACAAGCAACACAAGTATGCAATTACTCAAGCTACAGAAGCAATACACAAAAATATTCTTGAAGTGCATTTCCTGGGCATAAAAGGAAAAGGCATACAAAAATAAGCCTAAAGGAATCAGATATGTAGAGTCCAGGTCAGGACTAGATGCCGGCAACAAATTTACCTATGCAGAATTGGACTTACAAGATAGCTAACACATGATTGCAAACTCTTGGCATTTGCACTGTATGCAAAAGACACAATTCACCTAACTTGCTACAAACTACAGAACAGGTCAGCAAGTAAAGGAACATGCCAGCTAAGCAGAACTTTGCAAGTTCACGATTACTGAGTAATCATAACAAGATAAAGAAACTGGTCAAAATTAGGGGGATCAATCTTATAAGTTGGTAACTTGATCAAATAGCCTGGTGGCCAACTCTAAGCAAGAGATCATCATAATGTATAGCCAAAATAGATTCAAAGCGCCTAAACCTTGAGTAAATCGCACGCAACAAGAACAACTGCGCAAGCATAAATATAAAGTTAGGTTGATAGTTAACGCGTCTAGAAAAGACAACCTTGCATCTCCTTGGCGAACTTGGCTTGCATCTCGCGGAGGGTGGCGGCCTCCTCCTCCATCTCCTTAAGCCTAGCCTTCATCTCGGCGAGCTCCTGCAGGTGCGAGAAAGCACAGGATCAGAAATCCAGAACTAACTAGGGCTAGGGTTTAGCGCGGGGACAAGGACCCAGGGGGCGGGGTTAGGGGAGACCTTCGCCGGGTCGTCTCCCCCAGCGGTCATGTCGACGTCGCCACCTTCCATGTCGCCGTCCATGGGGATCTCCTGGCCGCTACACCTCGTGCTCCTCCTCGTCCATGGACGGTGGGGAGATGTGCGGCGGACGGCGGAGCGGACCGTGGGGAGATGGGCGGCGGACGGCGGAGCGGCCAGGTTCGAGCGAAGCGTCACGGAAAAGAACCTGCGCCCTGTTTCCGTACGTGAGTAGAGGTAATAGGCAGGGGGGAGCCTTCTAGAGTTTTCGCGTCGCGTAATCGCAGATCGCCTCGTGTTAGCACTGCCAATAAACAAATTGTCTAGAAGAGTGTTCTTGTGTTGTGTGGTAGGCCAATAAATTTGTGTTGTACTACTACTCATTGGTTCTCATTGTTGATTATTAAATGAAAGAAATAGACGATTCAACCATTTTGTATAATGTTAATGAAACTTGTAAGAGTGAGTGAAAATTACGTCACGACGCACTGAGCAAGGGAGATGGGTTGCTCGGTTGGCTAGGTCGAGTGAAATATCCATGATGTTCGCCATTTCAGGTTGGTGCGCGGTTGGCTAGGTCAAGAAACTGGGTTGCGGAGTGTCCGACAAAATCAGAAGTGACTACCATATTTGGACAAACAAAAGCCACTTCTGAACTTGAGTCAGAGTGTTAATCTTAATTCACCATCATTAGGAAACACCTACTACTTGAGATCTTAAAAGTATGAGCTCTCCTCGAGGAGTAGGGCTCGTTGTTGTACTGCTTCTTGCCACCCTTGCCCACGGCAAGCGTGAGCTCCAGCTCCGCCTCCTAGTCGCCGGTCACCTCCGGGCTCAGCTGCGCAGCGTACTCCACGGCGGCCTGATGTACGTAAGAGCACGTGTACAGCATGCTCGCTGGTTGTCACTACAAGAAATATGGAGACTGGTGACCCTCCATTTTTGTCACTAGAAGGTCACAAATTTTCCTTCATGATCCCTTTGTGACCAAAAACCGATGGTCACATACTGAGCGACTAAAACGATCGATCATGATCTTATTTGTGAAATGGTCATGACCGTTTATGACGAAATTAGAGGGCCATATTTCTATGACTAATTTTTTTGGTCATTGTCTGAACAGTCCACGTCAAATCCTACGTGGCCAATCCTACGTGGCAAAATTATGACCAAATTAGAAGGTCATATATCAAAATCAGCCCAGTCCATACTGCTCATCCTCACGGCCTAAGCCAATCAATGTGACCCATTTATGTTATCTTTTCTCAACTTTCTAGTCAAATTAACAGGCCGAGATCAACATTTCATCCATTTTTTTATGGGCCTTGGCCCTTCAACAATCCATTTTCATTTTAGCCTTTTTCTGTCAATTTTTTTTCAAATTTCCATATTTCGGTCTATTGGTTGTGTCGTGGCCTTTTTACAGCCCAATAAATTTATCCAGCTAATAAGTATTTAAACCGAAGGCCTCGTTAGCCCAAATTCATATCAGAACATGAATTCAAATCACATAACATCACAAATCCCAGGTCGATTTCAACTCATCATCACATCACAAAACACATCATCAATAAATTATCATCTTATATTTACATAGCATCATCTCCCAACTTTAGATAAAACAGAAAATTCAGATAAACACAAATAACAGCACAATGAAAGACACTAGTAGATGAACACAAATATCCCAGGTCTCTATTGTCTTCCTCGTCCAACTTTTGAAAACCACATCACCTGGCAGGGGACGTATCATGCCTGCCAAGAGAGAAACAATTGAGAGCACAAGTTAGAATGAAAGGAATGATCGAGCAAATAGGTCGGCAAAACATACTCTAGTACACAGCAAATAAAATTGAGTATTAATACGAGTGCATTCACCACAGTTATTCAAATAGACACTAGCAAAACACATCCTAGAACCACAGAACCCTTGGGACATTGGTAAACAACGAGCAAGATAATCTCTCTATACCAGGTATATAAAGAATGGTGAACATGTATAAGGATAACGAGCCAAGCACAAGGTTTGTTGTATCATCAGAAGTAATAACAATATTCTTTAGAACTCAGAACTAAACTAAAATTGTTTCAAAATAGTTATCAATTCAGTGTAAGATCCTAGAAGCATTTCATTCCATATATATGTAATGCTGCAATTTAAATTCAAACTATGCACTGGTACATCATGATTCAATTGAGCTACTAAATTCATCATCACAGGAAAGGCAGTTATCATTATATCAACATGCTGAAGCAAAACATACTTAACAAAAAGTTCAGGCAGAAGCAATATATCAAGACATAATCCATTAACACAGCACTATCTACAGATTGAGGAGACCATTCTGGTACCAATGATACACAGTTGCAGTTACTATATTCTAGTTTTACATAGAATGTTGAGTTAATACAGTGAAATAACCTTCAGCATGTTGAGTTAAATCACAGCTTCCAAAAAAATCCATGTAGAAGTCCACCATGCTTCCTGCAAGCATTCATAACCATGTATCATGCAACCAAAAGGGATAACTGGGAGATAAAGCAAATATGTCAAAGTTATTCATGTGATTTTCATACTTCCAAAATTCAAGATAAAGCATGTATACCGAGTCAACACTGCAAACTGATTTTCAAAGCTTTAATCTATAAATATTGTTGCATTGACAGAGGCTTGAAACAGGAATATGTTAAGCTCAACTAACTTCCAAACATTATTGTGCTTGAAATGGTTGAGCTCTTCATGCATGGCTTCTAACCAATCCGGATCTTCAAGAGCTTCAAAGACTTTGTTCGGTTCCACCATGGAGATGTGAGCTTGATGATCACTAAATTTGGCCAATTGCCTCCGGGTGGACACCTTGCTTCTCAAGTCACCAATAACCTTATCAAGAGTATGTTGATGACGTTCCATAGTTCTTGCAACTCTAGCTTGACGACGGGCTTCGATATCCTCATTGCATATTGTAGGTATCACTTGATCATCTTGATCATTTGAGTCCCCGTCTTGACCGGTAAGTTGACCTTCATCATCAATAGGCACGGCTTCAACATTTGAAGAAGATGATTGAGCAAGGTCTTGACCATGACTAGCATCATTAATAGGTGAGTTGGGCTCTTGCGTACCAACTTGATCAAGGGGTTGAGGGTCTTCAACTTGTTCTTGGGTTGGTGTAATAGGCTCTTCATTGGCATGATTTTCTTGTGTAGATGAGGGCTCCACTTGAGTAGAGCATTGTCCTTCTCGATCCGCCACAAGGGTTTCCTCAACGGGGCGGAAAAATCTCACACCCATTCTTCTTATGGCATCTTGAGGTATTTCATCATCTACATTAGAAACATGGAATTGCGCCACTTGGGAGCCATTATTTTCCTCGAACACCACACTACAAGATTCTATGATAGCCCGTGAGGCTTCGTCATAGATTCTATAAGTGTGGGATTCGGCACCGTAACCAACAAAAATACCCTCTAGAGATTTAGATTCGAATTTAGTTAAGCGGCAACCTTTGATCAAATAGAAACACTTACAACCGAATATACGAAAGTAGGAGATGTTAGGCTTGTTGCCGGTGAGGATCTCATATGGAGTCTTGTTCAAACCTTTGCGGAAGTAAAGCCGGTTGGATGAATGGCATGCCGTGGATATAGCCTCGGCCCAAAAGGTCAACGGAGACTTAAACTCCGCCAACATGGACCTCGCCATATCCATAAGGGTCCGGTTCTTCCTCTCGGCTACACCATTTTGTTGAGGGGTATAGGTTGCGGAATATTGATGACGAATACCCTCTTCACTAAGAAAATCATTGAGTGTGTAGTTATTAAACTCGGAGCCATTGTCACTTCTAATTATAGGTGGCCAAACGGGCCGGGCCCAGCGTGCCGGCCCGAGGCACGCTTCTTAAAGCACGGCACGGGCACTGTCGTGGTGGAATCACGGAAGATGCCTAGGGATAGGCTTGAGTTTGGGGGCCGATGGACGCTAGAGGATTCGGGGAGGGATTGCGCGGTGGAGTCGCGCACGAAGAACACTGCAAACACAAAGATCTACCCTGCTTCGGGGCTCTCGCGAGAGATAAAACCCCTACTGCAGCATCTATCCTATTTTCTGTATTCTCCTTTCTGTATATGCGATCAGTACAAAGGCTCCTTGAGCTGTGAGGAACGAGCTATGGAGACATGCTAAGAAGGAAGAAGAAGCAAAGCCCAAGGGGGGAAAATGAACCAGCGTGAGCGCCCCCCTGCCCGTGTCCCCCTGGTGCTTCTTATAAAGGGAAGCCCAGGGGACAAGGAGTAGACAAGGAGACAACGTACACTGTACACTGTACACACTGTAGCTGATGTGACTACTGGGGTCACGTCCGCGTGCGCGACACACGCGCACTGCAGCCACGTTGCCTGCGTCCTTGATCTTCGTTAGCTTGTCTCTTGCTCTTATCCTCAAGAAGTGGCAGCAGATATTTGTATATGTCGGTGTAGTATGCTTGACTTGGAGCAACCTGGTGTGCTGGCTTGACTTGGTGATGCTGGAGATGATCCGGTCGAAGTAGAGATAGGAGCCGGGACGATATACCTCCGAGTTATGTCGGATGAACAGTGTTCGGATGAACAGTGTCCTGATGAACAGTACCGAGTATGAACAGTGCCACCCCGGGTCTTGTATGTCGGTCGGGACGATATACCTCCGAGTTATGTCGGATGAACAGTACCGGGATGAACAGTACCGGGGATGAACAGTACCGGGGATGAACAGTGCCAACCCGGGTCTTGTATGTCGGTCGGGACGATGTACCTCCGAGTTATGTCGGATGAACAGTGCCGGGATGAACAGTACCGGGGATGAACAGTGCCACCCCGGGTCTTGTATGTCGGTCGGGACGATGTACCTCCGAGTTATGTCGGATGAACAGTGCCGGGTGAACAGTACCGGGATGAACAGTACCGGGGATGAACAGTGCCGAAACCGGGTCAATAGTACCGCCAGGCATACCTGGGTCTCGCATGAAAATCCACCAACTCTGGGTACCCGGGGTTACATCCCCGACACTAGTCCCCGAGGCTGCGGGGGACTTGTAGAGTCGCGCGCAGACTTACAAATGAATGTCCAACACCAAAATCTGCATGAAAGAATTATCTTGCCAGCATGGCCACCAGCATAAGTCCGCCGTCTAGCCATGCCTTCCAAATAAAACGCGTCATCCGGTTGACCGAGCTCACCCGAATCAACAACGAGATGGACCGTTTGCACTGGAAATGAATCGCCTGTATGGGCATATTTTTTATGTCGGGTGTCTACAGCCTTTTGCTGAATGGACACAGTGCCTGCATGGGCACATTTTATATGTCGGTTTACCGACCTTCGATGTCTCCAGCATTAGCTGGTTCGACATTTTGGCCTCATGGGCATATTTCCTATGTCGGTTTCTGCCACTTTGGGCTTTTACCTCATAGACATGTCGGTTTCTTGGCCACTCTGGGCACGTCTCATATGTCGGATTCTGCCGCTCTGGGCTTTTACCGAATCATATGTCGGCAGCAAGAGCTGGACCGACATATAGCCTGCTTGGGCTTAAGCCGAACGTTCTGCCTTCATGGGCACTTGTCATCTGACGAGTTGAGATAAATCTCAACGCGCACCACTTAGTGAGATTGGATATTTTTCGACTCACAGCACCGAGATAATGATGGTATGGATACTTTGTAATCTCGGATAATTGAAGAATCATGATAGTCGATACGGCCGATAAAGATAACGATTTCCGAGATATCTGATGATGTTTAGATAGATGCCGTGATATTTTGGCAAGCCGAAATAAACGGCGATTCAAGATATTGCAAGATGCCCTGATAATTAGACGAACCGATATAGACAGTGATTTGAGATATGAGGTGATATTGAGATATAACTGAGAACCGAAATAAACGGTGATCTGGAGAATACCGATAATGCTATGACTTTTTTGATGAATAATAACTCGGTAAATCCGGTATCTCTGCACAATATTAGCCCAAACACATACATACCGAATATTTATAGCGTAAAGCAGTTTTATTAACAAACTAAAATGAATCTAGCATGCGCTGGAAACTGAATCTCGCAGCAGGATTATGTACAAGGCGAACTCGAACTCAATCGAGTCCCCGAGTCACTTTTCTTTATCTAGGAGATAAAACAAAACTAGACGGGCAGTCCAGTCCAGTCCCCGGGCCAGGACACCTTGGTCCCGGGAAAACAGCTAGGCAAAACAGAAAAGAGGGGAGAGTCCCCGAGTACTATTCGAGACTATCTAAAAAAGTAATGCTAACATATAAACGATACTTACGAGGCAAAGTTGTTGGAGAAGTCGAGGAAGACGTTCGATGCTGGTATAAATATCAATATGTCGGCCCGGACCACCTGTATGTCGGATTTGACCATCATATGTCGGATTCCCCATGCTTAACTCAGATTTCCAAAGCTTAACTCGGATTTCCAAGCCTTAACTCGGATTTTCCAGCCTTAACTCGGATTTTCCAACTCTTAACTCAGATTTCCAACCTTGACTCGGATTTCCAAGACTTAACTCGGATTTTCCAAACTTAACTCGGATTTCCAAGACTTAACTCGGATTTTCCAATTCTGACTCGGATTTCCAAGACTTAACTCGGATTTTCCAAACTTAACTCGGATTTCCAAGACTTAACTCGGATTTTCCAAACTTAACTCGGATTTCCAAGACTTAACTCGGATTTTCCAATTCTGACTCGGATTTCCAAGACTTAACTCGGATTTTCCAAACTTAACTCGGATTTCCAAGACTTAACTCGGATTTTCCAAACTTAACTCGGATTTCAACACCCGGGGACGACGCCGATGCTGAGTCCCCGAGTCACTTTTCTTATCCGGGATCTGCCGATGACGTCCGTTGGTGGAGGCAGCGCTAGCCTCTGCCCTCAGCGGCAAGCTAGAGCGCGGCGGCAGTGTTGATGTAGAGCCGCCGGGCAAGCCAGAGGCACGGCAAGCCGACCGTGCCGCCCCTGGAACTCGTTGACGATGTTGGCGCCGGTGACGAAGAGCTTGATGAAGCGGTCCGGCGAGCGGAAACCCCGCAACGCCAGGCGTGGTGCTCGCCGGAGTCGATGAAGAAGGTCCCGTCCGAAATTAGCCCTGCAAGCGCCGCTACCAGCCCCACGGTGGGCGCCAACTGTCGTGGTGGTGTCACGGCAGATGCCATATAGGCTTGATGTGGGGCCGATTGGACGCTGGAGGTACCGGGGAGGGCTTGCACGCACTGCGTACAGACACGAACACACACACTCACACACACACACACACACACGATTTACCCAGGTTCGGGGCTCTCGTGAGGAGATAACACCCCTACTCCTGCTTGCTGCTTGATTTATATGTGGACTACAACTAGTTACAAGCTTGCTCCTTGAGCTGTATGCAAAGAGCTGCAAGATCTAAGCCTCTACCGAGTCTGAGAATAGCTCTCTGGCTCTCCTCTAGCTCTTAGAAACTGCTAAGTAGTTGCTCAGCGTCTCTGCGTAGCGTCTGGGGATCGTCCCTGTAAGAGGAGCCCCTGGTACCCCTTATATAGGGAAACCCAGGGTTACAGTGTAAAACAATGCTACTGGCGCCATACTCCTTGGCCTCCGGCCGGCACGGGCGCCGCAGCACCACGCCCAGACCGTGGCAGCGCCTGTCGCCACGGTCACCGCTGCACCCGACAGCACGCCCAAGCCTAGGCTTAGAGCCACTGTGCCGCGCCGCCCGCGTCAGAGGCGTGGCCGAGGCTTGGCACGCCGTCCACTTGCAGCACGCCGCCGCCCTTGTTTCGCTCCGTGTCTCAAGGAGCTTGGACCACTGTCCGAGATGACCCCATCCGGCATAGGTGTGCCCTAAGCTGGTAACTCGGTTTACTCCCTCCTGCACATAAGAACAACGAAGGATAGTCCGACATATAATAAACATGATCCGACATAAGGCTATGTCGGTTTGACCTGACTCGGACGAATCCGGATAAGCCAGTATGATATGTCGGTTTCCGTTGACTCGGTCAACTCCGAGTCATCCTTATTTTACCATATTGACCCCACTCGGGGGCTTCCCCCCGACAGGCACGGCCCGGCACGGATCTTAACGGGCCGTGCCCCGGCACGGGCCCGCTCCATGCCATGCCCAGCTCCCGTTTGAGGCACGCGGGCCGGCACGGCACGGCCCGTTTAGCTTTTTTTAAATGTTTTTACCTATTTTTATTTTTTTTTCAATTTTTGGGCCACATTTACGCTAAATGGGCCGTGCCCGACGGGCCAACCGTGCCTAACGGGCCGTCGGCGTGCCTCCCGGGCCGTGCCGGAGGTCAGGCCGCGGCACGCGGGCCGGCCCAGGCACGGCACGATTATAATCGTGCCTAACGGGCCGTGCCGTTGCCGGGGCGTGCCGGCACCATGTCGGGCCGTGCCAGCCCGTTTGGCCACCTATACTTCTAATTGCCAATATGGGGACATTGTGTTGACGTTGCATTCCATTGGAGAAGTCGATGAAGGTTTGTTAGGTCTCACTCTTCAACTTTAAGAATAAACCCAAGTGAATCTTGAATAGTCATCAACAATCACCAAGCAATACTTCTTCCCACCAAGACTAGCTTCGGGAATGGCACCAAAAGATCCACATGGAGGAGTTCCAAGATCCTCTTGGATGAAATAATAGTCTTGCTAGGATGGGGAGAATCATGCATCTTTCCTTCAACACATGCCGTTCAAACACGATCTTTGACAAAAGAGACATTTTCTTTTGGTCCAAGAATGTGGCCACCCTTCTGAAGACTTTGCAAAGTTCTCATGTTGACATGGGCCAGGCGGCGATGCCACAACCAACCCACGTCGGCATTTCCGAATAAGCACATCGCATTTGAAGTGGTTTTCCCCAAAAAGTCCACCATAAACAAATCATGTTCGACGTACCCAACGAAAGCGACCTTTACAGTCTTGCTCCACAAGAGTGCCACAATATCAATATCAATAAGACGGCAAAGCCCATCTTAGTAAGTGCACAAACTGAAAGTAAGTTATAGCCAAGGGTTTTAACAAGCATGACATTCACTAGGGTGATATCCCTAGCGACTACCACCTTGCCAAAACCCGATACCTCGGATTTTGATCGATCTCCATAAGTGATGGTTGCATGGTTTAGATTTGGTCTCATCTCCATCATTATCTCATTGGTTCCGGTCATATGACTTGTGCATCCACTATCAAGCACCCCTTTTAACCCACCGGAAGCATAGTCCTACAAAAAATCATTGCTTTGATTTAGGTACCCATTTTCGAATGGGTCATCTTTTGTTAGCAACAAGGGTCTTAGGAACCCAAATAAGAATGAGCAATAGAAACATTTCTAGGACCAACAAATTTATTAGCATAGACATCCCCATAGTAATCAATATATAAAATATAGTGGGGGTTAGTTTTTCCCGCAAAGTCATCACTAGTGGTTTTGCCCCTTGTGGCATCACCACTAGCAATGTTGACCTTCTTTGCTTGAGGGATCTTATTTGCTTGAGGAGCCCTTGCATCCTTCATGAAGTTCTCCTTCTTTTCTTCCTCAACAAAAACCAACACCAACTCTCCCCTTTTGTGAAGTAACAAAAGGTCTCTTACCTAGGGAGATGGCCTTAGCAAGATTGATCTTCAACCTAGCATTTTCCTCAATAATATTTGCATGATCACAAGGAATAGAAGTGGAGGAACTAGGCACATCAATTTTAGACGGTTGAGCTTGAAGTTGTTCATACGACTTGGTGAGGGTAGAGTGTTCACTCTCCAAAGCCTTGTGAGTCTTGAAAATTTTCTCTAGCTCCTCGGTTAATCTAGAATGACCAACACCAAGCTCGACCTTTTTCTTTTTACATGCTTTGTATTTTGCAATTGCATGGGTCCCGTTATTTAATGAGTTTAGCAATGATTAAATCATTTGATTCCTCAATATTCTCAAGTTTCTCCTCAAGAGAAACCCTAAGTTCATGCTCCTCCTCAAGAGTAACATTCAAGGAGGCAATTTCCATAGCATCCTCTCTTTCAATTTTACCTTTGACCTCAAGCATCTCTTGAGCTTCACCATATTGGCTCATGAGAGCCTCAAAGTGCTTCTTTGTTTCACCTTGCAAGTTAGTTATGAAATGATCCAAGGCAACAATTTCCTCTTTTACTTTAAGACTAGTAGCATCATTCATAGTCTTAGGAGAGGGAGAGGGATAGGATGATACCTTGGTGGCATTAGCCATGAGACATCTTGCGGAGGAGTTGGTGACATTTTCATTCGGGGATTCAAAGAGGGAAGGAGACGATGAAGATGCAATGGCAATGGCGGCCACTTCATTTGTGGTTTCTTCTTCCCCGGATGAGTACTCCTCTTGAGCAAGAAACACAATTCTTGGAGGCATCTTGTTGCAGGTGTTCTTTTTGAAGAACGATTTCTTGTGAGGAAGCTTTGACTTATCCTTGGGAACAAGCTTGCCCCCATGCTCTTCTCCCTTCTCAAACGGGCACTCGACAACAAAGTGATATTGATTTTGGCAATTATATCATGAGCGAACCCTTTGGCCACCCTCCTTCCTACCACTTGATTGGTTGACTAGCTCCTTTGCTTTGGACGGGCTCTTCCAAAAGACTCTTGAAGTAAGGGCCACATAATCCTTGAGAGTATCTTCAAGATCTTGTGGATGCCAATGTGACATGTCTTCTTGAACCTCAACTTCTTAATCTTTCTCCACAACCTTGGCCTTCAAAGAAAGATATGTACCTTTGTGCATTCCAATAGCACGGGCACGAGCATCTTCGGCGTTCTTGGCGGACCTTGAATGCCGCCATTTATTGCATAATCTCACTGGATGACATGAGGTGGTACTTGTGTCTTCCTTGGAGGCTCTTAAGTCGGTGGGCCCAAAAGGCATGAGAGCACTCACATACTTTCTCTTGATCCAAGCGTTATCTACATAGGTGGCACCAAGCTCTCTAAATTGACCGGCAAGGGTCTTGAGTCTTCGGAATATGTCTTCATTGTCTTCACCTTCCAACATGAAAAATCCCTCGACTTGGTTGCTCACAACATCATATCTATTCCTCTTCATGCTCTCATTTCCAACGAATTCGTTGGTTAGAGCATCCCAACCTTTTTTGGCGGNTTGATCTTCAACCTAGCATTTTCCTCAATGATATTTGCATGACCACATAGAATAGGAGTAGAGGAACTAGGCATATCAATTTTAGACGGTTGAGCTTGAATTTGTTCATATGACTTGGTGAGGGTAGAGTGTTCACTCTCCAAAGCCTTGTGAGCCTTGGAAAGTTTCTCTAGTTCATCGGTTAGTCTAGAATGACCAACACCAAGCTCGACCTTTTCCTTTTTACATGCTTTGTATTTTGAAATTGCATGGTCCCGTTTTTTTAATGAGTTTAGCAATGATTAAATCATTTGATTCCTCAATATTCTCATGTTTCTCCTCAAGAGAAACCCTAAGCTCATGCTCTTCTTAAAGAGTAGCATTTAAGGATGCAATTTCCATAGCATCCTCTCTTTCAATGTTACCTTTGACCTCAAGCATCTCTTGAGCCTCACCATATTGGCTCATGAGAGTCTCAAAGTGCTTCTTGGTTTCACCTTGCAAGTTAGCCATAAATGATCCAAAGCAACAATTTCTTCTTTTACTCTAAGACTAGTAGCATCATTCATATCATTCATAGTCTTAGGAGAGGGAGAGGATGATACCTCAATGGATTTGGCCATAAGACATCTTGCGGAAGTGTTGGAGACATTTTCATTGGGGGATTCAAAGAGTGAAGGAGATGGTGAATATGCAATGGCAATAGCGGTCACCTCACTTGTGGTTTCTTCTTCCTCCCTGGATGAGTACTCCTCTTGAGCAACCAACACAATTCTTGGAGGCTTCTTGTTGTTGGCATTCTTCTTGAAAAATGGTTTCTTGTGAGCAAGCTTTGACTTGTCCTTGGGAACAAGCTTCCCTCCATGATGTTCACGGTTCTCAAAAGGACACTCGGCCACAAAGTGATATTGATTTTGGCAATTGTAGCAAGAATGAACCCTTTGTCCACCCTCCTTACTTCCACTTGATTTGTTGACTAGCTCCCTTGCTTTGGAGGGGCTCTTCCAAAAGGCTCTTGATGTGAGGGCTACATAGTCTTTGAGAGTACCTTCAAGAACTTTAGGTTGCCAATGTGACACATCTTCTTGAGTCTCATCATCTTCATCTTGTTCCACAACCTTGGCCTTCAAATGAAGATAGGTTCCTTTGTGCATTCCAATAGCTCGGGCATGAGCATCTTCGACGTTCTTGGCGGCCACCTTGAATGCCGCCATTTCTTGCATAACCTCATTGGATGACATGAGGTGGTAGTTGTGTCTTCCTTAGAGACTCTTCAAGTCGGTGGGCTCAAAGGGCATGAGAGCACTCACATATTTTCTCTTGATCCAAGCATCATCCACATAGGTTGCTCCAAGAACTCTAAATTCGGTGGCAATGGTCTTGAGTCTTTGAAACATGTCTTCATCGTCTTCACCTTGGTGTGGTGATGGTCTTGAGTCTTTGAAAAATCCCTCGGCTTGGTTGCTCAAGGTTTCAAATCTATTTCTCTTCACACTCTCGTTCCCAACAAACACGTCGGAGAGAGCATCCCAAACTTCATTGGCGGTGTTGAGGTGTTGGATGTGGGCCATGTTCTTTTCCCCCACAGCGGTTTGAATCATGTTGAGGGCCAAGTCATTGAGTTGGCAATCCACAACCTCTCTTCTTGTCATGTTGTTTGGGTCGACGACATTGAACCCAACCTCAATGATTCTCCATAGCTCGATCGAGGCACTCTTGACATGAGATCTCATAGAAAATTGCCAATTAGAAAAAGAAGAGGGAATAAGCTTAGGTGGTTCACCCCTATTCTTTATATGAGGATGAGGGATAGGTGGGTCGGGGGAGTATATAAGCGGAACTGCATTGTACTCTGCCTTCCCACCATCAATTTTAGGTGGGGATTCTTTAGTTCCTTCACCCTCCCCACTTTGTGCGGTGGAAGCATTAACATCAAGAGATGGAGATGCAGAGGACTTACTATCATTTAAGAGTTGTGTCATCATATCATGCAACTCCTTCAACTGAGAATCCATGGATGAAGTCAAGGTTGTTTCCAACTTCTTATGATCATCCATGGAGACCAGAGTAGTATCGCCACCCGAAGATCCATCCCCATCACCCATACTCTCTTAGGCGGTGAAGCCTAAAAAATAAGCCAAGGCTCTGATACCAATTGAAAGGATCATATGGGCACCTTAGGGGGGGGGGGGGTGAATAGGTGCTACACCAAATTTTAATTCTTTTCAAATTAGGCTTGACACAAAAGGTAAATTCTCTAGATATGCAACTACGGTGAATTTACCTATATGACAAGCGAGCAACTAACACTAGGCAATTATCACGATACAAGTAAAAGCTACTAAGGGATAGAGATAACCGAAAGTAGAAGCACGCGGAGGCAAGGATGTATTCCCGAGTTCCTCCTTGTTAAGGGAGTACGTCTCGTTGGAGGGGTGTGAGCTCGCCACAACAGGCCTACTCAATGCCACAAAGGCCTCACCCTATTCTCCGATGAACCGGCACCCGAGGGTTTGGTTCACCTTCCACTATCAGAATCCTTCAAGGCAGAATCCGGAGCCTTCACAACGTTTTTGGGGCACACACCCACAACTCAATTGGGGGCTCCCAAATCAACACATCTGTCACAATTACAACAAGTAGTAAGCACAAGTATTCTAGGGTAACACAATGCCAACCCTAGAAACGAAAATCGTCAAGTGAATGAGGAGGAGATGAAGAACGGCTTGGTGAAGATGTAGATCCGGGTCTTCTCCTTCAATCCTCTAAAGATGGATGAGTTTGGATGGAGGAATCGGGAGATCTATCGATTTTGAGCTCTGAGATATTAGGGTTCTTAAATGCTGGACGAGCTAGCTATCCTGAGGTAGGTGGAGGGGTATTTATACCCCTCTGAAATTTCTGACCGTTGGAGTCCACTAGGGCCGGAGACTCCTAAGGGAGTACATCTCGTTGGAGGGGTGTGAGCTCGCCACAACAGGCCTACTCAACGCCACAAAGGCCTCACCCTATTCTCCGATGAACCTCGCCACAAAGGCTCGGTTCACCTTCCACTATCAGAATCCTTCAAGCCATAATCCGGAGCCTTTACAATGTTCTTGGGGCACACACCCACAAACTAATCGGGGGCTCCCAAAACAACACAACAACTGAAACAATAAAAATCGAAGTGAGTACAACACAACACCTAGGTTTTCCCAATGGAAACCCTGGGCACGAATCCCTTAAGTAAATGAGGGGGAAATGTAAATCCCTTTGGTGAGCTTGTAGATCGGGGCCTTCTCCTTCAATCCTCCAAGTTTGAGCAAGTTTGAGTGGAGGGATTGGGAGATCTCGTCGATTTGAGCTTTTGCATTAATGGAGGAGAGAGAGTGTTCAAAAGCTAGCTGGCTCGAGGTGGGTGGAGGGGTATTTATACCCCTCCACGAAATCTGACCGTTATCCTGCGGCGGGCCAGATATTTCCGGACACTTAACTCCGGAACTTCCGGTGCTAAGGCCGGAACTTCCGGGGCACCGGATATCTCCGGGGAGAATCTCCGAGCCAAACTTCCGGACCCCCTACCGCGAGGGGTGCCGGGAAGGACTTAGCCATTTTCAGCCCAGAAATTTCTCAGGGCCGGAACTTCCGGCCATTTCTGGTCGAACTTCCGGTCGAAAGTTTCGGGACCCCTCCCGCGAGGGTTCCCAAAATTACTTAGTCATTTTCTTGCCCGGATTTTTCCCAGGGTCGGAACTTCCGGCCATCAGGCTGGAACTTCCAGGTTACCGAAAATATCCGGGTGAACTTCCGGACCAAAGTTCCAGGACCCCTACCGCAGGGTACCCCGAAAATGACTTAGCCCCGTTTCCCTTAGGCTGGAACTTCCGGTCATGAACACCGGAACTTTCGGGCCTATTGTAACAGCCCCAGCTTGTTAATGAAAAATACGAAGAATTTTTCCACTTTGCATTCTTGTTTTCATCATGGCATGCATATGAAATTTTCTATTTCTAACAACCAACATATGCAAGCAACTAAAATGGGGAAGTAAACCTCCCAAACATCCAAACCAATGCAATTGCTTAACTTGGCAAACAAATCATACTTGGACTTCCAAATTGTTTAGGAAGTTACAAGTTTACATTTTATAACCAATTCTCAAATTTCAAATATTGCCAAATAAGAAATGAATTTGAGAATCCAAAATTGGTTCAACTCAAGTGCTATGTTGAAATCAAGCTAAACCTTTCCAAAAATTCAAACTTAAATTATGGGGAGCTTCACTGTCATGCTAGGAGCCTCCATGATTAATTTCATGATTTTTGGAAATACTTAAGTGCCTCAAATAAATGCATTTTGCAATTTATCAAAAAATGACCATATTGCAACAATATGAATAAATCCGACTTTAAACATTTTATTTTGAAGTCAAACTTGATGTGAAGCTTCTACCTGTCAAGGGAAGACTTTATAAATTTTTGTAGATTTTTATAAAAATATTTAAATGTCTCTTTTAAATCGCCAAAGTCTGTCGATGGACCTGTTTGCAATTAAATTATTTAAGGCAGGGGGGTTTTCAGAGTTTGGTCGTCAGTGTGGCGTCATGGCTCCCTGGCGCCATGCCGTCCTGCCGACGCCCATGCCACTGTCGGGCCCCTCCATGCCGTGCCCCCACGGTGGTCAAGGGCACCACCTACTCCACGACGCCCTGTTTCTCTCTCTCTCCCCCCGCACGCGTTCCTCCCCTCCTGCTCCCTCTCTCTCTCTCTCGGGTGACCACCGTGGAGCCGCCGCGCCCGCCGTCGCCTTGCCGCCACTAGAGGTCGCCCCGAGCAAATTGGAGTGGGGCAAAGGACGCACCTCGTTCCCCTCTACGTCCTGGTGCGAGGAATTGCCGCCGGGCCGACCGAATCGCCGACGACACCGCCGTTCCCCTCGTCAGCTTCCTCAACCCCGACCGCCCCGCCGAGCACACGCACGTCGCCGTCAGCCCTCCCCGCCGTCGCCGACCCCTGCCTATTGCTAGGGTGAGCACCGCGGCCCTTCTGGCCTACTCCCTCTTCCCCTCTCCCTCTCTCTCGCCGTCGGTCGCCCGGCCTGGACACCGGCCTGTCCGGCCGTGAGGCCGGCTGGCTCGGGTGCCAGCCCGGCCTTGCGCTCGGCCTGGGCCGGCCAAAGGCCGGAGGCCTCTGGCACCAGCCCGGCCTAGCGCCCAGCCTGGGCCGGCCACAAGGCCGACCGCTTCGGGCCACCCCCCGTCCTGTGGCCCGGCCTGGCCGGTTTGGAGGCCGGCCTGCCTGTGATTTGACTTTTCTTTTTGGAAAATAAAACAAATCAAAATAAATAGTAACTATTTAAATATTGCTCCAAATTTGACAAATGAAATATCAAATTGTTCAAAAACAACACCTACATGTTAAAATCATTGCCATGCTCTTTTGAGTAAATATTTTTTGCCTTTATTTAGGAAACCCTAAAATGGCATAAATAACACCTATTTTGGGAAATTTCATAACTTGTTAATTATTTAACCAAAATTTATGAATAAAATATCAATGTGATCAGCACCTCAAATGCTATCAAACCATGCTAACATCACATCATGATCACAAATATTTATTTGATGTTATTCTTGAATTGATTAAAAGAATTAAATTCGAATAATTATTTAATTCACTATTTAATCTTCGATAATTGAAAATTTACAAATAAGGTACCAAAATGATCGGAAGAACAAACCCTATCCATTCATGTCATGTTCATGCATATTTAAACCACTTTGAGTAAATTAATAAAAGTATGAACAATGTGGTCATTAAGTTAAATATGGGGTTGTTTCCAAATAATTGCACTAATTATTTGGCTCTCCATTTAATTTTGCTATTTAAATTATATGATGATATCTTTGCATAATCTTGTCATGTCATCATGTGATTGTGCATTGCACCTTGTCTTCGTGTGATTTATTTTGTTCTTCTATTCTTGCTTGGGTATCGATAGATTCCGGAGTGGAGGTTAACCCTATCTACCCCGACGAGCCGTACTACACGCCCCGGCAGCAAGGCAAGAGATAACCTTACCTTCTTGGCATCTAGCATCCTAATGTTTCCTAAACTTATTTTATCCACCATAATATTGCATGCGATTCCAATGACAATTTTGTTCAAGATGTAGAGTATCCTATGAATGCATGTTTTTCCCCGAACCAATACATGTATCCCCTCCTATGAACCCTAGGTCTTATGTGTTGGCCGGAGATAAATTATGTTATTGTTGTAGTTAAATGCTTAGCTATGCTTAGCCATGCTTAGTAATATGCTTAGCTGTCCGTTATTTATTCCATGATTTATGAAATGGATGGAATGTTCGGACAAGGTGGAGGATGCTGTGTAATTATTTAAATTGTTTAAAGGCATGGATGAGTTGCCATCTGGGGATGGTGTTTTGCCTCATTCTTGCCGCCTAGACTGAGAGTGCTTTTAGCTAGAACCAAGAACCGATCGTGCTTCCAAAGGTGGCGACATATGGAATCCCCTGTGACCGAATAAGTTGTGAGGGGCTTGTCAAGGGTCCTCTAGTTTGCTATTTCCATTTGCGTGTGAGTGTGTGGGTGGAAAAAGAAACGATGAGGACGGTGGTGTTTAGGATGTGGCTGCGGGGCAGGGCGTTGGAGGCGCTGAACCTGTCCTTCCGCACACTGATGGTCCTTGAGTAAGCCTCATGCAATGTAAAGGTCTAGCCGCGCCCACTCGCCGGCCTTCCCCGGAAGAGGGCCAATCAGGTGAGCCGGATGGTACCGATGGGTAAATTAGTACACCCCTGCAGGTTTTAATCTTTTTGAAAATTAGCCGTGTCCGCGGTTATGGACAAATCTTGGGAAAGGCAGATTAGCTCATAGAAAAGTATAACCTAATTAATTAAAACTTGGCAGCTAAAGGTTGCAACTCAACGTGTGTTTAAAAGGTTCATTTCCTCGAGGGTGATTCGAGGGAGTGCCTTTGGTGGAGATGAGAGGTTTCTGGCTACAATTTGGTTCGTTGAGGACCGAAGATGAAAAGTTACTATCTTATCCCCTTTATGAAAAATATTCTGAGTAGTCGTTGACATGGGTCATGATTTTATCTTTAAATGAAAACTAGCTTTATGCAAATTAGCTACATACAGCTTTAGAGCCGTCGGCATTGGGCCTATATCGCCCTACTAAACTTGCGAGTACGTCGTACTCAGTCTCTCTTTGCTGCCTATTAATTTGTTTCAGAGGAGGACGACACCGAGCACACAGGTGGGTTCTTCGTGGACGTCGACGAGTAGTTCGGGGTTTCTAGGTGGCAGCTTGGGACCGTGGAACAAGCTGGCTGGGATTATGTTTATCTGTAGGGCTCTTAGGCCATATTTTGGATCTTGTTGTTAGACAACACTACTTCGCTTCCGCATGATGAATTGTTGGGTCTGTGACCTTTTGTGTGTGATATTTGTATCTTTCTCATATATGAGTTGCTATATGAATCTTTGTGTCGTAGAGTCTATGATGTGCCAGTTGTTCCACAAGTATTGATCTTTGTTTTATACATTGATAGCTATGCCAGTGTTTATGGCACGATCGATGTGTTGCGTGGGAGCGGCAATTCCATGCCCTTCGATTGTGTAGCATACCTTTGGGTTACATAGCCTCTCTGTATAATTCCGGGGTCGGGGCGCTACAAGTTGGTATCAGAGCAGGACTGCCTGTAGGAAACCCTTTCTATTGGTCGATGTCGAGTATAGTTTGAAAATTATTTTTAACCTAAAAATGAGTTGTGAAAACCCTCTTAGGATTCTTTTACTCCTCATCCAACTCGCTCTACTCTGATCTCTTATCTCTATTGGTTTTAAGCTTGGTGTCGAAGTTTAGGTTCTCGGGGTTTGGGTTCTTACCGTCCAAAGTGTCTCGAGTCAGTTATTTCCGTTTGCTATCGCCGCGATGACGTGATGTCACCCGTGGTTGACTAAATTTGTTTTGTGCTAGTGCCATCTTAATTCTCCATATCTGCAAGGACTCAAATGATCTATCCTAATTATTCGGAGTTGATTACTAACTATGTCCTTGTTCCAAATCTTCAGAATGGCTCCCACCCGTCGTGGTAACCCCGGTGATCCGGATGCACCATCACCACCCTCAATGGCGGAGGTCCTGATGGCCATCGAGGAGAACTGGCTGCGAAATGAGCGTCTGCTCGAGCAGTTGGTTCAAGAAGGGGCTAGGAGGAACAACGACTGCAACACTCTCACCGAGTTCTTGCGGTCCCAACCTCCCACCTTCTCTGTAGCCAAAGAGCCGCTTGATGCGGATGATTGGCTGGGAGCCCTCGAACGCAAGTTTGCGGCTTTGCACGTTCCGGTGGCGGAATAAGTCAAATTTGCCACCTACCTGCTGAATGGAGCCGCCGGCTCTTGGTGGGAGAGCCATGTGTCGATGTTCGATGCGGGTCACGTCTTCACCTGGGCGGAGTTCCGCACCGCCTTCTGTGCGGCGTACATCCCCAAGCCCGTCATGGACCTCAAGAGGAGGGAGTTCCTGGACTTGACCCAGGGACGCATGGACGTCCAAGCCTATGGGCGGGAGTTCAACCACCTCTCCCGTTACGCCCCTCGGGACGTGACCAACGATGAGGACAAGCAATACCTCTTCCGCAAGGGGCTCGCACCTCGGCTCCGATACGAGCTCCTGTCTTTCAAGTTCCAGTCCTATCAGGAGCTCTACAACCAGGCTCTCACTATGGAGCAGGGTAGGAAGGAGCTGGAGGCTTCCAAGAGGCCAGCTTCCACTGTCAACCAGAGCTCCTCTTCCTCCGAGGTCAAGAAGCACAGGGTCTTTGTGCCCTTCAGCGCTGTGCCCCGTGCACCCTTCGCGCCAAGGCCTTCAGGGTTCCGGGCACCTCCGCCTCGCCCAGCTACTTCGACCTTGGGTGTGGCTGGAAGTGGTTTCCGCCCTCAGCTGCCTCCACCACCACCGAGGCTCACGTGCTACAATTGTGGCCAGCCGAGTCACTTCTCCAAGGATTGTCCTGAGAAGGCACCCGCTCCCTCCACCCCCGCAGCCAAGGCTACGAGTGTCAGCCGTGGATGACTGAACCACGTCTCGGCCAAAGGAGTTGAAGAGGACCCCAGTGTTCTCATGGGTACACTTCGAATCAATGCATATCCAGCTTCAGTTTTATTTGATTCTGGAGCATCGCATTCATTCATATCCATATCATTTGCACACAACCATCAAATACCGTTTGAGAATATGGATTCCCCGCTAGTGGTTAAAACACCAGGGTCTCGTTGGAAAACCAAGTGGGTTACTTCTGAGGTTCAGATTTCCATAAGTTCAATACCTTTTCCGTTCCAGTTGATAGCCCTGAAGTCAGAGGGTCTGGATGTTATTCTGGGCATGGACTGGTTAGTCAAGTATCAGGCCAACCTGGACTGTGCTTCCAAGACTGTCATAGTGATCCACCCAAGCTACGGGGAAGTGCGTTACTAGTCCCCTTCATCCGCAGCTCCATCTGCTGCCACTCCTCTCTCTCCGAAGATCAGTCTATACTTTATGGAAGGCATCACACTGCCTGAAATGCATGAAGTAAATGTGGTGTGTGAATTCCCCGACATTTTTACCGAATAATTGCCTGGCATGCCACCTGATCGAAGTGTAGAGTTTGTCATCGAATTGGTTTCGAGAACCGCCCCAATTTCCAAAAGGCCCTACCGCATGCCAGCGGAAGAGCTAACTGAATTGAAGAAGCAACTTGATGAGTTGCTGGAAAAGGAATTCATCCGGCTGAGTAGCTCACCTTGGGGCTGCCCGGTCATCTTTGTCAAGAAGAGGGATACAAATATTCCTCGGCTGGTTGTTGATTACCGCCCTTTGAATGCGGTGACCATCAAGAACAAATATCCTATTCCTCGGATAACTGACCTATTCGATCAACTAGCTGGTGCAACGGTATTCTCCAAGATGGATCTGAGGTCAGGCTACCATCAGATTAAAATCAGAAAGGAGGATATTCCGAAGACGGCTTTCACTACTCGCTATGGCTTATATGGGTACACCGTCATGTCCTTCGGCCTCACAAATGCTCCGGCTACATTCATGAGGCCGATAAACTCCATATTCCATGAGTACCCTCGACAAGTTCGTCATTATTTACATCGATGACATCCTTGTCTATTCCAAAACTGAAGAAGAGCATGCTAAGCATCTTCGACTAGTCTTGACCAAGCTTCGAGATCACCGCCTCTATGCCAAGTTCTCCAAGTGTGAGTTTTGGCTAAAGGAGCTCATTTTCCTCGGTCATGTGGTGTCAGCTGCTGGAGTAGCGGTGATACCTGACAAGATTCAGGCAATCCTGGATTGGCCAACCCCCAAGTCCGTCAAAGATATCCGGAGCATTCTTGGGTTAGCGGGTTATTACTGCCGATTCATCGAGGGCTTTTCCAAGATATCCAAGGCACTGACTGACCTCCTCAAGAAGAATAAACAATTTGTGTGGTCAGACAAGGCTGAAGAAAGTTTCCAAACTCTCAAGGTCAAACTCACTACCACTCCCGTGCTTGTCCTGCCCGGCACGGACAAGGACTTTGTTTTCTATTGTGACGCCTCGTTCCAAGGCTTGGGTTGTGTTTTGATGCAAGAAGGCCATGTGGTCTCCTATGCCTCTCGTCAACTCAAACCACATGAGCAAAACTATCCAACACATGATCTAGAGCTTGCTGCTGTGGTACATGCTCTGAAGCAATGGAGGCCCTACCTGTTGGGCAACCGTTGCGAGATCTACTCCCATCATCAAAGTCTGAAATATCTCTTCACCCAGCCAGATCTGAATCTGAGGCAGAGAAGATGGTTGGAATTAATAAAAGACTACGATGTGACACTCAACTATCAGCCTGGCAAGGCGAATGTCGTGGCAGATGCTCTGAGCCGCAAGGCTTATTGCAACACCTTGATGATTGAAAGGGCACAACCTGCTCTCCATGAGGAATTTGCTCGGTTAAATCTGGAGATTGTTCCCTCCGGATATTTAGCTAACCTCGAGATCAAATCCACTCTTGAGGATGAAATCAAGGCCGCCCAGCAACATGATGCTAGCATCCGCAAGATCAAAAAGAATATTGCAAGTGGGAAGGCCAAGTGTTTCTCCGTTGATGACTCCGGTGTTGTCTATTTTGGGAACCGTCTTGTGGTGCCCAAGAGGGGAAATACCAAGGGGTTGATACTCCAAGAAGCCCATGAATCTCCCATATCCATCCATCCTGGTAGCACCAAAATGTACCAAGACCTCCGCCCCAAATTTTTGTGGACTCGTATGAAGCGGGAAATTTCCAAATATATTGCCGAATGCGACGTCTGTCGCTGAGTGAAGGCTGAACATCAAAGGCCAGCTGGTACACTTCGCCCCATAGCCATTCCCGAGTGGAAATGGGATGAAGTTGGCATGGATTTCATCACCGGTTTTCCAAGATCACCAAAGGGTAACAATGCCATTTGGGTAGTCATTGACCGTCTATCCAAGGTCGCCCACTTCCTCCCTGTTCGCGAGGATATCAACTCCGTTAAGCTGGCAGAGCTGTATATGGCCCGGATTGTTCCTTTGCATGGGGTTCCTTTGAGGATCATCTCAGACCGTGGTAGCCTATTTGTGTCCAAATTCTGGCAAAGCTTCCGAAAGGCTCTTGGAACCCGCCTCAACTTCAGCACCGCCTATCATCCTCAAACCGACGGTCAAACTGAAAGGGTGAACCAAGTTCTTGAGGACATGCTTCGGGCATGTGTCATCTCCTTCGGTAAGGGTTGGGAAAAGTATCTCCCCCTCGCCGAGTTCTCCTACAACAACAGTTACCAAGCCAGTTTGCAAATGGCTCCCTTTGAGGTTCTCTATGGGAGAAAATGTCGGACTCCTCTGAATTGGTCTGAAACCAGAGAGAGGCCACTCTTCGGTCCTAATGTGGTCAATGAGGCCGAGGAGAAGGTCCGTATCATTCGGGATAATCTCAAGGCTGCTCAATCCTGGCAGAAAAGCTACTATGACAAGCATCATCAAGAGGTTCACTACGAAATTGGTGATAAAACCTATCTTCGAGTCTCTCCCCTCCGAGGCGTTCGTCGCTTTGGGATCAAGGGCAAATTGGCACCTCGCTATGTTGGCCCTTTCACCGTCCTAGCCAAGCGAGGAGATCTCTCCTATCAACTCGAGCTACCCTCCAACTTCCCGGATGTGCATGATGTGTTTCATGTCTCCCAACTCCGGCGATGCTTCAAGGATCCAATCCGTGGGGTTGATCATGAGGTGTTGGACATCCAGGAGGATTTGACCTATCGTGAGCATCCTATCCGCATCTTGGATGAAGCGGAAAAGAAAACCCGCAACAAGACTATCAAGTTCCTAAAAATCCAATGGTCGAACCATTCCGAAGAAGAAGCGACTTGGGAGCGAGAAACTAGTCTTCGACAGGAATATCCCACCTTTTTCTCTCAAGCCTAGAATCTCGGGACAAGATTCCTGTAAGTGGGGTAGAATTGTAACAGCCCCAGCTTGTTAATGAAAAATACGAAGAATTTTTCCACTTTTTGCATTCTTGTTTGCATCATGGCATGCATATGAAATTTGCTATTTCTAACAACCAACATATGCAAGCAACTAAAATAGGGAAGCAAACCTCCCAAACATCCAAACCAATGCAATTGCTTAACTTGGCAAACAAATCATACTTGGACTTCCAAATTGTTTAGGAAGTTACAAGTTTACATTTTATAACCAATTCTCAAATTTCAAATATTGCCAAATAAGAAATGAATTTGAGAATCCAAAATTGGTTCAACTCAAGTGCTATGTTTGAAATCAAGTTAAACCTTTCCAAAAATTCAAATTAAATTATGTGGAGCTTCACTGTCATGCTAGGAGCCTCCATGATTAATTTCATGATTTTTGGAAATACTTAAGTGCCTCAAATAAATGCATTTTGCAATTTATCAAAAAATGACCATATTGCAACAATATGAATAAATCCAACTTTAAACATTTTATTTTGAAGTCAAACTTTTTGTGAAGCTTCTACCTATCAAGGGAAGACTTTATAAATTTTTGTAGATTTTTATAAAAATATTTAAATGTCTCTTTTAAATCGCCAAAGTCTGTAGATGGACCTGTTTGCAATTAAATTATTTAAGGCAGGGGGTTTTCAGAGTTTGGTCGTCAGTGTGGCGTCATGGCTCCCTGGCGCCATGCCGTCCTGCCGGCTGGCCGACGCCCATGCCGCTGTCGGGCCCCTCCATGCCGTGCCCCCCCACGGTGGTCAAGGGCACCACCTGCTCCACGACACCCTGTTTCTCTCTCTCTCTCTTTCTCACTCCCCGCACACGTTCCTCCCCACCTGCTCCCTCTCTCTCTCGGGTGACCACCGTGGAGCCGCCGCGCCCGCCGTCGCCTTGCCGCCACTAGAGGTCGCCCCGAGCAAATTGGAGCGGGGCAACGGACGCGCCTCGTTCCCCTCTACGTCCTGGTGCGAGGAATTGCCGCCGGGCCGACCGAATCGCCGACGACACCGTCGTTCCCCTCGTCAGCTTCCCCAACCCCGACCGCCCCGCCGAGCACACACACGTCGCCGTCAGCCCTCCCCGCCGTCGCCGACCCCTCCCTATTGCTAGGGTGAGCACCGCGGCCCTTCTGGCCTACTCCCTCTTCCCCTCTCCCTCTCTCTCGCCGTCGATCGCCGGCGGTCACCGCATGCCGCCCGCCACAGCGCGCCCGGCCTGGACACCGGCCTGTCCGGCCGTGAGGCCGGCTGGCTCGGGTGCCAGCCCGGCCTTGCGCTCGGCCTGGGCCGGCCAAAAGGCCGGAGGCCTCTGGCACCAGCCCGGCCTAGCGCCCAGCCTGGGCCGGCCACAAGGCCGACCGCTTCAGGCCACCCCCCGGCCTGGCCGGTTTGGAGGCCGACCTGCCTGTGATTTGACTTTCCTTTTTGGAAAATAAAACAAATCAAAATAAATAGTAACTATTTAAATATTGCTCCAAATTCGACAAATGAAATATTGAATTGTTCAGAAAAACAACACCTACATGTTAGAATCATTGCCATGCTCTTTTGAGTAAATATTTTTGCCTTTATTTAGGAAACCCTAAAATGGCATAAATAACACCTATTTTGGGAAATTTCATAACTTGTTAATTATTTAACCAAAATTTATGAATAAAATATCAATCTGATCAGCACCTCAAATGCTATCAAACCATGCTAACATCACATCATGATCACAAATATTTATTTGATGTTATTCTTGAATTGATTAAAAAATTAAATTCGGATAATTATTTAATTCACTATTTAATCTTCGATAATTGAAAATTTACAAATAAGATACCAAAATGATCGGAAGAACAAACCCTATCCATTCATGTCATGTTCATGCATATTTAAACCACTTTGAGTAAATTAATAAAAGTATGAACAATGTGGTCATTAAGTTAAATATGGGGTTGTTTCCAAATAATTGCACTAATTATTTGGCTCTCCATTTAATTTTGCTATTTAAATTATATGATGATATCTTTGCATAATCTTGTCATGTCATCATGTGATTGTGCATTGCACCTTGTCTTCGTGTGATTTATTTTGCTCTTCTATTCTTGCTTGGGTATCGATAGATTCCGGAGTGGAGGTTAACCCTATCAACCCTGGCGAGCCGTACTACATGCCCCGGCAGCAAGGCAAGAGATAACCTAACCATCTTGGCATCTACCATCCTATTGTTTTCTAAACTTATTTTATCCACCATAATATTGCATGCGATTCCAATGACAATTTTGATCAAGATGTAGAGTATCCTATAAATGCATGTTTTTCCCCGAACCAATACATGTATCCCCTCCTATGAACCCTAGGTCTTATGTGTTGGCCGGAGATAAATTATGTTATTGTTGTAGTTAAATGCTTAGCTATGCCTAGCCATGCTTAGTAATATGCTTAGCTGTCCGTTATTTATTTCCATGATTTATGAAATGGATGGAATGTTCGGACAAGGTGGAGGATGCTGTGTAATTATTTAAATTGTTTAAAGGCCTGGATGAGTTGCCATCTGGGGATGGTGTTTTGCCTCATTCTTGCCGCCTAGGCTGAGAGTCCTTCTAGCTAGAACCAAGAACCGAGCGTGCTTCCAAAGGTGGGGACATATGGAATCCCCTGTGACCGAATAAGTTTTGAGGGGCTTGTCAAGGGTCCTCTAGTTTGCTATTTCCATTTGCGTGTGAGTGTGTGGGTGGAAAAAGAAACGATGAGGACGGTGGTGTTTAGGATGTGGCCACGGGGTAGGGCGTTGGAGGCGCTGAACCTGTCCTTCCGCACACTGATGGTCCTTGAGTAAGCCTCATGGAATGTAAAGGTCTACCCGCGCCCACTCGCCGACCTTCCCCGTAAGAGGGCCAATCAGGTGAGCCGGACGGTACCGATGGGTAAATTAGTACACCCCTGCAGGGTTTAATCTTTTCGAAAAGTCGTGTCCGCGGTTATGGACAAATCTTGGGAAAGGCGGATTAGCTCATAGAAAAGTATAACCTAATTAATTAAAATTTGGCAGCTAAAGGTTGCAACTCAACGTGTGTTTAAAAGGTTCATTTCCTCGAGGGTGATTCGAGGGAGTGCCTTTGGTGGAGATGAGAGGTTTCTGGCTACAATTTGGTTCGTTGAGGACCGAAGATGAAAAGTTACTATCTTATCCCCTTTATGAAAAATATTCTGAGTAGTCGTTGACATGGGTCATGATTTTATCTTTTAAATGAAAACTAGCTTTATGCAAATTAGCTACATACAGCTTTAGAGCCTCTATCAGCATTGGGCCTATATCGCCCTACTAAACTTGCGAGTACGTCGTACTCAGTCTCTCTTTGCTGCCTATTAATTTGTTTCAGAGGAGGACGACACCGAGCACACAGGTGGGTTCTTCGTGGACGTCGACGAGTAGTTCGGGGTTCCTAGGTGGCAGCTTGGGACCGTGGAACAAGCTGGCTGGGATTGTTTATCTGTAGGCCTCTTAGGCCATATTTTGGATCTTGTTGTTAGACAACACTACTTCGCTTCCGCATGATGAATTGTTGGGTCTGTGACCTTTTGTGTGTGATATTTGTATCTTTCTCATATATGAGTTGCTATATGAATCTTTGTGTCGTAGAGTCTGTGATGTGCCAGTTGTTCCACAAGTCTTGATCTCTATTTTATACATTGATAGCTATGCCAGTGTTTATGGCACGATCGATGTGTTGCGTGGGAGCGGTAATTCCATGCCCTTCGATTGTGTAGCATAGCCTGTGGGTTACATAGCCTCTCTATATAATTCCGGGGTCGGGGCACTACACCTATTTGGCAGAAAAGCCTGGCGACTTCGTTGCACAGCTCCGTTTTTGATCTTTTCCCCGACTTGGCCTGATCAACATATGAACCTGAAATTCAACAACCTAAAAGACATGATTAACTCACAAAGTGTGTTGTCATTAAATCACCAAAACTAAGAGATGTTCTTTTAATCTCCTCCTTTTTGGTGAACACATAACAAAATTTTAAGCAACAAGGGTGGAGAGCTCCTCCTAAAGATGAGCCCCCCCTAGATATGAGCATGCTTAACCATAAATAAAAACAAACCTTAGAGGATATCCCAACCGAGATCACTCCGATGCCGTAGCCTCTGAGTCCTCCTCCTCAGTCCCAGATTCCCTGTCATCGTCCTCTGACACTTCACAATCCCAGTTCACATACTTGTTGTTCCAATTCTTGTAAACAACGAGAGGCTGAGTAGACTGTCCCATTTGTCCGGAACTTCCGGACCGCCGGAAATTTCCAGTCGAACTTCCGGTCGAAAGTTCCGGGACCCCTCCCGCGAGGGTTCCCAAAATGACTTAGTCATTTTCTTGCCCGGATTTTTCCTAGGGACGGAACTTCTGGGTCACCAGAAATATCCGGGTGAACTTCCGGACCAAAGTTCCGGGACCCCTACCGCGAGGTACCCCGAAAATGACTTAGCCCCATTTCCCTTAGGCCGGAACTTCCGGTCATGAACACCGGAACTTCCGGGCCTATTTGGCAGAAAAGCCCGGCGACTTTGTTGCACACCTCCATCTTCGATCTTTTCCCCGACTTGGCCTGATCAACATATGAACCTGAAATTCAACAACCTAAAAGACATGATTAGCTCACAAAGTGTATTGTCATTAAATCACCAAAACTAAGAGATATTCTTTCAATCTCCCCCTTTTTGGTGAATGATGACAACACACGCATAATTTTTTTTAAGCAACAAGGGTGGAGAGCTCCCCCTAGATATGAGCATGCTTAACCATAAATAACAACAAACCATAGAGGATATCATAACGACATAGAAGTAGGTTCACAAGTTGTATGTCTTACACCATACATAGAGTTCAACGGATAAAAAGATACATAGGCATAAGCTCATAAAAACGAAAGAAAAAACGATAGAATAGCTTGTGCCCAACCCATGCAACTCCCTCGTCATCCTAAAAGAACTACGACACCAAAAAGGATAAAAGAGCGATGCTAGCGTCCCAACTGAGATCACTCCGATGCCGTAGCCTCTGAGTCCTCCTCCTCAGTCCCAGATTCCCTGTCATCGTCCTCTGACACTTCACAATCCTAGTTCACATACTTCTTGTTCCAATTCTTGTAAGCAACGAGAGGCTGAGTAGACTGTTCAGGCGGTGGCAAATTAAGAGCGGCCATGATCTTTTCTTGATTCTGAAGAAGGACTCGACACTCATGGTAGGCTGCGTGGTTCTCCTTGTGAATAGCAACATTCATGCACAAAATCTTTTCAATGGCACGCTTGACCCAAGACCTCTTCTTAGGTGCCATTTCAGCAGCACTGGAACCCTCAGGAGCATCAGCAGAAGGACGTGCCCTACTTCGAGCATGGCGGGTTGAAAGAGGGGCAACAAGGTGGGCATGCTTCCTGTTCATCTTGACAACTCCATGTGTCTCACAATCCAGCTCAACATCCATGTCAACAACATCATCACCAAATGGGAACTTGGACTTGATCAACATCATCACATACAGTGCATAAGGAGGCACCTTCTTGTGCATCACAACTTCAAACATCTCATGAAAGATGTAGTCCATAACATCAGTTGGGCTCCCATTAGAGTGCAGGGTGCCCTGAGTGGCTGCCTCATAAGCATGGTGGATAAGGTTCACAAGTCCTCCACGAATAGCATCATTGTTCCCAGCACTTGGAGCAATGGACTCACGGAACATGCGGAGAAGAATATCATAAAGAGGTAGGAGTCCAGAGGTAGTACCAACTGTAGCATCATCTGAATAGAGCCCTTTTAGCTATTTCTTGTCATACTCGGCACCAACAATGTGCAAGCGAGCCCCCTGATTGAGGTGAGAGCTAATGAATGGATATCCTAGAAGCACACCAAATTCCTAAAAATTGGCCTTGAGCTTATGAGACCCGGACATCCAAGTCATGCCAGTGTTGACATCACTATCAAAGACCACAGTGGCATAAAACTGATGCACCATAAAAACATTGTAGTTGCACTCAAGCTTCATGAGATGGCGCAGCCCCAAACAATCAACCACCTGTATGGCCGTCCCAAAGTAATCAGCCTTCTTCTCAAGATGTGCAAAGTCAATCGTCTTCATGGGACACACCTTCTTCTTGTCACTCATCACAGCATACACTTCCTGGAGAGGCTATCAATCGACACGAGATCATCAGTCATATCCTTGTCAGCATTATCCATTCCATTCCAACTTGCATGATCACGGAACCTAGCCACAGGACCAGGCATGTCTACAGTTTTTGTCACATTAGCAGCAAGATCACTAATCTGAACAGGACACTCACTTCTCACTTGGGCAATCTCAACTCCACCATTTGACATTGGGGAAACAACAGGAGGTTTTGTATCAGAGGGCATAGCTGTATTGTCATCAGCATTTGACAAGAGATTGATATCCAAAGGATTCTGAGAAAAGGCATGGTTGTTTGTCTGCCCTGTACTAGCACCAGTATGAGTAGTAGATGGAGCTGTTGGGAGAACTTGAGCCACAGTCAAGCCATTGTTTGGAGCAGTTGAAGATTCAGTTTTCATAGCTGCCTGGGTATCATCAGTAGTTGTGATTGTAGGAGCAGGTGCAGGAGGAGGAGGGTTATCATTATTTACTTTCAGATCAGGCTGCTCCACCTCAAACGTCAGCATATAGAACTTCTCTTCCATTTCAATCACTCCCCCAGAAGGAATTCTGGAGACATCGTTAACAGCAACATAAGCTCTAACAGAGGCATAGAAGGTTTTGAAGAGAATAGACCAGCCAATATCCATCAACACCCCGATCACAGAAACACATTGAGCAAAGGTTTTCCATGCACACCACTTAGGAGGAATGCCTTTGATATTCACCCGCACAAATTGCATTTCAGACATTGCAGAGATCTCACAATCCCAGGCCATGATCTTGACAGTTACTCCTTCAGTTTCCAGGTCAAAGGTAGGGAATTCAATCAATTCTTCAACTTTCTTCCATGGAGGGAAACAAACCAGGAACTTTTGGTCTTCTAACTCTCGCATTTGCCATGGCCAAGTCCTAGTCTTGCAGAAGATAGCTGTCAAATTCGTTTCTAGCTCGGCCATAGATATTACTCCTTTCTTGACCATAACCACACCACAGTTCCTAAAGTTCAGCCACTGGGTATCACTCTTGTCAGGAACATCAATGTGATAAAATCCCAGTCCAGAATTAGCATTGACAAAGTAAACAGCTGCAAGGTGGGCCTTATACCAATCAGGACATGCATGAACTGGATGACCAGCCAGATTGCAGATGAAACACAATTTTGGCTGAATGCAATTTCCAACAAAGTATCCAGGATCACCACAGTTGTAACATATCATCTTACTGTACCTTGGGTCCAGAACCTGTTTAGTCATCACCAAAGGAGCCGACGAAGAACCAGCAGAGAGGTTTGTCCCTGGAGGAATGACAGTAACAGGAGGTGGAACAACAGTAGGAACATTCTGTTCAGCAGCAGGCAGGTTACCCATAGGAGGAGGTTGCGGCCTACGGTAGTTCCCATGAAAGTTCTTCTGCAGGTAGTTGTTTTGGTTCCCATAGTTGCGTGGCCTGAACTGCCCTTGATTCTGATTCTGCTGAGGACGCGGAGCTTGCCCTGTTCTGGAAGAACCAGGGCGAGGACCTTGCCCTAACCCAGTAGCACCAGACGGAGCACCTGAAGGGGGCGACGAAGATATTCTGGCCGGAGGTGGATTCGGGGCCGGGGTTGTATTGCCCCTCCCCCGACCTCGCCCCCAGCACCCTTCGCCATCGGTCGTCAAGCTGCCATGAAAGAATTACTTCCTAGCCGACCCCCAACACAGATCGGTCGTGAGACTGGGAGGAAGTGCTCAGAAGAGGAGGCCGGGAAGCAATCGGTAATGGCGAAGGAATCAATAGCAACAAGCTCCTTCTGAATCCATACCAGACAACGGCGAGATGAACTCGATGGAGGAGGCGGAAGGGAATCAGGGATAACCCAAAGCTGGCCAAAGTGTTCCTCTACTACCTCCGCCTCCAAAATAGCCGGATCCCTAGATCCAGCGGCCGGGATCCTACCAGGTGGAGGAGATCGAAGAAGGGTCATCGGAACCCCGACACGTGTAGAGGGGCGGAGGCTGGTAGGTGGGGAAGGGGACGCCGCGGCGCTGACATGTGGGAAAAAATTCGCGGAGTCGCTGACGGCTGGGGTAGGTGACTTTGAACTCTGCGCGTCAGCTAACGGCGTCAATGGCGGAAACGCGATCAGATCACCCGGCCACGGCGGCGCTGGCCAGCATTGCATGCACGTCTACCCATCGATCGATATCATGCAAGCCCAACCCCCTAGCTAGCTAGTTTAATTTGTACGGTTTGCAACTCTGGCCAGCATCTTAATCGGATGATTGGGGAAGCTGTATACATTTGACCGGCCGGCATCGATCATGTCGTCTTTGTGCTGCTTCCGTGCCTGCTCGCGCATGTGCGCGTGCTAGCGCTAAAGTTGCCTAACATGTGGGGAGAAATGATCGATTCGCTGGTACGTCGCTAGCAGCTTCGACCACTTGTATCGCCTTGGCTTGCTATGATTGGGATCTTCAAAAACGCTTTGATCATGCCTTTGGAATGGATATTTTGGGGGAATTCGGCCGAAACCCAATTTTGGCAATTGATGGATCAGCATTTTCGTATACTACACCAACGGGCCGTTTGCCTTTCTTTTTAAAGCCAGACGCTAGTACGGTTTTTTTGTCCCCTCCCAATGAAGAATCATCAGATCCTAACAGTTCAAGAAACACCATCGATTGATTCCAATACTACTCCATTTGATATCCATCCTATAATTACGGATGCCCGCTCCGCTTCTAGAGGGCGGCACGGGCGAAATCCTAGCCGTCGCCACCCCCTCTCCCCTCTATCCTATCCTCCATGTTGTGCTGCCATCGACTCTTGTCCCCTCCTGCTACAGGGACCTCCAGCCTAGCGCCGCATACTGCCCTAACCAGCTTCGCATGCACTTGGCGGAGCTTGAAAACCGAGACGACATCCTCGGATCTTCTTGGCGATGGCATTGCTCTTCTGGCTCTTCTAAAAAACGTAGACATTGTTGGCTAGTGCATATCTAAGATCTAGATTTTTCTTTTGTTCCTTTTCCATTTTAATGTTTTGGCTATATGCATCCTTGATTTATCTAGTTACTCGTGGTATTAAATTGTTGCAGAGTCTGAATGTACATGATATATATCTTCTTAATATTAATATATTATCGTTTATCAAAAAAAAATTACCGCCTGCTTGTGTTGTGTGATTTAGTTTTGAGGAATAAAATGTATGGTATGTGTCATAAAAAATACACCATTATAAATTTGTTTTCAAATATAAACCTCATGGTATAGTTTTTTAAGCACATACCACACATGGTTTGTGAGTCAGATTGAGATTGCTGGTCAAAGTTGAACCTAAATAAACATGTCGCCATGTAAATAGGGACAGGAGTCCAATATTGTTTGGTCTGAAGACATGAAAGTATTTAGAAGAAAAATTAACGGAGAACGGCATGCACGGCATGCATGCTTGGGTGGCGGAGCTGTCGACCAGTTTGGAGCGCGGCCTCGGGGTCGGCGCGGATCTGGTGCAGGTGTGTGGTGGTGGTTCGCGAGCTAAATCCAGGCGAATGCCATGTCTTCAGTGTGACCGGAGCCAGCAGCGATGACGTCCTTGGATGTCGTTCCCCTTGTTGAAGGCTTTGTTGAGGTGATGCTTTCGTCCCTCCACCCGGTTCAACTTCGGGGGAAACCTTTGATCCTTGTGATCGGACGATGGTGGCACTCTTGTGTCGCTTACCCTCTTGATGGCCTCGTCTTTGGAGTTGTGCCTTGGCTGGTGTGACAAGCGGAAGACGGTGGTGGCTGAGGGCGAGCGGCGGCGTCCTTCGCCGTCGGCTAGGCAGGAGCGCGGCCTTGGGGTCGGTGTGGAGGTTGGAGCGGCGGCTCCTTCGCTGGGTGTTGGATTTGGTCGCTCGGGTGACAGATCCATCGGTTCGGTGCGCGGCCTCGGGGTCGGCGTGTGCGTTGTGTGGTTGTTGCGTCTCCGGAGTTGTGTTGGTGGGTGCGCGGCCTCGGGGTCGGTGTGGGTGCCGGAGCGGCGGCTCCGTTCTGCTAGGGTGTCGTCTTCAACTGCTTGGGCGTTGAAGCCGACGGCTCGGTTGGGGCGCGGTCTTGGGACCGGTGTGTGTTGTTGATGTATCGGTTTTTGCCCGGTTTTCCGAAATAAAACGGGCAACTCTTTTCTTCTTAATCAATAATCAATGGAACAGGCAAAGCTTTTGCCTCGGGTTTCAAAAGACAAAGGTCGAGGATCGATAAATATGCAATTCTCTCTCTCTCGCCACGTGAGTAAAGATCAGTACTACAACCACACATTTGCAGGCACTGTTCACGTCACCATCCCCTCGTGAGTCGTGATCGATCTGTTCCTTCGCTGTTAACAGATGGAGCTGACGGCAGGGGAAACAGGAAAAAGAGAGGAGTGGCCATGAGATATGAGATGAGCCCCGATCGAGTGGGCCGGCGTTGAGAGATCGCCGTCTTCAAAGAAAGAGAAAACAAAGAGCAGCATGCAAGATGTTCCATGAACCATTGGTGGTCGGAGATCGAAAGAAAACGATGTTTCAATGTGCAATTGAATGTGCGCCGTGTGGTACCGATCGACGATCGTCGTCAAATTTATGAACAGGTTCCATGAACCTGCAGCCAGCTTCTGCATTCATAGCTAGCCCGTATCTGTCTCGTTCGTGGAGTTGTCGATATGTCGATAAAGGATCGGATTATTCTGGCTGGCTTAACTAACTAACCGGACGGTCTGGCGGCGTTGACGTGTGTGGAGTAGCTAAAACGGAGATTGCTTGCTTGCCACTAATCGATTAGAAGAAAACAAAGACAGGTATATCATCCCCTACTTATTTTGCCAGGAAGAAAATTAAACAACTACGCTTATAGGCTGTAGCGTAGCAGAACTCGCTAATTAACAAGTCTCCACTAGCTTTGATATGGTGATCAGGAGGAGCAGGCTGGTACTCCATTTATGTGTTTTTGTCATGTTCTACTTGGCGCCAGCACCTGATCGAGCCTTGATTGAAAAAATACAATTGAGCTAGCTAGCTAGCTAGGCGGCGGCGGCGTCCATATATACACGTAGAGAGACCATTCTATGCCAAATATAGTATTCACCGGAGCAGCTTGCCGACTAGTTGTCTCATTGTCTGGATCATCATCACGTAACTGCTTGCCTTGTTTAATCTCAGCACATGGAGCGTTTTCAAATTCTAGCTTCTCCGGGAGAGTGTTTGGTTGCTTGTCAACCTCGTTTATATATTGGGTGTTCAGAACCAGAACAAGCTGCTTTAGATTATAACTGAAGAAAGAAAAACAGTGGACATACTGCTAACTGCTTCCTCCTTCTTCTTCTTCTTCTTCTTCTTCTTCTTCTTCTTCTTCTGCTTTATTAATTCAGGAATCTAACAAGAAAGAGGTGCTAACTGCTTCCTTACGAAGAAATGTAACATTGTAAGAGTAGGCAAAGGCAATCGTCATAGTGGAGATTTTGTGCTCCCGGGCACCAGTGATCCGGTGTTTTAAAAAAATTCGAAAATCATATTTGTGAGTTCTTAAAAAATGTGAAAAAATCACAGACGTAGCTAATGGTGTATTCCACAATTAAACCTGCAAAAAATCAACTTCAAATACTTTGTATACCGTTCTACACAAAAACGATAAAAGTTTAGATTTGAATACGTATATTTTCAAATCACCAAGTTTTATCAGATTTGTCATTTTTATGTAGCTCATAATATTAAGGATTTGAAACTGATATTTTACAGGTTTGCGGGATACACTATTGGCCACATCCGGAATTTTTTTTCCACATATTTTTGAAACACATAAATACGGTTTTCGATTTTTTTTTACCTATCAGGAGCACTGGAGCTCGGGAGCCGCTACTACTTTCCGCGATCGTCAGGGCTTTATTCTTCTTCTTCTTCTTCTCCTTTATTAATTCAGGATTTGCTCGGAAGGATGGTGAGATTTGTTTCTTCGGTTTGAAAACGGATCTTCTTCGAGTACACAAGGCTACTCCACCGTTTGCACACACGGCTCTCCTTTTTGTTTACGTGATTCCTGGATGCCTTGTCGATCCGCAAAGGAAAGCACCATGCAAGCTACTCCCTCCGTTCCATATTACTTGACTTTCAAATGGATGTATCTAGATACGAAATGAATCTAGTGACATCCATTTAGGAGTCAAGTAATATGGAACGGAGGGAGTAGAAGCAATACATACACGTACCATGCATCCCTCAGCAGCAGCACGTAGTACCAACGTCACGTCACTCAATGAAAAGTGAAAGAAAGTAGCAGGAGGAGCCATGCCATGGCACAGGGGATTTGCGCTCCAAGTTCCAACCAAAAGAAAAAAGAAACCACGAGGACGCAACGCACGACACACTACCACTCCAGTCTCCACTACTCTTCCAGGGACGCCCCAGCCGAAATCTCGCGCAAAAACGCCCTGCGATGGAGGTGTCCCGGGAAGAGCGGCGTGGGTGGGTGCGAGTCTGCCGACTGTGCTGTGCTGCTGCGTCGGCGTCGGCGTCAGCGGGTGACGACGAAGGAGCTCGTAGGCCTGCCGTCGCGAATCCCGAGGCCGTTGCTGGCCGCCGCGCGGTGGTCCCCGCCCGACGCCATGCGCGCTAAAGAAAAAAAAGAACGGGTCGGCAACGGCTCCCGTTCGCCTACCATGCACCTCCGTTTTGACCACGATCGAACCAAAGTGCAACGACACCACACCGTTGTGTTGTTCAAAAGCAAGCCTGAATATTTCGCCGGAGGGGCCAGAGCACCAGCTTTTTTACCTATCTAGGTGTGTGTGCGCTTGTTTAGAGTTAGGCTATAGCCGGTGTTGCCCATGAGGCGAATGGCGAGATGTCGTCCTGGAGCTTGGCCTCTGCACCGCTCGAGCGGTGCGGGCTTTCAGCGACTTGGAGCCCTCCGTCGGCGGCCATGGTGGCCGGAGGCAGAGGTCCTCTCTTGTTGGAGCTCCTTTCTCAATAAGCTCGTGTTCTGGCCCCCTCCCGATCTGTGCATGGTGCCGTGTTGCTGCTTTTTTCTTCTGGCCGTCCTTGGTGGAGAGGGGAAGGAGAAAATCGGCATGGCCGCTGCTCGATCTGGTGGGGCATGTGGAGGTTCTATCGACCTTGTGCGGTGGCGCGGTACCGGGCGATCGTGGATGAGACTTTCTCTTGTGCTCCTGAGGTGGGAGGCGGTAGAGAGTTCTTCTGACGCGGCCTTCTTCAATAAGCGTCAATGGGTGGATCCCCTCTTCCTCTCCAGTTCTTCGGAGTTGCTCGGCGCTCTGGCCAACCGTGGTGGTGTGGAGAAGTTGCAGACCAGCGACGGGGAAAGAGAGGACGGAGGTGACTCGGAGCCCTGGGATGGGTTCTGGCCTGCGCCTCTTGAAGCTTCAGGCGCGGATGCTTCCGGGTGTTTTTCTTCCTCCATGTGTGAGGATCTTCGGCCTCTGCAGCACGGCGTACTACATCGGTCTTTCACCAAGTGGTTCGTCCCCAGTGGTGGACTAGATGGCCGCGGCGGCGAGGCTCTACTGCAACGACGGTGGTCGGGGAATCGATTGCTTTTCAGCTTTCTGTTTGAGGTCCCTTGTGCAAAATGTATGGACCTGGTTGTATTTTCTTTTTCTTTTGAGGTCCTGGATGTAAGTGCAACCTGTCGCGCTATCAGTGAAGCTTCGGGCTGCTTTGGGCTGTTTCCGTTTTAAAAAAAAGGGTTTGAAACCCTAGATGATGCACACAATTTTTCTTATTAAATTCTTCGACAAAAAATTAGAAAGAAGAAGATTGAACAACCTGAACCCACCATCCTAACAACACCACTCGCAACCTATGAACTTGATTCTGGGTGGCCATGATCGGGTCCATTGCTACGTCCTCACACCGAACCCCAACATCTAAACCCGGAAGCCTCATCCAACCGGAGCACGAACCGGTCCGACCGACACTCTGTGCACCACATGCGCACGCTCCAAAGTTGCTGCCGTCGTCACCGCCCCATCTTCAGGAGCAGGCCACAATGTTGCACTAATGACGTCATGACCACACACACATCGAGCCGGGCTACCCGCTCGAGATCACAACATCCGCGCCCCAGAGTCGGGGCAGAGTAAAACCCAGCCACCATCATCCCCCACCCCGTATGGGCGGATTCAGTGCCCCTCCAGCCCGGGCAGTGCCATCTACATGCCGCCTTACGTCAAGCACATTTCTAAAGCAATTTAACCAGAAAATAGCATTCTAAGCCTTTAAATTTGAAAATTTTCCCGTCTTTGAAATGTTACCGGGTCCGTCACCCGCTCGGGTTATGCCCATCGATGATCCGGTGACGACGAAGAGAAGGGAGAGAAGGGGTGGCGGTGGGTGAACCCTAGACCCCCGTATGCCAAATTCTATGAATTAGAATAGTAACGAGCATGTTCTCCTGAGAATTACTACAATGCCGAGAACATGTAGGCTTGCACGAAAAGGAACCATTTAGAAATCACACCGAATCCTTTTGACCGAACGGATCATACAAAATCTCTTACCACCAACCAAAAACGGCTGAGGGCAAAACGGGAAAACGCAGGCTGTAATAAGCGTGAGATTTCCCACTCGCAAGCAGAGTGTTTAAGCAGAGCGAGCAGCTCAGCATCAGCAGTCGCAGCAGCTGCGTTCAGACTCCTAAATTCCTCCTCCTCCCCCCTTCTTCTTCCTCACAAATACTAAACAAAACACCAAACAATCCACCGAGAGGAGCAGCGGCCGCAAGAAACAGCGAAGCAAACCTCTCGCTCCTCGCAGATCCAGCTGCGGCGGCGGGGGTCCCAGGCGGGCGGCCCGTGCCGATGATGCACGGGGCCGTTGGAGGGAGCGGCGGCGGCCTGGGCGGCACGCGGGTGCCGACGTGGAGGGAGCGGGAGAACAACCGCCGGAGGGAGCGCCGGCGCCGGGCGATCGCGGCCAAGATCTACACCGGCCTCAGGGCCTACGGCAACTACAACCTCCCCAAGCACTGCGACAACAACGAGGTCCTCAAGGCCCTCTGCGACGAGGCCGGCTGGATCGTCGAGCCCGACGGCACCACCTACCGCAAGGTAATCTAATCCTTGCTTGCTCCCTCGCAATGGCTTTCCATCGATTGAATGGCTCCCCCGGCCGATCTCCGCGAGGTACTGTAGCTGATACCTCAGCGAGGGCCAGAGGTGGCGGCGGTCCCGTGCTGCGAAATCTTGGGCTGCCACTTCTATTTGCGTGGCTCTTGGGCGTGTTCGTTTCTTTGATCTGACTAGTTCTGTTCCCTCCGACATGCGTGCTCGTTTTTTTTCCTGGGATTTGGGCGGTTTATGTCAGAGATTCTGCTTGTGAAGGAATTTGAATGCGGTTTTGTGATTTTGTTGATTTGGAGGATTGTTCTTGGATGCGCCAAGTGCGATACATCAAGTGATGGTTCTGGAGCAGGTTCTTCTTTGCTTTCTGCTGGATTTAGTCTGCTCTGTTGTCATGTCAGAGGAACTGGAGCTGGATTTAAGAATGGGGAACAAAATGTGGCCTCCTCTGTTCAGCAACCCCTAGAGTCATAAAAAATAATTAAAAAGCAAATGCTTGGAACTGTGTTGCTCCTTGGGAGATGCTATCATTTGTTGTGATTTAGGCAGTTCTGTTGCCAAGCCAGGGGAATGGGAGCTAGATTTAGGAATGGGGAATTCGAACCTCCTGATTTATAGAAGTAAATAAACAGTTTTATAATTGCATTCTTAATGAAGTGAAATTCGACAATTAGAGCTTTAGGAGGAAGATAATATTGTGCTATTTTGCCTCTACGTTTCAAACCATTGGCGACGACAATTTCTTTTATGGGATGGCCTGTTTTGCTTGCATGATCTTAATCTCAAAACTTCGGTATGTGTTTCACTGTAAACTGACAAATTTCTTTCATATAATGGAAGCGACAGTGCTACATACTTCCGGGTAGAATGATGTAAAAGGAAGTTTCACATTGCCTTGTCGATCTAAAAATGCTTGCTATTGTGTTTCTGCACTTTGCACATGCTAGTATGCTACAATGGCTTTCAGCAACAAAAGTAGATACTTCACTGTGCATTTGTCTCTGGTGTCAACTTAATGCTGGTAATCAAACATCCTGAAGAATACATTGATCTACAATTGACATGATCCACCAGTAAACAAAGTTAAAATGTGAGAAAAGTGAAACCATCTAATGCTATTGCAGCGTTTCTAATAAGGTTTTTTTTTCTGTATAGCATGTGCCAATTCATCTTTTGCGAGCGCATAGTCTCTGAGCCTGATGCGGTTGTAAATGCACTTCTCATTTTGTTGTTTTAAGTTTCCATGTTTCTCTTCAGTTCCCGTGGGGCGACAAAGAATCATTTTCATCTATGCAGCTGTTGTCCAGTCACTTGCATTTTCTTCAAATGGATTAAGTTGCATTGTTAACTGTTCTGTTTCTCCATATTTCAGGGATGTAAACCTCCTCCACAGGCGCGTCCTGATCCACTTGCAAGGTCTGCTTCGCAAAGCCCCTGCTCTTCGTATCAACCCAGTCCACGGGCCTCATACAACCCAAGCCCTGCATCATCCTCCTTCCCGAGCTCTGGATCCTCTTCTCACATCACTCTTGGTGGTGGAAACAACTTGATTGGTGGTGTGGAGGGAAGTTCCCTTATCCCGTGGCTGAAGAATCTTTCGTCAAACCCCTCATTTGCCTCCTCTTCCAAGTTGCCACAGCTTCACCATCTCTATTTCAATGGAGGTTCCATCAGTGCTCCAGTGACACCCCCATCCAGCTCGCCAACTCATACACCTCGTATCAAGACTGATTGGGAGAACCAGAGTGTTCTGCCACCATGGGCTGCGGCGAATTATGCTTCTCTTCCCAACTCCACACCACCGAGCCCTGGGCACCACGTTGCTCCAGACCCAGCATGGCTAGCAGGGTTCCAAATATCGTCCGCTGGACCCTCCTCACCGACGTATAACCTTGTTTCACATAATCCCTTCGGGATCTTCAAAGAGGCTCTTGGCAGCTCATCAAGAGTGTGCACCCCTGGGCAGAGCGGAACATGTTCCCCGGTAATGGGCGCTGCACCGGTAGCTCATCATGATGTTCAGATGGTTGACGGGGCTGATGATTTTGCCTTCGGGAGCAGCAGCAATGGCAATAATGAATTACCTGGATTGGTGAAGGCATGGGAAGGGGAGCGGATACATGAGGAATGTGGCTCGGACGAGCTTGAGCTCACCCTTGGGAGTTCGCAGACTCGCGGAGAACCCTCCTGATCATGCTACTACAGTGTCTCGTCTTCGCCTGGGTTTATTCGTCATATTTGTTTGGGCGGTGCTCTTCTGTTGTATAAGTTCAGTGTTTGTAGAAAGAGAGAACGGAGTTCAGGGACCTATCATGGTCCTCTGCAGATGATATCCATCCTCTTTCAGTGGTCTGGACTCTGAACTTACTTTAGCTTATGCAACTTGTTAACTTATTTCTTTCTTTTTCTTTTATTTTTTGAGACATGGAAAACAAAATGTAAAATGTCAAGGGAAAGGAATGCTTGCTGGACGCCTTAGACATGTTGAGCAAATGGTGGCGTGTGGCGACCATTTATCATACGTAAGAGGTAGCTGCAAGTCCCGTGACATTCATGTGCTCTTGCAAACTAGTTTCAGTTGTCCTTAATATGACTGTTGTCGATGTACCTCTTTCAGAAGTGTGGACATTGTATGTGGACCATTCATTGATTATTTGTATCTTTGCTGAGCACCGTTTATACAGGTTACTTATTGATCTTTTGTTTTCAATCCATTCAGCATCATTAATGATTAACCCTTTGCTGTATAGTTTTACCAGTTTATCAATGATTATTTGCATCTCCATTCTAGGGCAGGCAAGTTTCATCTTATTTTTGGAGTTGGTTTCCCCTGATCAATGCTGTCTGGTTTTCGTTCTTGCTATATTTTACTTAATTTTGTTCGAGACATTTTTCTAAGATTTTGGGGGTGTTTACACAAAGACACAAAGTTACTGTATTTGTTCCCTTATAGTCAAGGACCGCCTGCCATGATCTATTCCTGTTCCTGCTGCCGTCATTTCACCCCACCTCTTGATGCCCCAACATTCAGGACCATTCCACATACTCGATAGCCCCCTCGATCTATTTCCTCCGCCTGTATCCGTTTATGTCCGTGCGGATAGAAGACACGGCCCAACGGGGGACACAAATGGATCGGTGTCAGTTCGAACCCATTTTCGATACAAATTTGGCTTGATTTGTGTCCGCTCGGACACGCCACAGACGCCTGCGCCCCTGATCCACCAACCAGTGGTACGCCATCCCCGCTCCACCCTTTCCTCTCCCAACTGACCATGCTCCCGCGGCCGCCGTAGAATTCAATGGCCGACGCACGCACTGCCATTGTCGTCAAAGCCGCCCCCGCCCCCGCCGTGCCCCAGGTGAACTTGAAGAAGGAGCTCACCCCGACATAGAGAGCTTCGCTGACCAAAAAGCGGGCGCCCGGAGTTGCCGTTGTTCAGCAACTCGCAACGAGTGAAGCCATCGACGCCCAAGTCACGCATCAAACCCTCCTCATGCTAGGGATCGTCCTGAGCCGATAGCCCTAGCCATGGCCAACACCACGGCGGTCAGCTCAGGCTCTACAAAAAACCGCTCTTCCGGGCTTTCAGAGTCGCCTAGGTCATCCTCATCGTTGACGTGCGGGTTCCTATCCAGGCACGCCCCACCAACGTCTCGATTCTCCACCTCGCCTCGGGACGGCTCGACGGAAATTGGCGATTCCATGTCGACCTTCCCCGCGATACCTCCCATTGATCCCAACACTGCACCTCTGGCTGGACTCACCTTTGACGCAAAGGAAGCCCCCACGGGCGCTCTCCCCACAACCTGTCCGGTGAAATGCCGGCCCTGACGCCGACTGATGCAGGGTACTACGATGATGGCGATTGTATCATGTCAGACATGATCAGTGGGGCTGGCCAAGAGACTCAACGAGATAGTGTCGACATTGAGGTAGAGCCATTGTTTGAGGATCGGGTCACTCAACAAGGCCCGAGACGAGTGAAATGGCAAAAGCGCCAGAGTTGGAGCATATAAATATACTATTGCGTTTTTGGTTTTGGAGGTTTATCGGTTCGTCTTTCTTAGAGAGGTTTTACCCTTCTCTATTTGGTTTTATCCTCCCTTATTGGACTATGATGTTTTTCTGTATATCCTTGTAGAGCTTTTCGTTGCGAGTTCAACGAGACCAAGATCATCGAAAATGGAGTCTGGATGCGAAAGATATGCCCGTTTTCGTTTTGCATTTTCTGCAGTTTTCTGTGGGGCGGAAGTTCCGGCCCATATTTTCATCTGAGCTTTTTGGCTAAGTCCTTTCGGCGTTTCTCTCTGGAGGGGTTCCGGATTATTGCCCGGAAGTTTTCCCGGAAATTTCCGGGGGGGGGCGGAAATTCCGGTCCTTGGTCCGGAATATCCGGTCTAGAAAAATTTGGCTAAGTATTTTTTAGTTTTTCTCTCTGGAGGGGGTCCGGAAATTCACCCCAGAAGTTTCCCCAGAAATTTCCGGGGTACCGGAATTTCTGGCCCTTAACCCCGGAATTTCCGGCCTCTCGCTGCTCCAACGGTTATATTTTTGGGGGAGGCTATAAATAGCCCCCTTCTTCCCCAAGAGGTGTAGCTCACTCACTCTCTCTCTCCTCCATTGTTGCAAACTTGTGAGCTTGATTTCTCTCAATCCCTCCAATGATTCTTGCCCAAATTTAGGGATTCAAGAGAGGAGATCTAGATCTACGTTTTCACCGAACAATCTCTCCTCTAAGTGAGGGGAACCTAGTGGATCTAGTTCTTGGAGTTCTTTTGTGGTTCTCCTCTTTGTTCTTCCTCTCTTATTCCCCCCAAAGCATTTGTTGCTTAGTTGGAATTTGAGAGTGAAGGATTTGACCACTTAGTGTGTTCTTGCCTTTTGCATTAGTTGCATCGGGTTGTGCTCTCCACGAAGATTCATGGGATTGAAGGTTGAGAAGCTTATTACTCTTGGGTGCATTGTGTTCCCAAGAGCTTGTGCCTCTTGGGTGCATTGTGTACCCTAGACGGTTGGTGGTGCCGCGAAGACTTCGAGTTGTGAAGCTTCGGGCAAGATTTGGGAGCCCCCAATTGAGTTGTGGGTGTGTGCACCAAGAACATTGTAAAGGCTCCGGATTCCGCCTTGAAGGATTCCGATAGTGGAAGGTGAACCAAACCCTTGGGTGCGGTTCATCGGAGAATAGGGTGAGGCCTTTGTGGCATCTTGAGTAGGCCTCTTGTGACGAGCTCACACCCCTCCAACGAGACGTACTCCCTTAACAAGGAGGAACTCGGGAATACATCCTCGTCTCCGCGTGCCTCGGTTATTTCTATACCCGAGCTATTTACTTATGCAATTTACATTATGATAGCCTTTGTGCTTGATGTCATATATATTGCTATCACCTTGTTGCTTGCCTTGCTTAGCATAAGTTGTTGGTGCACATAGGTGAACCTAGTATATTAGGTTGTTGGCTTGTTAATTTAAACACCTAGTTTTATTCCGCAATTATCAAGCCTTAAACCGGAAAAGTTTTAATCGCCTATTCACCCCCCCTCTAGGCGACATCTCGGCATCGTTTGTTCTTTCAATTGGTATCAGAGCCTGGGCTCTCTTGTTTGGCTTTACCGCCTAGAGAGTAAAGATGTCGTTTAGAGGATTAGTGCATGATCACACTTTTATATTCGATGGCACAAATTTTAATGTTTGGAAAACTCATATGCTTAGTCACTTATGGGTCTTGGACCCCAATATTGAGCGTATCTTAGATATAGGTTTTTCTCCTCCAAAGGATTACGAAAGTACGACTTTAGAGGATGAGAAAAACTTATATCTAGATGCTCTAGCTTCTAATGAGTTTTGCAAATTTGTGAGTGTTGTAGTTTTTGAGTCAATCATGCCTCTCCGGAATGCTCATGAGCTTTGGACCAAGCTTCAAGATAAATATGGAGTATCCAACACTATTGAGGATGATTGTTCTCCCTCCACCTCCGGCCGTGATGAGTTCTCATCTTCGTCCACTTCACCAACATGTGATTTGTCACAAGGTAATGATATGGTGAGTGGTGATAGAAATTTCTTTGTTGATGGCGAATATTCTATTGATTATACTTCATCTCTATCTCATTGCAATACTCTATCTTTGGACTTAAACTCTTCTAGCACTCCAAATGTCATACATGCTAGTGTTGATAGTCCTTGCATATCATCCAAAAATTGCATGGATAAATATCATGATGATATGCTTGCTTTATCTTGTTCCCTTGATAAAAATGCTTGTGTTCCCTCTAAATATTGTTTGAATAATAATGTAGAGGAAACCCAATGTGCTATGGAACAAGATGTGAACTTGAGTAGTTCTTTAATTAAGTGTTCTTCTTCATCCACCACTTATTGCCTTATGGCTAAATCTTCAAATAGTAATGATGATGACAATAATAATAATGATGAAGAACATGATAATGATGATGAAGAAAATGATGATGCTCTCCTTCATAATAAAGGTCTAATGGTTCTTAAGGCTCTTTCAAAGAATAAAAATGCTTGTGATAACCTCTATGAAATCATGAGCACCCTTGCTGAGCGCGGGGATACCATTAAGGCTTTGGAAGCAAGACTTGAAGAAAAGGGAATGATAGAAAGAGAGGATGCGAATGAAAAAGCATCTTTAGAAAATGCCCTTGAGGAAGAGCATGAGCCTCGGGTTTCTCTTGAAGAGAAACTAGAGAATATTTAGGTGTCTCACGATGAAATTATTGCTAAAATCATTAAAGAACGTGACCATGCTCATGCAAAATATAAAGTGTTTAAAAAGGTAACATCTTGATGTAGGGGGTTGGCCCGATCTTCACGGATTTGAGGGGAAAAGAGGATGAACACGAAGAACACGGAGGTGGAAACGAAGAACACGAGGGGAAAAGGGCAAATTCGTGGGGATAACTCGCGAAGCCTACATGGGAGAATCACCCGGCAACAAACCCCCAACGGAGTAGCCTCCGGATCTTAAAACCCAAGTCAACAACACGCTTAATGAAACCGATTTCTCTTACCGGCCGGTCCATCGATCCAATAGAATCACCGCAGTGAAAGATTGGTTTGTACTACTAGAGACACCTAAATGAAAGAGTAGCTACAACAAGAGATTCATCATCCTCCTCGGAGGAACCCATGACGAGAAGGAGCAACACTCAACTCTCTAGTTCATTCTTCTCTAGTCTAAAATGGAAAAGGGGAAGAGCTATTTATAGTCTAGTACAAAACGGTGGGGGTCCGGCCTGGGAGCCGGCCTAGGCCGGCCTGGAGGCCGGCGGCGTCGGGTGGAGGTCCGGCCTGGGGGCCGGCCTAGGCTGGCTGCGTCTGGTGGAGATCCGGCCTGGGGGCCGGCCGGCTCGGGTGGGGGTCCGGCCTGGAGGCCGGCTGGCTCCGCCTTGAGCTTTTGCCTTGACGCTTCCTCCTCCTCATCCACGTGTACGCCTTGGGTGAAATCAACTCTTGGGCTTCCTCGCCACCTCCCATTAGCTTCGTATCCATCGTGTCAAACCTAGCAATGCAAATGGGCGGAAGTAGCATACCATTCCAAAGGGTAGGAAATGAGGTCTCGAAGAGGATGGAGTTCACCTTTGACGTGCATGGTGGCTTGGCATATGATGGGGCACATGACATGGTGATGGAGTTGGGTTGGGCTACATCACATCTTGTGAGCCTCACATGGATAATAGCACAACTTTAACTAAAATTGCTATATCGCCATGTGCTAGTCCTAGTAGTTCATCCACTCATAATGTTGGAACATCTTGTGATGGATTACTTTCTTTGCCTTGTTGCTCTAACAATGATGCATCTACCTCCTCTAGTACTTGTGTTGTCACTAACCATGTAGAGAAAATAGGAGAGCTCAAGGTCCAAGCCACTTATATGAAGAAAGGCTTGGAAAAGCGTCATGAAGGGAAGAGTACACTTGACAACATGTTGAGTGTGCAACAATCCCCCAATGACAAGAGTGGAATTGGATTCAAGTCCAACAACAAGAACAAATACAAGGTTGAGAAGAAGAAGAAGGGCCAAGTTCAAATAAAAAATCCGGCCAAGATCATTTGCTTCAAGTGCTAGCTAGAAGGGCACCATGTTCGGGATTGCCCAATGAAGAAGAAGCCTCTTAGTGAGAAGCAACTAGGGAAGCGGCCTCTTGTTCAATCTCATGCTCCACCACAAGTTGAAAAAAGATCACCTCCTAAGAAGACTCAAGTGAATGCTCCTCATGTTGAGGATCCTATTAAGAAGAAAAAGAAGAGTCGATGTTGCTACCTTTGCCGTGGCAAGGGTCACTTTGCTTTTTCATGCACTATCGGTAACCTATCCAACCCCATCTTAATTGATGATGCGTATTCACTTAGAAAGGATAGAGTTGGCAATGTGTTTGCCAAATTTGTGGGAACTCAAAGTGGTGACAAGAAAAGAACCATTTGGGTTGCCAAGCCTATTGTGACGAACCTCTTAGGACCCAACTTGGTTGGGGACCAACAAGCTTCAACTTGATCAATAGGTGTGTGTTGGAGGACATTGGAGACTTGGCTACTTTTGAAGATTTAAGGGACCTTCATGGTTATATTTCATCAAGCCAAGTGAATTGGATTATATTGCCATATCTCACATCCTATGTTTCTCCTTGAGGTAACTTGTATTTAAATCATATATACATTGAAAGTTGCTTGCTCCCTTGCATGTGTTAGTTTTGTTCCTAGCATGTGCTTGTATATGATATGCTACTTTCCTACTTGCACTACTAGGAAACAGGCTATAGGTGGAACCACCTTTTGTGGCGCACCAATAAGCAATGCGCCACAGAAATAATTTCTGTGGCGCACGGTTTTGAATGCGCCACAGAATTGCAAAATTCTGTGGCGCACCAAAACACCGTGTGCCACAGAAAGTCTTAATTCTGTGGCGCACCAGCCCCGTGCGCCACAGAAATATGACTTTCTGTGGCGCACCCTCCACCATGCGCCACAGAAAGTGATATTTCTGTGGCGCACCAGCCCCATGCGACACAGAAATGTGACATTCTGTGTCGCATCATGCCCATGCGCCACAGAATTGTGCATTGCTGTGGCGCATGTAGGATGTGCGTCACAGAAATTCAAAAATCCAAAAAAATTCAAAAAAGTCAAACACTTCAAAAAAATCCAAAAAATTCAAATAATTCAACAATCTTCTTTGTTATACATTTCTGTGTCTTTTTGAATTTTTTTAATTTTTTGATTTTTTTGATTTTGTAGGAAAAAATCGTCTGTTTGAAATAATTTTTTTTTCTTTTGGAATTTGGAGAATCTGAGAATTGCTGACCAGGTAAACCTCGGTGAAATCGAACTCGGATTTTTCTCTAGTTTTTTTGGTATATAAAACGCGTTTTTTTGACGTCGTATGCGAAAGTTATGGCCGTTACAAGATTTTTTTCTGTTGGTTACAGAAAAGGGTCAAAATTTCTATACCTACTAGACACTCATACATGTCAAAGGATTTTATTTATTGAATTTTTTATCATTTTCTTTTACTTTCTGCAAGACTAAAAAGGCGATCCGGGGGGGGGGTAGGCATGCATGAGAGGTAAAAAAACCTGGAATTTTGCATATTATCTTTTTTTTTCATTTTTTAAAAATATACATATTTCTTAAATTTTCCATTTTGTGGGTTTGTTAAATTTTTATTGGATTATTTGAAGTTTTTGGGTTTTTGTTTTTTTTGGATTTTTTGAAGTTTTTTCGATTTTTTTGAATTTTTTGGGTTTTTGAATTTTTTTGGAGTGTTTGAAACTTTTGAATCTCCTTTTGAAACTTTAGAAGTTTTTGAAAATTTTTAAATTTAAAACACACGTATATAACACATACCACACATATACACACATAAGGGTTAAGAGGGTTCATATGATATATATATATATCAATAAGAACTTGAGTAGCATAAGGGTAGCTGGACTGGATGGAACTTAGAAGTTAAGCGTGCTAGGGTTGGAGTAGTTTGAGGATGGGTGACCTAGCGGGAAGTCATCATTTCAAATAATTCAAAAAATCCGAAAAATACAAATAATTAGGATTTTTCATATTATTTCATTTTTTGATTTTTCTGAATTTTTTTGAAACTTTTTAATTTTTTTTTGCATTTTTTGAATTTTTAAGAATTCTGTGGCGCACGTGGTTTGGGTGCGCCACAGAAATATGAGAATTCTGTGGCGCACCAAGCCCATGCGCCACAGAAAAATAATTTTGTGGCGAGGATTCAGTGGCGCACCGGCCACACCAAGCCCATGCGCCACAGAATTTGTTTTTGGTGCGTCACTGATAGCTAGTTTCCTACTAGTGTTGTCTTGTTATTCAAGGTTGTGTATGATACTTATGTATCATGTATGTGTAACTTTGTGTTGAGCTTTATTGGATCTTGTGTGGATTTCATTTGGCTCTTTGAGATATTAATGGACCATCCCATTTTGGGGGAGATATGCTTTTGCACTTCACAAACCTAAAAATGTGTGTACATGAGGCACACCACCTAGTATTGATATTTCAATATTATCTAGTTACTATGTGGTATGTCATATTCATGAGAAATTCAAATTCTACAATGTCCATTAATTTCTCTAGTTGGTTTTATTTGCCTCTTGTCTAGATAAAATGAATTATCACATTATGGGGGAGTAATAAGCTATGTGCATATTACAATCCCACAAAATGTGAATATTGAGGTTTGCCACTTAGATTTGATATTGTAAATATCTCATTCATATGTGGCATGTTTGCTCAAACAAGTTCCAATTTTCATTTTGGTTATCCTTTGTCTCTTGTTTGTGTGAGTTTGCTTGGTGTGGTTTTTCTCTAATATGTATTTCCATATATTATTTGAGAAACCATTTGTTCCATATTATTCTAACCATGGCCTTGCCGGTTGGTTTGAATAGTTGAAACTACCAACAAACTTTACTAAAATATGGTGTTTTATTACTTATCCCTTGCCATATGTTTTATCATGTGAGGATGAACTTGCATATCTCTACTCACCGGGAAAATATTTCCTTATACGCATTGTCCTTGGACAATTGATATTCACATTTGTGGTAGAATATTTTTGTTCATCCTCATATTGGCCCTTGCGTTGAATTGCCTTATATATTGCCAAGTGTTTTTGTTTTTACTCCCTTTGTCTTCCTTGCTTTTTGGATGGATCCTATTTTTCAATTAGTAGTGTTTAGTGTTGTAAATAAAATATGGAGAGTAATGATTCCTTGTGCGTGCATTTTGTATTCAAATACAAATATCAATGATAATGCATGAATCTTGGGGGAGCATTCATTTCTATTTAGAACACTATCCTATCTATCAATTTTTGATCCTTTCAATTGGCATTTAATTTCTATCTTATGTGTTTATGGAAGACAAATCTTTTTCTTTTGATGCTTAGTGCCATCATGAAAAGTGTAGAGGGTGTTTGGTTTATTTGGTGTAACCTTGCTCTCTTGGGAGTCTTGCTTTCTCATTTCTTGTTTTATGTTTATCCTATAGAATGAGAAAATCCTTTGAGCATGTCTCTTTCTTTTATCTTATATGCTCATTGGCCTTGCCTAGGTACCTTCAATTGGTGTTAATTGGAATTTAATATCTCCTCCATAGATATTTGTTTCAATTGATATTTATTGTGGGAGTTTTGATACCTTATTGCTTTATTTTACTTTACTTGATTCCGGTCAAGTATTATCCTCTTCTTGGTATCTTTTCTCCTAGTTGGTATCGTATTTTTCAATTGGTGTCTTATCAATCATGTGTTGTTTTGATTCGATTCCTATTGATATCATACTTCATGTGTTGATGTGTTTTGGAATCAATCATATGTTGATTTGATTTTTCCTCAATCATGTGTTGATTGGATTTTGATATAATTTGGACAACCTTTTGTGTCACACTTTGGTGTGCTCTCTTCTTGGTTTACTTGGTGTTTTCGTCCAAATTGTATCTCGTTTGGTTCTTGAAAGACTTTGCATGTATATTCTGTAATATATATATATATATATATATATATATATATATTATATGACATGTTTGTCTTTCTAGTTCCAATATATAGGGGATACTCCACCGAATCCTAAATCGGCTAAGATGTGCATGAAATTCAATTTCATATCTATATGCACATATTTATGTGGAGTGTTTCCTATATATTGTAGTTTATCTAACTACTATGGGACCCAATGAGTTTGGGAACCATTTTGTACTCTAATTTTGTTTTAGGTACAATGGATATGCATTGGATGCTTGCCTCATCCATAAGGAAGGTGTCCTCACCATGATATTATAAGAGTCAAGCTATGATGATTGTCAAAATCGCATCTTCTTCATCACCAATGTCATATCGGTAACAAGTATCTATCCCATGCATACCTTTCTTGTATTCAACCTTGTGTAGGTTACCTCTTGGCATGAAAGCTTTTATGTGCAATTGTTGTGGTTTTGGCTTTTCTTTCACTTGGTATATCTTTGTGATATTTGTGATGAAATTGCAAAAACCTTTTCTTCAATTGGTATTGTTCCTTTGTGATACTTGTTGCCTATCTCAAAGCATCTCCACTATCTCTTGTTCCCTTAGTGATATGTGTGATGTCTTTGATTTTTTGAAGTTCATTTATATACAATGATATAAATTTGAGCTATGTGCTATGCTTTTATGCAACAATCTCATTTGTATATTTATGACTTCCTTTTGGATACCTTGTTCTCTCTTTCTCTAACCATTTCGTATGTACATGTTTCTTTGTGGATATATATCTTCAATGATTTGTCTACTTAGAAACCTATACATATGAGAGAGGTCACCTTTTAGTTGGTATCCTATTTCTTTTGGGTCACAGTGTTTATTACCTTTGATTCTTTCGTGACTTTGAAAAGAAAATTTCTCATGAGTGCTTGTCTTAGTTTTATTTGCATCTTTGCGCACTCAAGTTTTATTGAAGATCTTTGACTTCATGCTTACCATGGTGAGTATGTTGATTTTTATTGGCTAAATGCTCTCACTAGCTTTTGACATTTTCAATTGGTTTTAGTTTCCAATTGGTATCCCTAAGCTTGTGAACATACTCCTTTAAAGATCTTCCTTTTATCTCGGTTGGGCCTATCTTATGTTGAATCTTTGAAAATTGGTATCTCCTTATGGCTCAACCATATCTTTGGTGCAAGTTCTATGATTTGCTTTTGCTTTATGCACTCTTGCACTTGTTGCGTGTTCTAGATGATTTTGGGGGAGCGAGGATTCCATATTTGTGCACTCCTCAATAGTGCATGAACATTGGGGAGCTTCTCCATTTTTATTTAGAACTCTCGCTTTGGATCTTTTCGATTGCTTTTCTCCTTTATGGAGATGTTTAGAATGATTTCATCTTTTTGCAATCTTTCGATCCTCAATATAGTTTGATTCCCTCTAATTATTCGTCAATGAATATGTGCATTTGATTTCACTCATATCTTGAGAAATGCACACTTTATGGAGGAACTCATATTATATTGGCCTTCTAAATTTTTCCTCCCATTTCGGCAATCGATGCCAATGGGGGAGAAGTTTAGAGGGTTTAAGGGAATTTGGGTCTTATGCTTTTGTTGCATTTGCCTTTAATGCACTTGCATCCTTGCTTGTTTGTCTTGCAAGGTTGCTTAATTCATTATATAAACCCTCTTATAAGGGATTGTCATCAATTACCAAAATGGGGGAGATTGAAAGTGCATGGTTGCCCCATGTGTGGTTTTGGTAATTAATGACAATCTCTATGGACTAATGTTTGTATTGAGCTACTTGTAGGTGTGTCCATTTGCATTGCTTGATCTCCATTTGTTGGAGTCAAGGCTACGGGAAGAAGCTATATGTTGATCAAGGCTAGGTGCAAGTTGATCAACACTCAAGGTATTTCTCCATGAGCATGAATGAAGTGAAGGATCCTATGTGGCTCGTGGAGGATGGCGTCTTGGTGATCGTCATCAAGATAAAGGCCAAGTGAAGATATGCCGAAGAGTGCTTCTCCCATATTGGTGTATGGGGGAGCAACATGTGAATCTTCACCAAGCAAAGCGCAATCGAGAAAGGTGGTGCGTCTTGAGGAGATGAAGATCGTCTTCTTCGACCTCAAGTGGTTTAATGCGCAAGGCAAAGGTATGATCTTGATAGGGTTTCTATTTTACCGGTCTCATGATGTTAGTTGAGAGACCGGGTTATAGGATAGATAACCATACTATCAAGAGGGGCTCTCGACTGAGTATCTTGATCGTATCGTTCGTGGAGAGCTCAAACCATTGCATCCTTGCAATCATCTTTATTGGTTCTTATTTGTCTCTCTTCGTGGTGTGGTCTTGTGCTTGTCGTGCTTGTCATGACAAGGCCAAGTTCACCGAAAACGGTTTTCATATGAATATCCTATTGCATTTTTGGTTTTGGAGGTTTATCGGTTCATCTTTCTTAGAGAGGTTTTACCTTCTCCATTTGGTTTTATCCTCCCTTGTTGGACTATGATGTTTTTCTGTATATCCTTGTAGAGCTTTTTGTTGCGAGTCCAACGAGCCCAAGATCATCGAAAATGGAGTCCGGATGCGAAAGATATGCCCGTTTTCGTTTTGCATTTTCTGCAGTTTTCAGTGGGGCGGAAGTTCTGGCCCTGAGGCCGGAAATTCCGGCCCCCGGAAGTTCCGGCCCAAGCACCGGAAGTTCTGGCCCATATTTTCATCTGAGTTTTTTTGGCTAAGTCCTTTCGGCGTTTCTCTCTGGAGGGGTTCCGGATTTTTGCCCCGGAAGTTTCCCCGGAAATTTCCGGGGGGCCGGAAATTCCGGTCCTTGGTCCGGAATATCCGGTCTAGGAAAAATTTGGCTAAGTCTTTTTGCGTTTTTCTCTCTGGAGGGGGTCGGGAAATTCGCCTCGGAAGTTTCCCCGGAAATTTCCGGGGACCGGAATTTCTGGCCTCTCGCAGCTCCAGCGGTTATATTTTTGGGGGAGGCTATAAATAGCCCCCTTCTTCCCCAAGAGGTGCAGCTCACTCACTCTCTCTCTCCTTCATTGTTGCAAACTTGTGAGCTTGATTTCTCTCAATCCCTCCAATGATTCTTGCCCAAATTTAGGGATTCAAGAGAGGAGATCTAGATCTACGTTTCCACCGACCAATCTCTCCTCTAAGTGAGGGGAACCTAGTGGATCTAGTTCTTGGAGTTCTTTTGTGGTTCTCCTCTTTGTTTTTCTACTCTTATTCCCCCCAAAGCATTTGTTGCTTAGTTGGAATTTGAGAGTGAAGGATTTGACCACTTAGTGTGTTCTTGCCTTTTGCATTAGTTGCATCGGGATGTGTTCTCCACGGAGATTCATGGGATTGAAGGTTGAGAAGCTTATTACTCTTGGGTGCATTGTGTTCCCAAGAGCTTGTGCCTCTTGGGTGCATTGTGTACCCTAGACGGTTGGTGGTGCCGCAAAGACTTCGAGTTGTGAAGCTTCGAGCAAGATTTGGGAGCCCCCAATTGAGTTGTGGGTTTGTGCCCCAAGAACATTGTAAAGGCTCCAGATTCCGCATTGAAGGATTCCGATAGTGGAAGGTGAACCAAACCCTTGGGTGCGGTTCATCGGAGAATAGGGTGAGGCCTTTGTGGCATCTTGAGTAGGCCTCTTGTGGCGAGCTCACACCCCTCCAATGAGACGTACTCCCTTAACAAGGAGAAACTCGGGAATACATCCTCGTCTCCGCGTGCCTCGGTTATTTCTGTACCCGAGTGTCGTGGGGCTACCTTTCGGGTCACCCACGGTGATGGTACTTGGGTCACGCCAAGGAAGGCCCAGCGAAGCCCAAGAAGGATTCCGTATACAACAAGTAGTCGACATTAGGTCGGTGAGGAGGTTTCCATATCTTGTACGTGCAATCGCACCGTCCACCCGAGACCCGGCCTGTAGTATAAAGGCCGGGAGGGTGCGCCGTCTAGGTCACCGAATCATTGAACATCGCATTGTAGCCACCAATCGATAATTCCAGACAAGCAGGAGTAGGTCTTTACCTCAACTCGAGGGGCCGAACCTGGGTAAATCGCCCCCTGTTAGCCGTCGTGTTCACCAGCCTGATCTCTCTCTTTCTCCTTCAATCAACCTGGGGTATTCGACCTAGGGATTTGCCGAGCCACAAGCTCGTCAATTGGCGCCGTCTGTGGGAAAGAACGGATCGCTGGAGTCGTGATCATGCCGGCCTCACCCGCAACCAACAACGCCATCAGCGCGAGGGAGTCGATCTACACCGGCTTCCTCGAGTACGTCGAACACTCGCCGGCGGATCTTTCGGCTTACGCCGGATTCCAACAGAGCACGTGGATTACCTTTGGTAGTCTGCGTTATCTGGTGGACAGTCGCGGAACCCTCCGCCCTACGCAGGCCGCCCTGCGCTCAATGGAGGCGCCTGCATCCATGGCGGCTGCACGGATCGCAACCTCACCCGCCGTGAAGATTACGGAGATCGCATCTACATCGCCATCTGCGTCTACATCAACTGCGCCGACCATGCCTTCACCGGTCGCGAAGATCGCATCTGCCGCGGTCAAGGCGACTGCGTCTACTTCGACTACATCAACTTCGACTGCGGCGATCGCATCTGCGGTTGCCAAGAAAAACGCATCTGCTGCGGCCACGAGGCGAGTCAAGTCCACTCCGACCTACCCGTTCGGGCGCCAGCCAAGATCCGCACCAGCTTCGACTGCGCCGATTGCATCTACGCATCGGGCAGCCGCCAGTAGCAGCGACCGTGGTACCCACCACGTTGCTGTGATCTTTGACAATGAGTACAGCTCAGATGAAGGAAGCACGACAGGGAGCATCAGCCCCACTCGACGGGTCTACCCCGCGCAAGTCTACATGGTCGGTCCAGCAGCACCCGTGTACCCCATGGAAGTCACCCTGCAAGACAAGGCGACGAAACTTACCATCACCCGGGAGCTGGCAATTAGGGCACAGAAGCATGTAGACGATGGCACGTTCCCTGCCCCAGAAGATCCACAGGAAGATCGACAGGCGGTCCAGTACTTGCTCTGGAAGGAAGCCAAGCGAATCAAACAGGAAAAAGCCGAGTTGGCCCGGCGCAAGGAGCTAGCCGACGAGTCGAGTGCCAGGAGGGCAGCGCTCACATTCATGTCTGGATCAGAAGAAGTCAATCAAGAAGGAAGGCACAGAACTCGCATGCCGCGGGTGCACGAGGCCGATCGCATCCACCTCACCCGCAACTTGGAGTCATCTTTCTTGGAAGACGAGGACGGAATACCCATCCCCAGAACACCCGCCTCTGCGCTTATGGGAGTCGAGACCTATTTGCGGGTCATGCAGCCGCCAGAAGGAAGCGCCAACGCCCGCGTACACAGGCAGCAGATCCAAGCCTTGAGGTAAGTCGAGGAAGTCCTGGCAAGAGGAGAACCAGTCGAAGGGATGTACGAGGAACGAGGACGTCGTGACCGTGGAGTCGCACCAGCGGCAGATCGGGAACCGATTCGACTGCGACAACTGCAGCCCGGCGAGGATGGCCGCAACGTCGTCACACAGAGAAGGATAGACCGTGCCCGTCGACTGCGAGAAGCAGGACTACTCGACGATGAAGACCACGAGCCACGTGGAGCACCGTGTTTCAGTATAAATATTCGCGACACGAAGATGCCCAAAGGCTTCAAGCTAACGGCGGAGACACCAAAGTACGACGGAAAGCAGCACCCGCAGGATTGGCTGGACGACTACCTTATCGCATGCAGCTGCCAAGGTGGTAATTCGACTACCGCCATGCAGTACATCCAGCTGATGCTCACGGGGTCCGCCCGCGGGTGGCTCAACACGCAGCCGAAGGATGCCTTCAGGACTTGGGAGGAATTCAGGACCGCATTCATAAAAGGTTTCCTGGGAACTTACGCCAGGCCAACCACCCTCATCGAGCTCCAAGCTTGCAAACAGGGCCATGAGGAGCGACTCCGTTCGTACATCCAACGGTGGACCCTGCTCCGCAACACCATGGATGGAGCCACCTCGGAGGACAGAGTCATGGATGCATTCATCTACTGGCCTCACCCGTCGCGATCTTCGCGAAGAACTTGGTAGGCTCAGGCCGAAGAATATGATAGACCTCATGCAGATCGCCAACCAATGGGCAGATGGAGAGGACTCCGTCCGCGACTCAATGCCAGATCCCCAACCCAGCAACTGGCGAGAGGGTCGACTGAAAAAGAAACCACGCTTTATCGGCCATGACTCAATAGAGTTAGTAGCGGCGGGATTCGAAACCCCCCGTGAGAGTGATAGAGGATATAGCCAAGGCGGTGGCAGTGATAGAGGATATAGCCAAGGCGGTGGCAATGATAGAGGATACAGCCAAGGTGGTGGCAGCGGCTACCGCGGAGATGGAAGTCGCAAGCGCGAGTGGCGCAGACGCATACTCACGGATGAGGAAGAGCTACAGCAACCCTGCAGGCACCATATGTTCAAGGACCCGGAAACAGGCAAGTGGGGATCCCGACACCTGTTGAAGGACTGCAAGAAGGCGCAACGGTTGGCCAGGGCCTTCACGCGCGTACTTGCTACGGACGGGCAGCAGGTTCATCAAGCACCACCCGCGGGACAACCAGTCGCGGGACAGCTGGCAATCAACGCACCACCAGCTCCTCCACTCGCCAACCCAGCGCAAGCAGCACTGGCTTACTACCCGCAGCAACAACCGCAGCAGCCGCAACAGCAGCAGCAGCAACCGCAGCAACAGGACCCTGCCAACGTGTTCCCAGCACCACGCGGGCAGATGAACATGATACAGAAGGGGCGTCCTTCCAACAGGACCCAGAAGCTCATTACTCGCCAAGTCTTTCAGGCAATCACCAATCCACCCGCAGTACCCGAGTACCTGAGAGGATCAGAGATAGACATCACCTTCTCCAGGGCTGATCACCCGCCGGCAATACCACGGCCCGGGCACGCCGCTCTGGTAGTCGAAGCTCAGATCGGGGAGTACACCTTGAAAAAGGTGTTCATGGATGGAGGCAGCGGAATCAACATTCTTTTCGCTGACACCCTCAGGCGCATGAACAGGTCAATTTCCAACCTGACGCCGTCATCTAATACCTTTCACGGTATAGTACCAGGGCAAGCAGTTACGCCCATGGGAGTAATCACACTCGACGTGATCTTCGGCACACCCGACAACTTCCGGAGGGAGGCAATCGACTTCGAGGTGGTCGACTGGAAATCACAGTACCACGCCATCCTCGGGCGTCCAACTTTTGCAAGGTTCATGGCGATACCCCACTACGCCTACCTCATGCTCAAGATGCCTGGACCCAAGGGTGTCATCACGGTGAGAGGCGACTTCGACCGGTCCGACAGCTGCGACCGCGAGTTCAACAGGATCTCTGAGTTCTTTGGGATGGAAGATCACCTCGAGATGCTGGCAGTCGACAACGACAAGACCCTCTTCCCCCCAAAGAAGAAATCATCCAAGGACTCGGCGTTCAACACCAGCGACGATACCAGGGCCCACCAGGTACACCCGACAGATGCTGACAAGGTGGTTCGGGTGTCATCAAGCTTGACCAGCGCATAGGAAAGCGCGCTCGTCGAGTTCCTGCGCGAAAACTGGAAGATATTCGCCTGGCAACCTTCTGATATGCCAGGCATACCAAGAGAACTCGCCGAGCACCGATTACACGTTCACAAGGACGCCAGACCTGTCAAGCAAACCATGAGGCGCTTTTCGGGTCCAAAGAGAGACGCGATCAGTTTGGAGATCGACCGGCTGCTCCATGCCGGTTTTATTAAAGAAATCAAGAAGTCAGAGTGGGTAGCAAACCCAGTACTGGTGGAAAAGAAGAAGACGAAGAAACTCCGCATGTGCGTCGACTTCACCGCCATCAACAAATGCTGCCCCAAGGATCACTTTCCGCTCCCGCGGATTGATCAGATCGTCGACTCGACTGCGGGCTGCGCACGTCTGTCCTTCCTGGATGCCTACTCAGGCTACCAGCAGATCAAGATGGCAGTCGAAGACCAAGAGAAGACGGCGTTTATCACACCACACGGTGTGTTCTGCTACACCATGATGCCCTTCGGGTTGAAAAACGCTGGGGCAACGTACCAGCGTACAATGCAAGCCTGCCTGAAGGAGCTTATCGGGAAAGTGGTCCAAGTCTACGTCGACGATATCGTCATCACCACCCGCAAGGAGGACACCCTCATCGACGACCTCCGCAAGGTCTTCGAGGCACTCGACAAGTACCAGATCAAGCTGAACCCAGACAAGTGCGTTTTCGGCGTCCCAGCCGGAGAGCTACTGGGGTACCTTGTCTCTGCGAGAGGAATCGAAGCAAATCCAGAAAAGGTGCAAAATATACTCGACATGCCTGCACCAACAAAACTCCATGATGTACAAAGTCTAGCCGGCAGAGTCGCAGCACTCAGTCGATTCATAAGTAAGCTGGGAGAAAAGGCTTTGCCCTTCTACCAGCTGATGAAAAAGGCGGACAAATTCGAGTGGACGGAGGAAGCACAGGATGCCTTTGACAGGCTGAAGAAGACCCTGACAACCCCTCCAGTACTGGTAGCACCCCAGGAGAATGAACCACTGTACCTTTACGTGGCAGCCACGAACAGAGTGGTCAGTACCGTTCTCGTAGTCGAACGGGAGGAAGAAGGAAGGGCTCATCCTGTCCAACGGCCCGTGTATTACCTCAGCGAGGTATTAACAGAGTCAAAGCAGAGGTACCCGCACTACCAGAAGCTGGCATACGCCGTCTTCATGACGTCAAGGAAGGTGGTACACTACTTCTCCGAGCACCCGATAACGGTGGTAAGCTCCTCCGCCCTGTCAGACATCCTCACTAATCCATCCGCGACAGGGCGAGTCGCCAAGTGGGTTGTCGAGTTAGGGCCATGGGGGCTGAAGTACGTGCACCCGAAGGCAATCAAGGCTCAGGTCCTCCCGGAGTTCACCACAGAGTGGATAGAAGCGCAGCTACCAGACGAGCCTGATTTATCGACTGCATGGACCATGTACTTCGATGGATCCAAGAAATTCAACTCAGCCGGAGCGGGAGTCGTGCTCATATCACCCAAAGGCGATAAGCTTAAGTACGTGCTGCAGATGAAATTTCCAACACCCTCCAACAACGAGGCGGAGTACGAGGCACTGATCCACGGCATGCGGATGGCCAAGAACTGCGGCGCCACTCGCCTCATGATCTATGGCGACTCCTACCTGGTGGTGCAGCAAACAATGAAGCAATGCGACGCCATCGCTGACAACATGATAGCATACAGGGAGCTGTACAACCAGCTGGAAGGCCAATTCGACGGCTGCGAACTGCGGCACATTGGCCGCGAAAGCAATGAAGAAGCCGACATCCTCGCCAACCTCGGCTCAGACCGAGCTCCGGTTCCACCCGGAGTCTTCCTCGAGTGCATCACGCAGCGCTCTATCAGGGTCCGGCCCCCGCCAGAACCCCCTGCATCGACAACAACGACCGCCAACCCGCAAAGCACGGAGAAGGAACCCATGGAGATCATGCTGGTCGAACCCACATGGACAAGCCCGTATCTGGCCTACATGCTGCATCAGCGGCTGCCAGAGAACCCAGTCGAAGCAAAGCGCATTGTCCGCCGCTCGAAGGGCTTCACCATCATCAAGGGCGAGCTTTACAAGCGAAGCATCTCAGGCGTACTCCAAAGGTGCATTGATCCATCTGACGGCCAGGCTATCCTACTCGAAATCCACGCTGGAATCTGCGGGCATCATGCAAGCAGTCGAGCACTGGTTGCCAAGGCCTTGCGAGCAGGATTCTACTGGCCCACTGCAATGCAAGACGCAGTCGAGCTCGTAAGAAGGTGCGTCGGCTGCCAAGAATTCGCCAACAAACCTCACGCACCTGCTTCAGCATTGAAAACCATCCCACTTGCATGGCCGTTCGCGCAATGGGGACTCGACATGGTAGGTCCCTTCAGGAAGTCCTCCCCGGGTGGGCACACGCACCTCCTGGTGGCAGTCGACAAATTCACGAAGTGGATCGAGGCGGTGCCAATCACAAGTTCAACCGCAACTTCAGCAGTCAACTTCATCAGGTCCATCATCTTCAGATTCGGCGTGCCCCACGGTATCATCACCGACAACGGCACGAACTTTACAGCCGAGGAGTTCAGAGATTTCTGCGAGGAACAAGGCATCAAGCTCAGCTACGCATCCGTCTCACACCCGCAGTCTAACGGACAAGTCGAAAGGGCCAACGGCCTAGTCAGCAAGGGATAAAGAAGCGTCTGCGAGTGCCGTTGAAACGAGCTGCAGGAGCCTGGGTAGAGGAACTTCCAAGCGTGCTATGGAGCCTACGCACCACGCCGAACAGATCCACCCAATACACACCGTTCTTTATGGTGTATGGCGCAGAAGCAGTCTTACCCTGTGACATTAAGTTTGACGCTCCACGGGTCGTGGCCTACGACGAGTCCGACGCAGAAGAGGCACTAGAAGATGACATGGACACTCTAGATGAAGCACGCGACATCGCCCTCAGCCGCACAGCAGTGTACCAGCAGGACCTGCGCAACTACCACGGGCGACGACTGCGACCCAGATCTTTTGTCCCAGGCGACCTGGTCCTTCGACTCAAGCAGAAGAAAGTGCACAAGCTCGCCTCCCCATGGGAAGGCCCGTACATTGTGACAGAAGCAATTGGCAATGGAGCATACCGCCTGAAGGACCAAGCCACAGGAACAGTTTGCAGTAACCCGTGGAACGTGGCACAGCTACGCCGCTTCTACGCCTGATGTACCCTACACTGTAAATTCAAAGTAGCAGCAGGTTTCTTACGCACTCTTTCCCTCGCCAGGGTACCTAAGGGGACTGGAAGGGTTTTAATGAGGCGGCCTGTTTGCGAGAATAAATAAAGATGATTCAAGAAATTTTGTGTCACCCTCTCCTTTGCAACCTAGGCCGCCACTCGAACCACTCGGGGGCTGCGCCGCACAGGTCCAACACGAAAATCCTCGGCCGCCACTCGACGCACTCGGGGGCTCGCGCCGTACAGGTCTCAGTCGGCCTAGGCCGCCACTCGAACCACTCGGGGGCTGCGCCGTACAGGCATCACCCGAAAATCCTCGGCCGCCACTCGACGCACTCGGGGGCTGCGCCGCACAGGTCCAACACGAAAATCCTCGGCCGCCACTCGACGCACTCGGGGGCTCGCGCCGTACAGGTCTCAGTCAGCCTAGGCCGCCACTCGAACCACTCGGGGGCTGCGCCGTACAGGCATCACCCGAAAATCCTCGGCCGCCACTCGACGCACTCGGGGGCTCGCGCCGTACAGGTCTCAGTCAGCCTAGGCCGCCACTCGAACCACTCGGGGGCTGCGCCGTACAGGCATCACCCGAAAATCCTCGGCCGCCACTCGACGCACTCGGGGGCTCGCGCCGTACAGGTCTCAGTCAGCCTAGGCCGCCACTCGAACCACTCGGGGGCTGCGCCGTACAGGCATCACCCGAAAATCCTCGGCCGCCACTCGACGCACTCGGGGGCTCGCGCCGTACAGGTCTCAGTCAGCCTAGGCCGCCACTCGAACCACTCGGGGGCTGCGCCGTACAGGCATCACCCGAAAATCCTCGGCCGCCACCCGACGCACTCGGGGGCTCGCGCTGCACAGGTCTCAGTCAGCCTAGGCCGCCACCCGAATCACTCGGGGGCTGCGCCTAACAGGCATCACCCAAAAATCTTCGGCCGCCACCCGACGCACTCGGAGGCTGCGCCGCACAGGTTTAACTCGAAAGCCTAGGCCATCACCCGATGCACTCGGAGGCTGCGCAGTCAAGGCCAAGATATAACGTTCAGTTCACACTCTTGCTCACCAAGTACGCCACCCGACACACTCGGGGGCTGCTCCACACGGGTTATGAGTTCACGACACAACGTTTTCATATCCTTAGGGATTAACCCCGTATCAGCATATTTACATGCATACATATATTCATGTTACAAGCTAACATTATACAACAAGCTGTTTTTCTTAGTCGACAGGCTCTTCCTTTGGCGCATCCAGTGGCCCTACACGTCGCTCTGTATGATTCATGACCTGTTGCATCACCTGACGTGCGGGTTCAAGGGATTCGGCATAATCAACATCCCTAGGCAAGCCATCAAGTATCCTATCCTAAGGGAACATGAGGTCGATGCAGTCGAACATAGGCAAACGCCGTGTTGGCCCCGGCAACAAGCTGGTTGAAGACGACCACCTTCAACGCCCTGCTACTGCGGAACCTCTCCAACAGCGCGGGCAACCCTTCCGGCTGCTCATCAAGGGGGAAGAACACCTTGTTGATCTGCCAGAGTGCTTTCCTGCAACCTTCAAGAACGAATGCAGCTCGCCAGGTGCGATCCAGCATCCGCGCGAGTATACGGCTCTCTCCCTTGTGTACCCAGAATTGGCGAGCTTCGACCGAGTTACCGGTGGCCTCGCTATCCACGCGCTCGTCCACTCGAGCGTTCTCGGCTTGCCAGTCGGGATTAACAACTGCAAATTAACGGATCAAGGTGCAGAACAACACAAGCATGAAGAAATCAAAGAGAAGCAGCTAGAGCCCAAACCTTGCAGCTGTCGACATATCAGATCAATCTGGTCAAGAAGGAACCGTTCGCGCTGACTGAACGGCCCAGCGGAACGCGCCCTGAGGCGTTCAAGCTCCACTTCAGTTCTCCGCAGCTTCGACTCAAGTTCAGTGATTTTGTTCCTCATATAATTAAACACTCGCTGATCGTTCCTGCTCCGCGAGGGAGCTGGAGGAGTCGGACAACGCGAAGACGCAGGTGCAGCCGAAGAGGTACCCTCATCCCAGCACGCACGGATATCTTCCGCGACTTCAGGAGGAGCACTTCCGTCAGGCTGTCAATTTAAAGAACATCAGAGAGCACTATTTTCAACAAGACTAGACAAAAACACAGTCGCATGACAGAATCAGCATATTCATTGATTTCACCAAGTTTCATTACAAAAGACAAAAGAAGACCCCTACTACAACACTACATGGCAGAACCCGACGGTGCGCGGCCCTTTTTGGCGGCTGACTCTGCAAGCTTCCTCTCAAAGGTGTCAATCAGCTTTTTAGCTAACTGAGTCGCCTTGTCCTTGACGCTGGTCAGGGACTTGGACTTTCCATCGGGCCTTCGAGGGAAGTCGCTCACAGCCGCCTCAAAGTCACCCGAGATCCCATGACCGAGTAACAGACGGAAGGTGAGCTCGGAGCCGCGTACCGTCTGGGTGCGGGTGTAGTTGGCCATCACATTCGCCTCAGCAAATGGAGCCGCCAGCTGCATCAGCCTCCTTAGGCGCAGCCTGACCAGGGAAAACACCTTCATAGATGTTGGCCAGGGCGCTCGAGGACTTCTTCACAGCGTCCGCGGCGCACGCGCAAACCCGGTTGCAGAGGTCGACTGCCGCCGACAAGGTGGTATTCGCGCTGGACGTCCCTTCAGGGGGAGCACCACCACCAACACCTACATTCAGAAATAACAAGAATAGTAAGGTTACCTGCAGGCAACAAAGGCAAAAGTAGGCTTTTATCAGCCGAGAACTTACCACCAATGGCCGTGGCAATGCTAATCAGGCGTTCGACCTGAACCTTTTCTGCCTCAGTCTGGGTCTCAAGCGACTTCTCCAGTTGCTGGACCCGCTTCGCCAAGCCTTGGTTGTCTTCTGCAGAACACCCGAGCAAAAGATCAGAATTGCAGACAGTCGAAAGAAGTTCAAAAGACTCGACAAGGGATACTTACTCCTCGACTGCTCAAGCGCAGCACGAAGTTGACTAGCCTCCTGCTCCAGACGAATGAAGCGGGTGGCCGTTTCCATCTGCTGACGATAGACGGGCTGCGGAAAAAGAAGTATAAATCTGTGCCCGACTATTCTAGTCACGCACATCTTCGGGGGCTACTCCCATCGGGAGCGCTGTTCGCGCACCCGATACAAGAATTTGCAAGATAAGAAAGAAGACACTTACATGCTGGATCAGATCAGCATCCACGGCAGTCGCATCAGCGGCACCATCCGGCCGGGTGGCCGTCGAAGAGCCCAGCACTGGAGGATTGTTTGCCTGTGGCGCCTCTTCAGTTGTACCAGTCGCATGCTCCGGGTCAGCAGACTGGTGTTCCTCGTCACGAGGCGAAGCATGGACATTACCACCTTGATGGCTGCTTACAAAAGATTCAGAAAACACCCAAGGAACAGAAAGAAGAACGAATCAGAAAGGTTCAGTCGCAGAAAGTTTACCTGTCAACATCTTCACCATTGCTGCTCATAGAAGGAGACGGCATCCTCCCAAACCCCGCGGGAGGCGCGGAGTTCAGCGGAGTCGCTACCAGCGGGTTCACCAGCTCCTTCGGCGCTGAAGAAGATCCGCTAGAGTCCTTCTCCTCCTCTGCCGCCTCCTTCAAGGGAGACGTCGCCGCGCTGAAGTCGACGTTCTTCTGCTTACGCCGCTTCGCGGGTGGAGCCGTGTCCTCCTCTTCTTCCTCCTCCACTTCCTCGCTACGCGAGTAGGCAGGGGGAGGACTCTCTTCATCGCCGTCCTGCTCGGCAACGATTGCGGCTTCAACGTGAGCGCCGTTCTCCATCAACGGAGGAAGGCTCACGTAGTTCTTACGATCCTGAAGAGCAGCAAGCAGCAGTCGGAAAATCAGGAAATAGACAGTCGAATGACACACAAAGAAGACTTCAGGATTCAAACACTTACCTCTGGGATCGGATTCGTTGAGCTGAAGGGCGCGACTGAGCAAGTCACGTTGCACGCGTCAGCAACCCGAAGGCTGGTGATGCCCCTCACCTTGATTGCGACTTGTGCATCGTCCATTGCCGGGTCGACTGCCATTTCCCACATTGGGAGAGGGCGCTGTTGCAGAGGCTGCACCCTCAACCTGTGGAACATGGCGATCAGCTGGATTCCGCCGGCTTCGCGTCCCATCGTCTTGATCAACCCGCGAAGAAGCGCCTGCAGCGGCTTGATCGACTCCCTCTCCTCCGTCGACAGGGGGTGCGACCAGGCGTTGGTCTTCTTCAGAGGCCGCTCAGCGGCGAAGTCGGGGATCCCGGCCTGGTTCCACGTGATGTAGAACCACTTCTTCCTCCAGCCTTGCACGGAGTCGGACTTCTTCATGTGGAAGAAGTTCGTGTCGCCGCGCAGCTGGATTCCGAAGCCGCCGACCGGGTAGGTCTCCTTCGACTTACCCGCCATCCGGCGCACCAGGAAAATAGACTTCCACAGTGCCCAGTGGGGTGCGATCCCAAGGAAACACTCGCAGAGCACGATAAAGCTCGTGATGCTCAAGACGCTGTTGGGAGTCAGATCATGGATCTGAATCCCATAGGCGTACAAGAGCCCACGGACAAAATCGTGCAAGGGGAACCCGAATCCCCGCGGAAGGAACTCCACGAAGCAGACGCGTTCCCCATTGCGGGGAGCAGGGATGGTATCCTTACCGGGCGCCCGCGTCGTCGCCGTGCTCTCCGGCGGCAGCAGCCCCTGCTGGCGGAGGTTGTCGAGCTCCACCGCTTTGACTGAGGATTTGCCCCAGTCGCCCTCCACCTTTTTCATCCCGGTGTCGTCGCCGGCGGCGGCGGAGGAGCTCTCAGTACCCTTGCTCCTCTTGTGGCCCATGTCGCCGGAGGAAAGGGGAGAATTTTGTTGGAAGCTTTTTGCGAGGAACAATGGAGGCAAGAACTGGCGGCGAGATGGAGGAGAATGAGGATGCGTGAACTGCCTCTGCACCGCGGTGAAAAATATATACCGCGGGGCAGTTCATCACGGCCGTCCATCATGCAACTGCATCGCGCCGCAAGAATCCAGCCGCCCACGCGTCGCGCGACGGACACCCCGGTCGTACTCCACTACGCACGAGAACCGAAGCATCATCATCACGCCGCGGAGTTTTCGCGCCCAACGGTCCATATTCAGCGGTCGTCGCTGTGGCAGCGGGCCCACCATCGTCACGTCCCGTCGGGCGCAGAGCCTGTCGAGTCATGTCATCAAAAGCGTCATCCCTGACGTCATCATGGAAGTGTGTCAAGTAAGCCAAGCAATTGGCTGAGCATTCGACAGCCGTTCGACTGAACCGAGTACGTTCGAACAAAACGTTCGAGTGGAGTAAGATGAAGTCAGCTTTTTTAAAGCTGATGTTATGACTAGTAGGCCATCAAGGCTGAGTGAAGAGTAAGTCGAGCCAGGACAGTTTCGACTCGGACGAATTCGAGTCATCTGTTTACTCCCATCGGGAGCGGGCTTTTCGACTGAGGTAAATTTGAGTTTAATCTCAATTGCGAGCAATTCAGCTTAATCTCGGGGGCTACTCCCATCGGGAGCGCTGTTCGCGCACCCGATGATTATGAAGAAAAGTAGTCGAAATGCTGCGACTCCGAAAAATCAAGACGGCGCACCCGAAGAATCAAGACAAGCTCACTTGAAGCAATCTTCATCAACGATTCCATGTGGCGTGCCCCGAAGGGGGGAGTCCTCCACCCGACTCTGCGATTCGACTGAGCACTCGGGGGCTACTGTCGTGGGGCTACCTTTCGGGTCACCCACGGTGATGGTACTTGGGTCACGCCAAGGAAGGCCCAGCGAAGCCCAAGAAGGATTCCGTATACAACAAGTAGTCGACATTAGGTCGGTGAGGAGGTTTCCATATCTTGTACGTGCAATCGCACCGTCCACCCGGGACCCGGCCTGTAGTATAAAGGCCGGGAGGGTGCGCCGTCTAGGTCACCGAATCATTGAACATCGCATTGTAGCCACCAATCGATAATTCCAGACAAGCAGGAGTAGGTCTTTACCTCAACCCGAGGGGCCGAACCTGGGTAAATCGCCCCCTGTTAGCCGTCGTGTTCACCAGCCTGATCTCTCTCTTTCTCCTTCAATCAACCCGGGGTATTCGACCTAGGGATTTGCCGAGCCACAAGCTCGTCACCGAGCTATTTACTTATGCAATTTACATTGTGATAGCCTTTGTGCTTGATGTCATATATATTGCTATCACCTTGTTGCTTGCCTTGCTTAGCATAAGTTGTTGGTGCACATAGGTGAACCTAGTATATTAGGTTGTTGGCTTGTTAATTTAAACACCTAGTTTTATTCCGCAATTATCAAGCCTTAAACCGGAAAAGTTTTAATCGTCTATTCACCCCCCTCCCCTCTAGTCGACATCTCGTCATCGTTTGTTCTTTCAGAGGTCGTTGGTGCAGGCAGGCAGGCAGGGGCGCAGGCGGGCAGGCGCGAGCGCGTGTGCAGGCGGGCCGGCGCGGGCGTGCGGGGGAGCAGGCGCGGGCGCGCGGGAGAGCAGCCGCGCAGGCGAGCCAAAGCTGAGGCGGTGCGCGGGAGAGCAGCCGCGCGAGGGAGCTGGCGCGCGCGCAGGCGAGCCCGAGCTGAGGCGGCGCAAGCTAGAAGGATCAGGTGGAGGAGGGCGACGTACAGCAGGAGGCGGAGCAAGATGGACCGGCGGGAGGGAGGCGCCGGCGCGAGCCGCTTCCATGCACCGCCATTTTTACTCGTGCGGGGTGTTCATGTGGGACAGACTGGGAGAGGAATGAGATAGGGTTTAGAGGGGTAATTTCGGAATACTAGAAAAACTGACAAGGCACTAGCGGTTTGACTCACGGAATTCCTTTGACAACTAACGGCAGTGTTATTTTGGCCAGAAAAACTGAGTGGGGAGTGTTATTTTGGCAAGTTGGTTTTCACTAGTGTTATTTTGGCATGTTCGGTTTTCACTAGTGGTATTTTGGCAATTCTCTCAATGGTCATCTAGAAGCTGGGGCGGCAAAAGCACGGTAGGGTCGCGTTCACTCTCGATGATGATCGTATTGTGCATAATAATGCAAGCATTCATGATCTCCCACATCTGTTCTACCGTCCAAGATAGAGAAGGATACCTGACGACCGCAAACTGGGCTTGAAGCACACCGAATTCTCGCTCCACATCTTTCCGAGCATTCTCTTGTTTCTTTGAAAAATATTTCTTTGCCGGAGGAACATGATTGCGAATGGTCTTCACAAATGTAGAATATGTTGAATAGATGCCATCCGCTAGATAGTATCCCATGCTATACTGATGACTGTTGATCTCAAAGTTACACTCTGGAGCTTAACCATTTGCAAGTCTGCAAAAGATCGGAGAACGTTGCAACACGTTGATATCGTTGTGAGCACCGGCCATACCAAGGAAAGCAAGCCAGATCCACGTATCATAGTCGGCCACCGCTTCAAGTACAACTAAGCATGCTCCAAGATGTCCTCCTTTATACATCCCCTACCAAGCGTCTGGACAATTCTTCCACTTCCAATGCATGCAATCGATGCTTCCAAGCATCCCTGGAAAACCTCTCGCTTCAGCTACTGCCATGAGCCGAGCAGTGTCTTGAGCATTTGGTTCTCTCAGGTACGTGGGTTCAAACACCGCATTCACCGCCTTGCAAAACCTGTAAGTGGCTTTAGTCGACCATAGAATCTGTGGGAGCCCGATATGCAAGACACCGTAAAGCAACAGAGCATTTCTGAATAGACGAGAATCCAAGAAGTCTGGTGTAGTCTCTCTTTAGCTCAAAGTACTCTTCATGTTCTCGTACACGATGCACAATGTTCATGAACAAAACTCTCTGCGTCCTGAAGCGCCGGCGAAAATCAACCTCATTGTTTGGGTTCGTGTTGCTCTTCTTTCCAGGCCTAGATCCTTCGTGTTTGGGTTCGGCTTCCTCCTCCACCACCACCGCAAGAATGCGGATGACCTCTTCATTCTCCCGATCATCCATTTCAAGTGCGCTCATCTCTTCCGTCATTTGGTGAAACATCATTTCGTCGTCCGAGTCCATAGCCTAATCAAGCATCAAAACGTCGGAAATCAAAAAAGAATGGATTGTCGGCAAACAGCCGAACACCTTGCGGGCGGGAGGGAGGGACTTACTGGTCGCGTCGGTAGGGAAGAGTTTACGTCGGAGAAGAAAGAAGGCCGGCCTTGCCAGGGAGCGGCGGCGGCGAGTGTTGCGGTTGGGGGCCGATAACCGACAGTGGAGATGGGAAAGGCGGAGATGGCTACGGCGAGGGTGGCGGCGGTAGCGCGAATCGCCGGGCAGGGAATAGAGGATGGAGGGGTGGAAGCACAAATGACTGTCGGTTCGTTTCGTGTGTATGACGGGCGGGCCATATCTGTCGGAGGTGCGGGCCGGACAGTGTCCGGCACCGCGAAGGCAGCCCCCAAAGTTGGAGGCCTATTCGCGGTGCCGGACAGGTTTTCGGCGAGACGAGAGCTTTACGACCCCCCGGTGTGGCCGTTTTTTCTGTCCGGCACCCCAAAGGATCTTTACGTGCCCTTTTACGACCCCCCGGTGGAGATGCTCTTATTCCCGCCAGTGCATCAGCTTCCACCTTATCACTTGTATGACCACCTTCTTATCTAACCTTTGGTCCCTATGTGCCAGCGGTGGCATGCAGCCTTTCCGTCCCAGCCCTAGTCGCCCCCATATCGGTCCTCCCACGCCGCTTCCTATATGTTGCCGTTCTATGTTGATGGATATAAAATCCGAGTTTTTTTGGACTAGTTTTTGTGCATTGTTCCGTTTGGCTAATAAACTTTCCCTAGTGTTTCTGTAAAATATTGCAAAATAAATTAAGCACAACGCAAAATAAATTGTATTACTTCTAGAAGCACAAATCCTCCTACCTGGAGATTAAAATAGGAAAATTTTAATTTTCAATCTTGAACACGTAGAAGTTGGACAAATCGAACCCTGACTCGAAATCACGGTCGGTGGCACCCTGAACTTGTGAATCTCGGTCTAAATCCAACCCTAAACATGTTTGGTGTATCGAGAATGCAAGGATCCCGACCCAGATTGCAGGCTACTCTCACTGATATGTGGAACGTACATGTCAAACTTTTCTTCCCCAATCTGGCGGATGCAAACATGTGCGCGACGCGGGAGATCCCGCCGACACTCGATGTGGAGGCGTCGGACGGCGGAGAGCAACAATGATGTGCGTCTAGTTTGATATTATTATTTTTTGTATTGGAAAATTGGTTTAAAGTTCAATTTAGACCGGAATTCGCAAGTTCAGAATGCCAACGATCGGGATTTCAAGTTCAAGGATAGATTTCTCTAACCTTTACAAGTTCAAGGTTTTAAATGAACTTTTACCTTAAAAAAAGAACCTCCTACCCTGGACCCCAATCCTAACACCCCAGCTAATCATGGCTCTTGTCTGAACAATAAAGTGCACCAGACATCAGTACGTGAAGATTCTCGCAACACAGCATTCGGTTAGGTGATACTTACTCGAACAGTGTTCGAGTTCCTTTATAATGCTCACAGTTGTGCATGCATGACCTGCCATGGCCGTGCAGAGGACAGGCCAGTGGTAACGCCTCTGCATTGTTTGTACAACGGTTTCACTCGTACAAGGATTATTCTGAGGTCTGAAATCTAAACCAGCGACCTCTTTGACTGAATTTTCTTCTTCTTTTAGATCAGCAACGACAATGGTCTACCTTCTGTTGAGTGCTAGCAGCTTTTGTGATAATAACCCAGCTTTGGTGCCAGAATGTCAAATCTGAATCTGATTAGCACACTGGCACGTCCATGCATGAATGCTTGCCATCATGATAGGTCAGCTATTTGCATAGAACTGGTCGGGTCAGGAGGCAGAGAACTCTAGAAAGCTGGTCGTAGACGCAACAAAGGTCTCGTGTGCATATATGCATCACATGGTATCTACTTTCATCATGAGAGGATATCGGAAAATAACACCCCGATGCGTGGTCTTGTACGGCACCGTCAGATCGAAATAAATTACACCATCACAGGTTTCAAGCTGGAAGCAGTGCTGCAGTACAGATTATGGTCACTTTTCCATGAACCTTTAGGTCCTTTTGAGGAATATTTTTTTTTCTTTCATTTCTCACGCAATGGTTTATGTACAACATTTACACAGTAGTTTCTGGCACCGGTTATGATGTGCCAACGAATGGCAAACTGTACAGTTGCTTAACCGACACCCAGGAATAAGCAAATAAGCAAATTACCTAGAGAGAGCGAAGCCTGAGAGGTAACTGACAGGGCGCACAATGTGTGCCAGAACATAAAGACGAGGACTAATTTTTGATTTTCTCAAATAGTATGTTCAGGGCTTTATAGAGAGTGGCGGCAGCAGGTGGCCTGGCCACTGAACCAAGAAGGATTTCTGACGCCTTAACTGGACCGCCATAGAAACGGGCATTTTCTGAGTTCCGAGTTGATACCACACTTCCATTGAGCGCACATCCCACAAAGGCACCTGGCAGGAAAAAAATACACGAAATTACAAGTGTGTGGAATAGAAACTACTGATGATGATCAAATAGAGTTTACCAAAACTATTCATCGTTGTCACCCATTGTATACGTTCAATATTCCAAACAAACACACTACATTCAGTCGGAAATCGATATGCATCCAACTGTAACAGCTAGACACATGGTGTACCAAATGATGCTCAGATGTTCTACTAACTGTTTACAGAGGCATCTCGTTATATGCTTAATACTAATAAAAACAATACAAAGTTCCGTTGCATTTTACAGTTCAACAAGTCACAACTGAGCAAGATAAACTGCAGACTTGCAGTGCAGCTCTCAGCTACAAAGATACAATTTGCAAGTTATAGCACAATGTTACTACGGATTTTTGCTCCATGTTTAAGAATATTGTACAGCAGTTGTGTAAAACTACAGCTGTCATCCTAACTGTTTGTGCCAGATCAAAGTCCAACAGGTGGTGTGGCCCAAAAATGAACGGGCCACTGCCACTGATAGACATCTTTATGGAGTAAAAACACTTTTATCCATTACTGGTTATAGGTGATAAATTACTGCTCAGACACTTCAGCACCACATGTTAAACCAAATTACTACTATAAATCTGGCAACTAGCAGTTGCAATACCTGACCAACACGATTTCCTTAAATTCAACTGTCCAGGTGACAGAAGTACAACTTTGAAGAGACTAGGGTATATTAGGCCATAGAAGATATCCATAACCAAGTATGTGGCCACTGTGTATTGTATCATGGCAAAAGGTTTATGAACTGTGTTCTCATGAATACAATTCAGGGTCTAGGTCACGAATAGGAATGTTGGGTATATGTCTAGACAGCACACTACTTTACAGTCATTTGTTAAAAGGACAGACCCAGTGCACAGAGGCTCCCACACAAGGTGGGGTTTGGGGAGGGATTATAGGAACCTAGTCTTACCCCTGCAAAGTGCAGTGCAGGGAGGCTGGTTCAAACCCAGGACCTCTTGGCACAAGTGGGGAGGACCTCACCACTGCACCAAGGCCTGCCCTAACTTTACAGTCATTTGTAATCTTATAAATCAGATTAGAGCATTTGATTATATATTGATTTGTGACTACTTGTTCCCGAGATATGGAAGTTATCGGTAAGAACAGTACTGTTTTGGCCAGCCACTGGTTGGCCAAAACTAACCAGGTACTCCCTCGGTTCCTGAAAGTAAGGCCTATCATTTTTTCAGGAGCCAACTAAAGTTTTGTAGAAAACCCATTAACATCTACAATACCAAATTAATACCGTATATATCCGTATAGTATTGTAGTTGTTCATCGACTTTTCTAAAAACTTGCTCAAACTTTACATTATTTGACTTTTGAAAAAACTTATAGGCCTTACTTTCAGGGAAGGAGGAAGCAATGAATTAGAGCTCACTGGAAACTAACCAACATAATGGAACAATTCCCATTTTAACACGATATAAGGAGATCGTGGTCAATAATGTGAACACTAGTGTGGCCCGTTCTAAATAGAATAATGGGACCCTGCATAGTAACATCTATGCCAGAACTAGCTGGTACTCAAGAAAATACGTTTCTATGTTTTTAACGCCCTGACTTTTGAACATGATAAGGAAACTAGAAGAATATTGTCCGGAACAATTTTAGACAGATAAAGCTGAAACAAGGTCAATCCTGTTCAGCTGCTGACAACTTTAAACATACCTTTGCTGCAGCTGTATGTGTAACACGCAGCATAACCACCATCACCGGCACGGAAATCAGCCTCTGCAACGCGTCCAAGATGACCAGCAGAAGCACCAATGCCAGCCCCAAGTGACAGATGTGCCGTTCCACTGAATGTTCTAATGGCATCAGTGTTCCTCAGAACAATAATAAAATCAGCTAACTCACCTCCAGCCTGAAAGGTACAATGTGGGAAAATTTCATAACCCGTAAGACTTGGCTATAGTAATAAACACGCTTCATATATGGAAACAGAACACCTGAGAGGTCACTGACCTGAACTCCATATCCAACACCACAAGTAGATATGGCTGAAGGAGGCGACCAGGTACCATCAGCTCTACGAGCAATAACCAGCCCAGTACCAATTTTGTATGTGACCATCATTCCAACCTTTACTACAGTAATTATAGCAAGTCCTTTTGCTTGTCTAAGAATTGAATCGGGGATGGACTTCTCCGGATTCAGCTTCCCAACCTAAAAATTGCATTGAAGTTGAAAGTTTGGTGAGTAGTATTCTGGTTGATCCCATATGACTGGTTGAACAAGCAGCTAGCATTTCAAGTTCTAAACCATACTTCAACCTCAATTGTTGTTAATATATTATCAGCTAATGTAACATTAATTCTATGAAAATAGTGGACACCGAAAAGATCTCTTCAATGCTTCTGTAGTAGATTTTGGTACAAAGACAACTTATTCTAGTGTAAGAAGGAGAGGTGGAACTTGAATGATCTGATGCTAATGCTATAAAATGCTGAAAGGAACGGCTTCCAAGAAGTGCTGTACATATCATGTAACTTACGTCTAGAGAAACAGTGATGTGACAAACTCTTCGGAAGTATGCATGTAGAAAGTTTTACCTTGTGGATAACATATCCTCGACCATATAGGCACAACAGGTTAATGAAACCAATATTTTCAGTGTAACAGAAAAGGTAATGGGAAGGCTTTAGAATAAAAATGACTGGGTTGAGAACTTGAGATAGGTGTTAAGAAATTCATCATATATTACTGTAGCACATATACTATCATAAACTGTAAAATGGTAAAACCCATAGGGTCATCTCCATCAAACATTGTTCAAGTGGGTTGGGTAAAAAAGAATAGGATGCGACCAAACAGGTATGTAAATTACAGTGAAGGCATACCTTACAGTACCCATGAATGGAATTTGCAGCCTGTATATTTCATACTCCATAGTGTGTGCCCATGGGATGTTTATCCATGACCTCAAGGTGCTTAGGTCTGTCAAATCACTAGTTGGAAGTTGGCAAGCACGACTGATCTGGTTCATCAAGTAAGGCTGAATACACTCAAGACGTACTCCACAAACATCACAGACCCTTTGAGGATCAGAAGTTCCAAATTTTGGAGGCATCAAGCTTCTACCCTTTGAACAGCCGCCACAAAATATCCCACCGCAAAAGCGACAGTGATGGCGAGAGCAAATTATTGGATGGAACCGCGCTCCACAAAGCATGCAAGAGGGAGCAGCACTATCAGGCAGCCACTTTGTGGGTTCTGTCTCAAGCAGAGCATGTTCAGAACCAACACTAGCCTCTGCAAGTGTTTGAGCCTTATCCTCCAAAGCCGCTTGAAGAAGAAAATGTGAAATTAGAGACATGCTATGCCTCCCAAAATCATAAGATGCAACAGACAATAATTTATCTCTTCCTGCAACAGCCATCTCAGAAAACACATCCCACATTGTCATCTCCCTAATGTCCTCATCTATATCCCATTCTTCATCTATGAAGTACCCACTATTTGAGCCAAAGCCCTTTTGCCACTCCTCATGATCATGTTTTGTCATCGGTGGAACAGAAGGAGGTACCCAGATGCCAGTTTGTTCACGAAGTGGGCAATCATAATAGGTGTTTTCTCCTGATTCCTTCGAGGCAGTCATTTCACCATTGCACTCATAAACATTGACAACACCAAGGCTGTCATCCATGTCATTTCTGTCAGAATTATCTTTTGTCCCTTGCTCACATATGTGGGTTCCCTGATTTTCAGGAGACATCACATCAAAATTAATTTGGATACGTCCAAAATAGCACTTAATAATTAAAAATTGCCATAGATTAGAGAAAATAAATAAATCCTTGTCAATTAAGTACCATTATTGTAAGTAACTTTCACTCATTGATCATGGTTAAGGCATTCATTTCCAAAAATATGCACGTCATGCTTCCAAACATAGAAGACATTAAATTTATCTTCCCTTATTTCCTTGTAGAGTCGCATATTATGCATATACTGCTAAACTCACATACAAAACAGTCCAAAACTGCTTACAAGACTACTGATTTGACAGACCTTTTCACAACGTGTTCTGCTCCTTAGTCCTAAGCACCCAATACGGCTATTATTACAAGTATTAATGTGCCAATGCTAATGCTAATCAGACGCGAAATTCTCCAATTGCAATCTAGTCCCGATACAATCCATCACGCAACACAGGTATTCCAATCTACAGAGAAAGGGAACTCAACATAGGATGGATTCGAGGAGGGGGGGGGAGAGCTTCGATTACCTCCTTGGGCTCCTCGTCCCACCTGACCGGATCGTCGCAAACCCTAGCCTCGCCGGCGGCCGCCGCGTCGCCGAGTTGCGGGGGCTCGAGGTCGTACGGCTCGATCGAAGGGTACAGGTGATCGGCCCCCTCCATGCCGCAGAGGATCAGCGGCTCGGCGCTGGATCGAATGGCGCGGGGGTTCAGGAGGATTCCGGGGGAGAAGGCTTACGATTTGGGGCTTTTTGGATTTCGTATGGAAGATGACGAGTTGGAAGCCGAAGAGGAAGACGAGAGAAACAAGTTAAAATCTGAAGGAAAACGTGTATACTACAACAATTGTGTATGCGTGTCAGAAAAAAAACGAAAACAATAATGTATATGGGATTTGCGTTAAGCCCCTCGTGTTTAGGGACTATTTATTTACTTTCCTGCACGGTGCCAATCATTGGGGTGGACTGGCTAAGAACATCTCCATCCACGCCCAGCCCCCCAGCACGCCTTTTTNACCTCTCTCCGAAGATGTTAACCACGCTCACAATTAATTGTGCTTATAATTAAGAAAAAAATCTGCATTAAGGAGAACATGCACCCAATTTTTCATTTCATGGGAAACACTAAAAATACAGTCTTGTGATCTCTGATTACCAAGTATGGAAATTTGGTGATAAAGAATAAGTCTCCGAGATAAGAGAGCAGACTAACACAATTTGATTAAAAACAATTAGCAGTAGGAAAAATAACATACATCAATTATTACAAGTCCTTAATAATCAATAAGAGACTCCGGCAGCTCGGACATAGCCAAGCACGTCGATGTGATCGTCTTAACTCCGCTTAGAGGGAATCGGGATGGCGCCTTGCTCTATTGTCCCTTGGAGAGAGGAGAGGAAGACAAGTCAGGAGAAGAGGCATGCACTAGTCTACGAAGAGTGGGAGAGAGGAATATTTGGTGGGGCCCACATGGTTGCATTTTGGGGAAGCCCCTTATCTTCCCCAATTTTGGGATGGTTTGGAGGAGAAGAGGGCATGGTGATAGACTGATAGGTGGTGCTCCCTCGGATCTACTCTTTATACGTTCTAAATTATAAGATGTTATAGATTTTTTTCTTAATCGCATGTCACATACAACAGTGGTTGTGATCGGAGAAAAAAAATCGATGTGATGCATCAGGGCGAGGGTGATTGTGTTGGGGACGACAGAGCAGACCACATCGACTTGATTCTCTCGTTTGTTAGCAGCACAAGGACACGAAGGCTCGACAACGTTGCTAGCAGGGCTAGCCTTCACGCACAAGGCCTCTTCGGTATGGTCGGCGGGGCGGTCGCTGCTCTATCTCGTCCTCGTACGAGCATACTCGCCCCCTGCCATATTGGTCCACAGAGTCTATGGTGAAAGGAAAAAAAAATTAAAAAAAATAAGGCAGAAAAACAAATATGTAAAAAGAGCGAAATCTAGCGTGTGTCGCTGAACGTTCCCACTAGCCACGTCTTCCTGACAACAGGTCCCACCGGTTAGAATCGTGGTTAGTGATGCTTAGCATACCCCGAGCGTTCGTGTTTTTAGCAACTTCTTTACACATGGCCGGTGTTTTTTTTTTGTTACAAAAACGTATCCCGGTGATTTGCGAAATGCTAGCCCCACTTATGTTGGTTAATTTTAATTTTCTCGGAATGCTCACTTCAAGTTTTGAATTTACAAATGGTAAATGCACTAGTACAAACTATTCTTTTTTTTTTTCTTGACATGGCAGAGAAGGAGGACATGAGTAACATGCAGATCGATGGCTATTGCCATAATGCAGCAGCAAGAAAAAGGGAGGAGATATGGGCCGGGCATGCGTGGGTATGGCGGCCAGATTCGAAGATTTCTCAAAACGTGCCTGTGGTATGGCCTCACCCAGCGACCCTGCTCGTCCCAACTTGGAAAAATGGACAAAACATCTTTTGCGAATCCGGAGGCACATGCCTATTCTTTTCGTAGAGGATGTCAAGACTCAAGAGGTATACGTGGGAACCTCTTTGTGTTGCAGCTAGCTGTTGAGCTGTCAAGGGGACTCTGTTTTGCTTGCTTTTCCACACATTTCTACCACGACCGAGGATTGAAAGCTACATTTTCTTCTTCTTTCTGCTATGCTATTCCTGTCCGTACTCTTATATGCTAGTGCAATTTTAAACAGGGATTCCTTTTGGCTCCGTTTGTTTTCCCTCTTCCACTACAATGGTCATAGCTGTTGAAGCTGGATTGCATCTTCTCCAAGGTGGCGGCCGTGCCACCTTGAGATGTGCGCCAGGATCAAGAAGTCTCGGTAGGATGAGAGAGACATCCCTCGGATCTGGTGCTAGGCCGGCGGTTCCTCCCATCATTCTCTGTGCACGCACGTACGCAGAGATTCGCGGGTCTGGTGTATTTGGCAACATATGCTCATTTCGGAGAGGGAAGATATCAACATGAAGCGAAAGTGTCGATCGACCGTGGCAGGCTGTATTTATCTGGAAGAGTTTGACATTGTATATATGCGAGCGTACGTCTTGTAATTTCTTACGTGGTTCCTGAATCCAATTCATCCCATCGATCGATGTATACATGCGCATGAGACTGAGCGCAAACAAACTGGGCAAGTAGCTAGCTAGGGTGGCAATCTTGAACCATTGTGTACCTTGGTCTGATTCATCTTTCCAGCGAACCAGTACCCTAGTGGCGCCGCCACGGCTAACCCTAGCGCCGCTAGCAGCCAACAATCCGGCGTGCCTTCTCCTTTTCGCCGCTGCTTCCGGCCTATGCCGCAGTGGCGGCGAGATCCGGCCACTGCTAAAATTTGATGGCGGTGATCGCAACGTGTGGGGCGACGACGGTCGGGAATGTGCAAATTTCGGCTCTTTCCCTTGCGGCAATGTATGCGTGGCGATCTAGATGCAGCCGGAACAATACCTATTCGGCAATGTCAGGCCTATTCGACGATCTGGACAAAGCTTTCTCTCCGGCGAGGTGGTAGTTAGCAGATGTTGGTGTTGCCTTGGTATCCACGCTGATCAGCGCCGACGATCTCGCTGCGGATTGTGGTAGAAGCCGAATGATCATCGTGAGGGTTTCTCTCTCCAGACCGCCCGGTGGTTCACTTTGGCCATGAGATGCAAACGATGTACGGCAGCTTGATGCAGAGTGATGGTTGTGCAGCGACGGCCCTTAGCTGCTGGTATTGCGGAAAAGTGGTGGCAACAAAACATCGGTGACTTTGATGGTGGTGCTACTCAGGCACCGGGTCTCGAGCTCCAGGTGAAAGCCTAGGTCTAACCCGTGTTGGTTGTACCTTGCAATGGCGATGTTTTTATATTGTTAATTATCATGTTGAAGGCATCCTAGCTATGCGAATAATGTCGGATTTGTGCTCATTGTGTGTATCCTCATGATGTTTCATTTCGAGCTAATAAAATTCAATTAACCTTTATCGAAAAGATCATGTAGCATCAAATTGAGACGTACGTGGCGTGGTCATTGGAATCCAATCAATCATATCGTACGTTCTCCATGGCTGTACAAATCTCATGCATGCTTTAAGAAAACGTTGCACGGAACTGGACAGTGTAGCTTTTGGCACGCACCGGCGCCACACCTAACGACACGAGTCCGGCGCCAGCTTTATTCCGTTCCTTTGCGTCGATCGGCGCGGCCGGGTGGAAACTGGGAAGCTTGCCGGTCGCTTGGTTTGAACGTTCGTCATCGGATCCAGAGCGAGATGAATTGTCTTGCATGCAAAGCTAGCCGGCCAGCAGCAGCAGCCAAACCTGACTCTTTTGATGTATGCATGACTACGTACTACGTTACTACCAAAGAAAAAATAAATATATCTACTACTGTAGTATGACTGAGTAGCCGGCGTCCAAGAAAGAAGAAGAAGATGATAGATATACAGCTGTGGGCATGTATCATGCATGTGACTGTGCATATACACACACACATAGTCGTCACACTCACTCAATTGTCTTGTAGCTCAACGATCCCGGATTGGAAGAAACTCAGCCGAGCAAGCAACCGAGCTTGCTTTTCATTCATTCATGAATGAATCGGGGGAAAAAAAAAGAGAAGTGAGTATTTTTGTTTTGACGGTGACAAATGAAGGAGCTAATAATAATGCCAGGAACGTGACTCGCCTGTACCGCAGGGTCCCATGATTTTTCCCCTCCAAGGCTCCAAAGCCAGCCTTTCCCCCTCCCGCCCTTCTCGATCGTCCGTTCTATACTTTACTCGTGTCGTGTCGATCGATCATCATCATCGAGATGATCCGTCGATCCGTGACTGGAAAACCAAACTTTTTTCTTTCTTTTGGAGGAGTACACATGAGCTTTTTGGGAAATTGCTTATGACAGGGGGAATCGGCAAAAGGTCTAGCCTTTCCACGTCAAAGTTGTACGTTACACATACTCCAGGCGAGAACGTACGTCTACACACCATTAATTCCATCAAGAACTGATCTCGACCGACTCATCACATCGCTCTCCTTTGCATCTCAAATTAAGTGTATTAATCACTAGTACATGAACTTATTGACGCAATTACAAAAGTTGAGGCAACTGATGCAAAAGCTCAAGTCCTCTGGTACGAGCATCCATTTGGTCCAACAATTTTTATTCGCCAGCAAGGTAAACAGCAAGAGAATGCTTCTGACGAAAATGCTGAAGAAGCCACCAGTCCCAAAAAGAAAACTACACATAGAAGCGCAAGATGAAGAAACTGCTAAGTAATTGCACATACTAGTTATACTACAATATACAGTACACAAAATCGAAAAAGAGAGGCACTGAGAAAAAGCACAAGATTCTTGCGATCACTAACCAATATATATTATTATGCTCTGTCCGAAGAACTACTAGCTAGCAATATATAGCTTCTCCACTAAGCAAAGGAAAGTGAGCAATGAATCATAGTACAATGATAATCAATACTCCACATTATATATATTTAATCTTAATATATAAGTAGGAAAAATCAACTAACAATGGAGAAAGGGACATGAGTGCTAGACTGCTGGCTTAGGCTAGCTAGTGAATCGATCACATCAGTGCAGCGGCCAAACCAGCAGCGGCGGCCACCGCCATGTGGACAGTCGCCGCCAAGCCGCGCCCTGCGATGGCCGACGAGGACGGCGTAGGGGACCGGTAGTACCAGGGGTACCACGGCAGGATGGGGTTCGGCGGCGGCGGCGCCGGCCCGCCGAAGCTGCCACCCCCACCGCCACCGCCGGCGGGAGGCTGGTAGAAGGGAATGTAGCCCCCGGCGGGCGGCGGGTAGCTCCAGTAGGGCGACGGCGGGGATTCCCCACCGGAGGAGGACGGCGGCGGGGGAGGGTACCCGTAGACGGACGGCGAGGAGGGAGGCGGCGGGCAGTCGGCGGCCGCGGGTGGCGTGGGCGGCGGGAGGAGGCACGGGTACGGGCAGTCCGCCTGGTAGTTGTCGCCCGCGGCGGAGGCGACGAGGACGGCTGAGAAGACCAGGATGACGAGGAGCCTGTAGGACGCCATGGCAAGGTGTGCGCGCGCGCGAGCGAGCTGGGAGCGAGGAGTGTGTTGATAGCGAGGTCGTGCGGTGGCTTGTGTGGGAATGTGATGGGAGTGGAAGGTGGTACTGGCAAGGGAAGAAGAGAAGAGAGGAGAGGAAAGGTTAGGGGTTGCTGGTGGTGGTGTTATAAATTGTGGAGAGGAGTAGACGCGGCATGGAAACGGGAGCGCTTTGTTGAGTGTAACTGCTGCTGCTAGTAATTGAAGCCATTATTGTGCCTAGGTTTGTGCTTGGTATAAAGTCATCTTAATTAGTTCGACTGAACCGCGTGTATAGCTACTAGTCTACTATTGTCAACTGTGCACCCTCAAATTTTGTTGACAAACTATCCAAAAAAAAAATACTAATTGGCAGTTTGGCACCCAGAAGAAGAGTTAACTATTTTAATGTTGTTGCAATTTACTGCTCCCAATGTTCGTCGTGCCCGGCCGGTTCATGCAATCGAATCGAAGCTGGACGATCATGGATGGATGAATTGATCAACTGAAGAAATCACACTAGTAGAAAATAGGCCTTTCGCCCGGGCCTTTAGTCGTGGACGTGTATCGACCCGCGACTACAAATGCGGCCACGTCGCCCCAAAATCGGCGAATCATTTGTCCCGGTTCGTTAGGAACCATTTGTCGCGGCTTGGTATACGAACCGGGACAAAAGATGCCTGCGGTCCCGCTGCGAGGAGGTGCCCCCCTTTTCTCCCGGCTCGTATCTCGAACCGGGACTAGAATCCGCGCACCGCGACGGTTCGTGTATTTTGAACCCTTTGAGTTCCCGCCGCCAGTCGTTGATCACACGGGGAATGAAGAGAACGATTAATGTCTTTGGAAGTTGATCAAAACGCTTAGGAATTTGGAAGTTGAAACACGCCCGATTAATTACCACGGCGCGCCAGCCTCCTCATCTCCCCTGCTAGCTCTATATAGAGAGCTACAGTGCCATTTGCCAAATGCACCATCTCCTCTCTCTAATCTCTACTCAAAAATCCTCTCTCGAATCGCTGCCGCGCGCCATGGAGCCACTTGCGCGCCCACCTCGATCCCAGGTGTTCCACTACAAGGACGACGCCGTCAACATGAACTTCAAGGTCGTGGTCACTCTCCGCGCATCAACCGTGGAGAGATGGATCCGCGACGTCAAGAGGTGCTACCTCGACGCCGCACCGAAGAAGATCGTGGGCCTCGACTGCGAGTTCACCGACGCCGCACCAAGGAGAGGTAGCGTGCCGCCGTCCTGCAACTCTCCGTGGAGACCGACACGTTGGTGTTCCATATTTGCTACGCTGATCGGGTGCCGCAGGCCCTCAAGGACTTCTTGATGGACAAAACCATCAAATTCTGCGGCGCGGCTATCAACAACGATCAACGTATGCTGGAGCCTTACGGAATTCATATTCCGTCCGCCGTCGACCTCCAGCGGGCCGTTCACCCTAACCCAACGTACCCTAATCTTCCGAGTCTCTATGCTCTAGCCAATTTTACTATTGGCACAACGCTTCAGAAGAAAAAGAAGAAGGAGGACGAGAAGAAAAAGGAGGAAGAAGAGGACCTCACGAGAGGTTGGGGCAACTTTCCATTGAGCTTTTATCGCATCAAGTATGCCGCTCTGGACGCTCGCCTAGTCTACGAGATTGCTAGGAGGTGTCTCGGTGGTATGTGCGTATGTCTCAATGTGTCGATCTAGATCGTCTCAACAATAATTGTCATATGTGAGACGTTTGATTGAAATTATAAAAAGTTGTGTGATCTTTGGATTTATTTAGCACTTGTTTTCCCTTTATATTGATAATTATCTCTGGTCCGTACGAATATTCAGCAATAGCAAGTTTGTGCTCGTATGAATTTTTTTTATTATAAAGTGTCCTACACATTCTAAGGATTTAAATGACTGCAAATTTGTTGAATTTGCCCAAGTGGATCAACGATTATTATTTGTTAACAATTATTATTACTTAATCATTAATATTTATGCAAAAGCGTACTATATGTGTGGTAGTGTCTAAATATACGAAAACTATTTTGAAATGAAGAAAATAAATAAATAAAAGAAAAGAAAATGAATTCTCTGCCGCGGCAAAGAAAACTGCCCAAATTTCTGCCGCGAGCATTAGTCGCGGCCTGGTATACGAGCCGCGACAAATGCTTGTGACCCGAACCGGGATCAAAGGTCTTCCCTGCACATATATCTTCTTCCACCCGAGGCCACCACCATTTTTTGAGCTCGAGTTCATCACTTATTTCTCCTCCATTTCCTCTCACTCACTCAAGTAAATGCCCATTTTTCTACTCCATTTGTGAGCATTGAAGGCACCCATCTATTCAAGGGTTAGCAACATCATCCTTTCCTCCGAAGTTGCAACTTTAGCTCATTTTAGCTCATTTTATTTTTTGTGTTGGTAGCAAGGTGTTTGATGAAATGCCTAAGCTAGAGAGTAATTTTTTTATATGCATTTTGAGCTCAAATTAATTTATTATTTGTGGATTTTAGTGTCGTCCCGTCCTCACCGTCGTCGATAGCCCGCATCGTCTCGTCACCGGCACCACCTCGGTGAGCCTTTTTTCTTTATCTTCTATTTTAAGAAAAATGATTTGTATGATTTAAAAGCATATTTATTTCTTGTTTAATTTTCTTATGTTTTTTTTATATGTATAGTGTCATGGTTTTGATATCCGCCCCCGTCGCCCCTCGTCCGGTCTATGATTCGGATGTGGTATATTTTCATAACTATTTGTTTCATTTCGTGTTTATAACAACTATACCTACCAACTTGACATAGACACTTTTATCTAGGAGGTAGTTGAACCGGAAATTCCAACCGACCCTATTGTCGAGTTTTTTGTAAAAGAAAACAATGATTTGAAAGCAAAATTGGGAAGAAGTGAAGATCTTCGTCTGCAATGCCTAGAAGAGAAGATGAAATTGGAGTTGAAGCTTGCCGACATCATCGATGAACACGAGTTGAAGCTTGCCGACGTCGCACATGCCCATGAGATCAAGATGGATGCAATGCGCTTGAAGATTAAAAAGATTAGAAAATATGACATTAGTCAGGAGGCTTGGTACCATTATGTTGTTGGTTCAGTAGTTACCTTAGTTGCGATTTTGATCGCATTTGGTGTTGGATTTAAATTATTTAGATAGTTGTATGTTAGTTTCAATTAATGTATGTTTTATGAGGACTATGCATTACAATTACACACGGTTTCCCCGTCATACAGCCCAACGGTGGCTTGTGAGTGCCTGCATATCAAATGCACCGTTGGGCTGTATGACGGGAATCCGAATGATTTGTATTCGGTCGATGAACTGAAGTATTTTGTAGATAGAACAGCCGCAAGTATTTTGTTGAGGGCTGTGAAGTGAGCAGCAAATCGACCTTCGATCCAAGCAGCCACAAGTAATAATTAATGTATTAAACCTTTTATCAAATGCACACGGTTTCCCCGTCATACAGCCCAACGGTGGCTCGTGAGTGCCTGCATATCAAATGCACCGTTGGGCTGTATGACGGGAATCCGAATGATTTGCATATAGGGTCATGTGGCTGATCCAACACTGGTTTTGCCCATCCGGAAGCTTGCGCATCCGTCTCGCGTCGTCGTGAGCAGCAAATCGACCTTCGATCCAAACAGCCCCAAGACGTCTCTGATGATCTAACGACCGTCCCAAAAAGTGTTGGGAATGTTGTAGATCATCAGAGAGCCTTGGAGCTGCTTGGATCCGACCGAGGGGCATGGCTACCACTTCCACCACCACCACTCCCACCTCCTCGGCAATTCATCATTGTGTCACCCTAATCCAGTGGTTGGATTCAACCTACCCGAGGGCTTGTGTTAGGGAACATGCCAGCGGGTAGGCTAAATCCAACCATTGGGTTCGGTGGCAAAGGTAGACGCTCGTTGTGTGCCGTTTCGCTGCAGGGACGTCGCTATTTATAGGCGATTAAAAGGTGTACCTGTGGATGAGGTGGGAGTGCAGATCCAACAGCTCATAAGCCCTCAAAAGAAACACACCCCAGATCCAACGGCTCACAAGCGCTTGAAAGAAACACACGATCCGTGTGCTTCTTTAGTCCCGGTTGGTAACACGAACCGGTACTAAAGGTCCTGATCCAACAGCTCACAAGCGCTCGAAGGAAACACACGATCCGTGTGCTTCTGATCCAACGGCTCACAAGCGCTCTAAAGAAACACACCCCAGATCCAACGGCTCACAAGCGCTTGAAAGAAACACACGATCCGTGTGCTTCTTTAGTCCCGGTTGGTAACACGAACCGGTAATAAAGGCCCTGATCCAACGGCTCACAAGCGCTCGAAGGAAACACACGATCCGTGTGCTTCCGATCCAACGGCCCACAAGTGCTCGAAGGAAACACACGATCCGTGCGCTTCTTCCACCGCTTCCCGCCTTCGTCTTCCCGTAATTTCTCACTATATATATGTAGGCTTGGCCGCCATTGCCATATCACATCTAAACTCATATCTGCAACCTCATCACTCTTCCATTGTAACAAAATTTTGACTTAGGGGTCGGCGACGATGTCCATGTTGGACCAGAGGGGCGATGTGCGGGACTGGGCTCCACCGGGCTGGCACTGGGAGGTGCTACCTTCCGGGACGCGCAGCTTGGTGAGGAATCCGGGTGACGTCGTCGACCCGGATCTTCTGTGGTGGCAGTCGCATGGGCCACGCTCGGTGCAGAGGGAGCCGGCCTCCGAGGAGGTGGTACGTCGCCGTATCAGGGAGGAGGATGAGCATGTCCGTCGCTACATGTATCTATTGGATAGGCAGTATGACAGTAGGTGGTCGTTTCTTCAGAGGGTTCCTTCTCACGTGAGCTATGACCCTGTGAGGGTTCCTTATCTTTGGATGCACAGCGCCGGCGGCTCAGCACCCCACAGCTCAGGAACCGATCGAAGTTAGTTTCAGAGTCTGTGATCACCGTTGCAATTCTCTTGTCTGTGATCGTAGTTTAGGTTACTACTTGCTTTTAAAAACTTGCGACCTATAAACTATCGACTTCCGGAGATGTGTGTGATATTCATGCATATGTATGCAAAATATTGGGTCTCGCCAGGTACGAGGGGGACGGCCCGCCTCCTTCGGACTTCAATGAATATATAAGTTTAATTAATGAATATTGATATTTTAATTGCATTTTTCTGATAAACAGATGAAAAGATATTGAATTTATAACATGATTTTCAAATAATTAAATGAAACTATAAAAATATATAAATTTTTAAATAATAAAAAGATAATGAATTTCAAATATTGGAACATTTTAAAATAAACTAGAAAAAAACAATTCCAAAAGCATGTAAAAATTCATATATTTAAAAAAGAAAACAAAGTATATAAAAGAAACAAAAAAGAAAACAGGAAAAAGAAACTAGAAATAAGAAAAAAAAAGACCATTGGTCCCGGTTCTTAACACCAACCGGGACCAAAGGCCCGCTGGGCTTCGCGCGCAATATTTCGCGGCCCGGACAGACCTTTGGTCCCGGTTGGTGTTACCAACCGCGACCAAAGGGTCTTTGGTCCCGGTTCGTGGTTGGAACCGGGACCAAAGGTCCGTTCCTCGTCGATTTGGTTCCTTCCGCCCCAAAATTTCACAAGTTTCGCCCCCGCCGTTTTTTCGAAGCCGCCTCTGTCGCCGCCGTCGCCCCGCCCGCCCGCGCCGCGCCCACGCCCGCCCGCGCCGCCCAACGCCCGCCCGCGCCGCGCCCAGCCCGCCCACGCCCGCGCCGTGCCCACGCCGTCCAACGCCCGCGCCGCCGGTCTGCTCCTCTACATCGGCCGCGGGCTGCGCCGCCCGGCCTCCTCCCCTGCCTCTCGAGCTGCCCCGCCCGGCCTCCTCCTCTGTACATCGGCCGCGACTCGATCCGTGTCCTCCCCTCCCACGAGCCACTGCCGCCGTGTCTCCGTCGCCTCCCCTTCCACGGGCCGCCGCCGATACCCTCCCAATTGGTATCCTTGCAAGGTACGGTTCCTCTCCTCCCTCTCTCCTCCTCTAATTTTTAGGAAAATTTTGTAGAATTTTAGGTTTGTTTAACTTGGGCTAAGTGAAAATTTAGGTTAGTGTAATTTAGGCTAGGTGAATATTTAAGTTAGTGTAATTTTAGGTTAGAAAAATTTAGGCTAGGTGAGTATTTAGGTCAGTGTATTTTAGGCTAGGTGAGTATTTAGGTTCGTGGCTGGAAAATTTTTGTTAAGAAAGTTGCAAAGTTGCAAAGTTCTTGGCATAAGAATTTTGTAGATGCCCGGTGAATATTTAGGCTAGGTGAGTTTAACTTGGGCTAAGTGAAAATTTAGGCTAGGTGAGTTTAACTTGGGCTAAGTGAAAATTTAGGTTAGTGTAATTAAGGCTAGGTGAATATTTAAGTTACTGTAATTTTAGGTTAGAAAAATTTAGGCTAGGTGAGTATTTAGGTTAGTGTAATTTAGGCTAGGTGAGTATTTAGGTTCGTGGCTGGAAAATTTTTGTTAGGAAAGTTGCAAAGTTGAAAAGTTCGTGGCATAGCAAATTGTGATAGCAAACATTCAAATTTGATAGCAAACATTCAAATTTTGATTGCAAACATTTAAATTTTGATAGCAAACATTCAAATTTTCTTCAAATGTTATTACAATTATTCTGCTAATGCTAACATTGTTAAGTAGTTGCTATAATTTTGCATTCACATATAGTGTTAGATGCAAATTTTGATATTCATATTCTTTTTACAAAATTGATTGCAGGGACATTGAGCTATGGATCCAAATTTTCCGGACGCCTTCGGCAGAGACGAGGAGCGTGAAGAGCAGATGGATCTAACTTGTCCGGACGTCGCCGGCAGAGACGGCAGAGATTATAGCAGGACGTGCGGCCGCGCCTGTCGGTGAAGAAGATGCCGTAACTGCAGAAGATTACGGCTCCCAATTTCTGAACGAATCCGGTGAGGGAGTTGACGAAGAAGAAATTTGTAGAGAGGAGGAAGTGCCCTTAACAAACTCCGACGAGGTATATTAAGCCTCTGTACATCGATCACACTAGATGTATTATTTGAGTTGTATTGCAGTTATTAACGAACCATTTTATCTTTTAGCCCTCCGGATCGAGCAAATCTACAGCAGTGCCGAAACGAGGCCCGACGAAGCCGTTGAAGGAGGGTCGTAGGATAGTGATCGACCAAGTTAGTGCTAGTGGCGAACCTTTGGAACCCATAGATTGCCGCCGCAAATACATTAATCAATGTGGGGTTATTGTTAGGGACATTGTCCTGATCAACCTTGAAGAATGGATTCAGCCGAAGGATGAAAACAACCCAACTACTTATGTCGACGAGGGACTAAAAAAATTGTGTTGGGACACGCTCTTGACAAAGGTCAGCCTACCGCCAGATCTACCCGAGCACTTGAAGACAAAAGTGAAGGAGTGGTCTCTTAGTAAGATGGCCGAACAATTCCGGACCTGGAAGAAAAACTTATGGAAAGCTTATCTAAAGGCGGAGAAGAAAGATCCAGTTTTCACTGGACCACTAGTGAAGATACAACAACAGTGGCCCACATTTGTGGAGCAAAGAAAATCGGAGGCCGCTGTGGCCCGATCGGTTCAGAATAAGTTAAATGCTGCGAAGAAGGAATATCACCACCGTTTGGGGGCAGGTGGCTACAGGGCTGCCGTGCCTAAGTGGGAAGCCTTGGAAGCACGACTGCTTGATAACGGGATCATTCCACAGACACATGACTGGCCCGGGAGGTCCAAGTTTTGGTTGTTCGCGCACGGGGCAGGGTTGGACCCACAGACAGGGTTGATTGTTGCTCAGGGAAAATGGAAGGAAAAAATTGAGTATATAACCAAACAACTCGTGGACGCAATAGATAAAGTTCGAAGGGGAGAGTACGTGGTCGACAGAGAGAATGATGAGCTGTCACTAGCACTCGGGAATCCTGAACACGTTGGACGATTACGAGGCTATGGAACCGGTGTCACCTTGAAGCAAGGTTTTCCGGAAGACGCTCATACTTATAGAAGCAATTGCGAGAGCCGCCTAAATTGCGAGATGACTATGATCGTGTTTTGGAGAAGACAATTAGTCAAGAGGAGGAGGAGAAGAAGGCTGCCTATCGCCTAAAGAGGTAGCGGATGCAGGAGGAGAAGGAGGCGGCAGATCGCCTAAAGAAAGAGCGGTTCAAGGCGGCAAAATACGGGAAAAAGGTGGCCCAGCTCGGAGAACAGGCAAAACAGTCGATCTCCCCGCTGAAGGTGATATCCGATAAGAAAGTTCACCACGACACTGGCACCATAGGCGGCCCCCAAGAGTATCAGTATGCATGGACATATGTCTACGGGAAGTCCCTGGTCAGACCTGAGCAGGTCAATTCTCTAACAACACAATTGCGTCGATTGCATCTGTGGTACGAGAAAGCCGTAGCGGCCGGGCATGAGCACTTCTGGGTGTCATATAAGAAAGAGCATTACTTCACGGATGACGCGATGTATATTCCGTTTTCTGAAATTTTTCAGTTATTCAATCAAGACTCCCTCGACAAATCCCTCGTCAGTTGCTATTGTTTGTAAGTGATTTATTTCTGCAATTTAATTAAGTCTCTAGCTCTGCTCGTTCGTTGCCTGTAATTATCTCACTACATTTTTTATACTGTAGAATGAAGATTGTCGAATGCAGGGAACGCCGCATCTATGACATCGGGTTCATTGACCCATATTATATTAATGAAGTGACCGTAAATAACCATCCCGAGGACACAGAGAATAACTTGTTCCGGTAGTTAGTGAAACTAAATACTTGCGAAGAAATACTTTTTCCTTACGTCTTCCAGTGAGTGTTACTGTACCTTCTACACATTCTATTTTGCTTACTCCATGTTTAATGTAATCGATGAGTTATGTACATATAAACTTGCGCAGTTCCCACTGGATTCTGCTAATCATTAGAGTTGACCAAGGAGTCGTTCAAGTCATGGACTCGTTAAGGAAAAACATGGAAGAGTACCAAAGCTTGCAAGATATGCTCCAGAGGTAATTTTAATCATTATCGCTCTATATCGTCCTCTTTCATTAATTTTCTGATATTAAGTAATTAATAACTCCTTTAATCATTTTATTTTGGCGGCCAGGGTTTGGAAACGGTTCATCGTGAAGGTTCCAGGGGAATGGAAACCGAAGTTGTATTTTTATACCACCAAGGTAAGTAGTACTATATATATAGGTCCGCACAACTCTTTAATTGTAGTTTCAATATCATTATCATGCTTGATTATTATTTGATTAAATTCTATTTTCTGTAAAGTGGTGTGAGAGGCAGCAACAGGGGACAAATTTATGTGCATACTACGTTTTTGAGTACATGCGCTCTTTTGTCAGTGAGCGGAATAGAGAACAAAGAACAGCTTATGTATGTATACACTCTGCGCAATTTTTTATTACCATATTGTGTTGAGTTCTATTCATAAATTATTTTATTATGATTTCATATATACAGTTATAAACAACTCACATATTCATATTGATCTAGATGGAGCGAATGCGGGACCTGCTCATACCAGCGAAGCGCCTAAAAGCAATTCAAGAGGAATTGGCGGGATTTTTTAACTCGGAGGTCCTGAATAAAACTGGAGAATTTTATCACAAAAGCAATTATTTTTTGCCTCCAATGTAATTGACGTGATCTGGACGTGTGAGAAACGTGATGTCGGTCTAGTAACTTGAACGTGATCTCGACGTGTGGGCTTATGTTTCTATGTATGAATCGGGACCAATGCCCCTTTGGAACCGGGACCAATGCCCCTTTTTCTACTAGTGTACTGTATGTGGTAGCGTAGAAATATACGAAAACTATTTTGAAATGAAGAAAAGAAAATAAATGAATAAAATAAAACAAAATGAATTCTCTGCCGCGGCACAGAAAGTGCCCCAAATTTCTGCCGCGGCAGAGAATTAGTAAATCCTAAACCCTAACCAAAATGAACTCTCTGTCGCGGCACAGAAAGTGCCCAAATTTCTACCGCGGCAGATAACAATTAGTCGCGGCCCGTTATACGAACCGCGACTAAAAGTTCTGCCCCTAGCACACCCAGGATGAGGGCCATTTGTCCCGGCTGGTGACAGGTTCGCGACTAATGGTTGGACCTTTAGTCCCGTCACCGCTGTCGCGGTTGGCCAACCGCGACAAATGCCCCTCACGGCCCAGGACAATAGGTCCAGTCTCCACTGGTCATGGTCCCGTGCGTACGTGCGCAAGTACTACTGCAACTTCTTCAGAATATTCTGCGGTCCAGCTAACAGTAGACTGTAGGCCGGGTCCAAACGATGATGATCAGATGATGTACTGGTAAGATCGCGTTTCGGTCGATCTTTCCTTGCTCGTCAGCGCGCGTCGTGGTGTTGTTGGCGTGATCGTCGGATCTATGTCACCGTATACCCATGCATGCAGATTGGAACTGTATCCACGCAAACTTGTTCAGATCAATGTATGTGTCCCGGCGGCCCTGAAAAACAATTAGCCTCGAGACGAGAGAAAGATTAACGCCGCTGCCCACTTTGCGCTTTGTTCTTCTTTAGACTGGCTGGGGGGGGCACGATCGATTCGATTCGATGCGATACCTGATGGAACGCGGTTCGATTCTTCTCCCTTTTGGCGAAGAAACCTTTTGCTTCGTCTTTCTATCGACTTTAAGCTTTGTGGTGATTGTACGTGCCATATATACAGCCCTTTCCTCGCTGTTCGTCCGGCCGCACGACTCGATCTGCTATCACCTGCAGTTTGCATACTACGTACATACCACAGTGGTCACGTATTGGTCATTTCGTCACTACGGTCTGATTCTTTCATGCATCTTTCAGAGAGGAAACCTTTTTGCTTTCACGTTTCTTCTTTCTCATGGAATTCAACCTTTCTGAACGAACACCCAGCTAGTAGCTGCTAGCTGTGCCTGTACCGCTGTACGAGATATCGTCCATGGTTTTTAGCTCCACGTACACGTGCACACAGAATGGGTCTGAAGAAAGACGGATCGATGAGCTCATCTACGCATGCATGCATGTATGGTAGGTAGGCATGTGTGCGAGCGCGGGATGAACAGCTAGCCAGCGATCTAGAATGCTTGGATTGAATGAACGGTGCGCCGAGTTGAGCAGAAGCATCCAAGCCTAGCTCGCTAGCTGCATGAATGGATGAATGTGTCACCGAATCGATCACAACATGGCTCATGGGCGCGAGGAACAGCAGCAGCAGCAGCAGGAAGACTCCCCACGACGCTCCATCGACCATCGATCGACCAAACTTGCACATTGGCATGTCTAAAATTTGTTGACGAATGATATGGTGAGATGGAGAGGAAGATGACAAGCGGCTAATTGTACTGACTGACTCACTGCTTTGGTTCTTGCCTGCCTGACGGTGTGGCTGAATGGCTGGGTGCGTTGTCAGAGAGAGACCAGGATCAGAAGCTTCTCTCTGTCTCTGAAGACTGAACCGCTCCTGCGTGCATGCGTGTACCCTGTCGGTGCTGCTCTGTTGCTCTGCTATTTGATCCGGCCTTATACCATCTGGTTCCTCACCGGAGATCTGTCCTCACCTCCTGTAAAAGTGAGCAAGCGTCCTGAGTCCTAACCTAACCGAATCAACATTCGATCACCACCGAACCTACAAAAGAAAAGAAAAAAGATCAGAGCACGAAGACAGATCATGCATACTCCCTCCGTCCTCAAATAAGTGTACGTCTAGACAGGTCTTAAGTCAAACTTTATTAATTTTGACCAACTTTTTAAAAAAATATAACAATATTTATGACACTAAATTAATACCACGAGATACATCTTCAATGTAGTTTAATAATATAATAATTTTGTTACAAGCGATAGCAAAACAACGATGAAATTAAGCAAGATCAAACCAACGGGGACACGAGATTTTAACGTGGAAAACCCTTCCAACAAGGAAGAGAAAAAACCACGGGCACCAGCCAGCAATACTTCACTATTTCGGGGTGAGGTTACAAACGCGCCGGGATTTACAATGTGTGGCTTATCTCCGGCGGCGGCTTACAAGATGTATTTATAGTGGTCCTGACCTAAACTAGGTCGGCAACAATCGGTGTCCTGGTCGGTTACAACTCGTACCGTACCGCTTCGCTTCGGCCCAAGCCTACCGGCGACGGGCCTCGCTTCGCTCCGTCGTTAGCCTTCTCACTTATAGAAACGGATTTGGATCACCATAAAATAACAAATTTGATGTCACATATGTTGCTATTTTTATGTAAAATTTTGATCAAATTTTAAAATGTTTGACTTTAAAAAAAGGAAAGCGTACACTTATTCGCGGACGGAGAGAGTATATCGCGTAGACACATCCATCTTCGGTACACCAGACATTATACTAGACACGTGACAGCAGCGTCAAGATTGCTACCCGAGTCGGTCCCTCTCATGTTCATTCCAATCTCTACACACTAGTACAAACTGGGAGAGGCGTCTTGTCTCTCGAACTCACATGCTCGTATGTTAAAAAAAAAAAAGGTTAATTCCCTTAAAAATAACTGAAGCAAATTGGAGACAATCATATACAAAATATCAACATTTGTGCAATTTTTCGGATTGAAATGACATTGTTTCTTATGTGCAAAAAAAACAATGCTTTCAATAAAATCAATGTTTTTTCACACAAAACACACACAATGTCCTTCCGAAACTTTGCACGAATATGAAAAACTCGTATGTTTTAGTCTCCAAAATATTTCATAAATTTTTAAAATGTTCTACTAGTTTTTTTAAATACCAAGAGCCCGTGATCTCGGGAGCACGTGTGAATTTCTCGTACAAACCTTATTATCCAAACACGAAACCTAGAGCTGGTTTAGACAAAAATAATCAAATTCGACAGAAAAAATCTCTGACGACCATAATTTCACACCGTAGTCTAATAATATTTGGGCCGGTTTTTATTTTAATCGTCTCCAAAACTATTACCAGTGGAGCCAACCTTTAAAAAGAATCGGCTCCGACAGGCAGTTGTATTTCCTGTTCGTCTCTGAAAGTGAAACTATTGGAGACGGTCGAGATTATTGACTGCCTCAATATATGTAGAGTCTAGCAATATTACCAGCTGGCTCTAACTATAAACTCTTAGAGCCATTTCATATTAAAAACATACTAAGGTATAGTTAAGAGTCAGAGTTACGTGTTGATCATCTTCTTCGTTTGAACTTATCCTATCTACACAGCGCCCGTTGACATGTATAGTTTAGTACAAGAGCTCATAGCCTAGGAAAATGTCTAATCATGTTCAACAAAATTTAATCACCATGCTTTCATCGTCTCAGTCTGTTCGTGTTTAGGGAAATTAAATCTCCACGCTTTCGTCGTCTCAGTAATACAGATACAGATCGATTTCAATGTTGTTAGGCTCGTCAACTTCTTCGTTCTTCAGTATCTTTCATCTAATCAAATTATCTACCGCTGATATAAGAGCCAGTCGGTGGCCATGATCTATTGTTTATTGTTTGAATGGGGTTGATACTGATCAAATGCAATGTGTGATGTTTTTAGGGTTTATGTATTCTTTCTTAGATATTCGGATTGCCTAGTTGTCGTTGATCCTTGTCATCGTGAAAGATTGGGCCTAAACCCATTTGGATCATGTTGAACCCTATTCTCACCAGTGCCGTTACACACAAATTGTCAGGCTGGAGACGAGTCAAATTAAATATGTTTATACTAAACATTTGTATTTGTTTATCACTCATTATTCAATTCATTGTCATAGATACAAATACAAATACAAATTCATTTTCTTAATAACGGAGACAACCCCGCAAGAATGAATAGTGACAAGGTTTCTCCAATTTTTCTACAGACACATGCAGAATTTAATCTTTCTTCCGTAGGCCGTAGCCCATCCACCCATTGCTTCATGTTCCGACCGTTGATCTTCGCCCCGCTTTGCTTTCTTCTTCTCCGCTCCACCGCCACATTCGTCCACAAGAAACCACGCATTGTGCCAAAGAAACAAGTGGAGGAAGCCAATACCTTGCTATCACTCTCATTTACTGTTGGACGTTTTTTTTGTAAGAAGTACTAACTCTGTTTATAAATATAAGACGTTTTGGGTTCAAATTAAACTCCCCGCACATCTTATATTTATAAACACAGGGAGTAGTTATTACACACTGTTACTATACGTGGACATAGGCCTCTGCACCTTGAGGCTAGGACGGTGGCGCTATTTAGGCTGCTCACAGTGCATAGTAACATAGAGTAGTAACATGCTGATGTTACTAGCCTATGTTACTACCTCCACAGTGGGGAGTAACATATATGTGGTGCCATATTTATTAGGCTATAGACTCATCTTGTCTTGATAAGTGTGATGTTACAGTAACTAGCTAAGTTACCCCAAACACTTCTCTCCTCATTAACTACATGCCATATAAGCAAAGTTGTCTTGAGATGTGTGATGTTACTACCTAAGTTACTTCCACTGTGACCAGCCTTACCAGGTCTGGTCAATGGACTGCTGTGCTGATCTCACTCCTCGGCAATGTGCTCAAGGCCCAACTGAACTCGAGTACCAAACTTTTTTCCTTGTCTTTTCACTTAGTAAGAGTATCTTCATCCGACGCCCAAAAAATCGGCGTGCTAAAATACTTTTAAAGCACCACTTTAGCAAGTTTAGCGCACGGACGGAGTCGTGAATTCGTGCGCTAAAATACCGCGCGCAGCCAGCAGCCCTTCACCAGACGCTATAAAATGCAGCACCGTAAAACTTTTTTTTTTTCGCAATTGAATGAAATGAAGATCAAACGGACACTGAGAACGAAATATATTACATTCATAGTACGATAAACAAAGTTCATAGACTAAATGGGAAATAAAAATTAAACTGCACGCATAAACTTAAACTAAACAGTGCATAATCGTCCTCATCGGTCATGCCCTCGTCGGTCAAACTCCAGAGGTTGTCCAACCTCTCGTCTCCGGCATCCATCGTTATATAATTGACATTATACTAGACACATGACGGCATCATCAATGTTGCTTACCGAGTCAGTCCCTCTGATGTTTATTGCAATCTGTACACACTAGTATAAATAACTTGATTATCCAAGACGGAATGTAGAGATATTTTCATAAAAATGATTAAATTCGATAGTAACATAATCCCTCGGACGGGCACAATTAAATAAGAAAGGGTCTTCTAGCGACGGTGTGCGATGGCATGGTAAAAAATCGAGCTGGTGTGTTCTAATGGTGCGATGGCGGATCCTCTACTCGTTGACCATCCGGTGGGGTACATCTGCCCCTGAGGCCGTGTCAGTGGGGACACACTTAAATTCTACATCAGCGGTGGCATGCTCTTGACTTGGCGCGCCGTGCACATCATACTTAGTTTTATGTAGGAGTAGCATCATATGTTCATTCTAAAGTCCGGCGCCGATAGCTCTAGGGTTTACGACATGCTTAAGGAGAAGGGCGGGGTGAAAAGACTGCGCCTGACCATACTACCATCTAGTTCCCACTAATGACCATTGCACACCACCTGTTCGCCTCGAGCCGAGTCGGAAAAAATATATTTGTACTGAACTTTTGTACTTGCTTATAACCCATTTTTGTCAATTAATGACCATAGCTACTGTTAAAAAAGTTGTAATAAAAGTTACATTAGTTTTTATTGCATTACACATGGCAAAGATAATTAAACCAAATCCTTTCAAATATGGGAAAAAACTACAAAATCACATGTCTTCCTAGTTATTTTTTCACTGTCATGAATATAGTGTATATGTATGTATGTGTCCCATTAGATACTTCATACATATCACAAAATTATATACTATACAAAATAAAAGAATATCTCGAGAAAGGTTTTTAGTTTATGATTAGGTATATATAGATAGGAAAAATCTAGATAGAGGATCTTATCACCGAATCATTCTCATCCATGTCATTTCCCGGGTCAAATGTGTGTTACTATATCCTCCTCAAAACAGGCTTTTCGCCCCGCTTCGTAAATAAAGAAACATCATCCATACAAGGCGAAAATGCTTATCCACACGCGCGCGACCACTCGCGTGGTCCGCGTCAGCACAACGCTAGGGTGGGGCCCACCCACATTCTGTTCCTTCCATATCCTTCCCCATCTCCTTCCCCGGTTTTGTTCCTCCCGTCTCCATCCCGACTGAGTCGAAGGTGCGAGCCGGAGCCGCTGGAGCCGCGGCTGGCCGCGGCGGAGGTGGTGGAGGCGAGCAAGAGACCTTAACTTGGGGGGGTGCGGGGTTCCCGGCGCCAGAGAAGAAGGGTAGGGTTAGAGGGATGGTCGGGACGACGGCGGACCGGCGAAGGAGGAGATTCGAGCAGGGCGGGGCGGTGAGGTGGGCGCAGGCGCGCCGCCGGCCGCGGGCTGCGGTGGCAGGTGGTTCGGCCGGTGGCTGCGGCGGGGGCGTGGTCGTCTTCCTCCTCCGGCTCTTGTCGTCTAGCTGTCGGAAACCGATCGACATGCACGTGCGACAGCTAGCACAGCCCCATACAAGGTATAGTCATGCCCAGAAGTACAAGAGATCCAAATAGTCTGCTGGGGCCACAACACAAACATTCCCAAAGGAGACACGAAAAGAAAGTGATACAACTCCGCATGGAGAACTACTCAGCGGCTGAACGACGTAGAAAGATGACGTGCCGCTTCTAGGATGTCCTTGTTAATGCTGCCCGCTGTCTACAGAACCGGTACTACTGCTACAAGCATGACAAGAATTTAAACACAAAGTCTGAGACATGCATGCCTAAGGAACACAGGGAAGATAACAATATTATTATGATTGGTCCATAAGATGCAGATCATCACTGTAAACACAAATCAGAAGAGGCGCCTCCCCTTACTGTTGGTACGGTTCGCCTGCCCTTCTAAAAACTGACCAAGGTTTAGGGCCTGCCAACCAGGCCCTAAAGCCTCTGAGATGAAGCTAACTCTATAGGAAGCGAGCAACAAGACGTGAGAAGATAATGTATGTCAGAGATTCCAGGACCGCACACAACGGGGAAAGGCCAACACCCGACCCATGGGGCTTGAGAATGAAACAAAGAATGGTAGACCATTCTTCGCTTGCTCTGCTCTACCTTAATTCATCCCATATTTAATTCAACAAAAAAAAAAACATGATTGTTTGTTGGCAGACGTCGTGTGTACGTATGTACAGTATATAGGAGTTCATGTACGGTACGTACGTACATACTGACGTACACCCAGTAGCTAGCTGTAGCTGTACCGCTCTGTATGTGATAAGCGTCGTCCATGTTTTGTACCTGTACCTGTATGTAGGCATGTTTAAAAGTTTAATTATTTGTTAGACTAATGGCGTGATGAGATCGAGAGGAAGGTGACAAGCGGCTCATTGTACTGTGACAGTGGGTCCGTCGTCGAGAGAGAGAGGGAGAGCAGGATGAGAAGCTTCTCTCTGTCTGAACCAGTCCCTTGTGCGTTGCTGTACCCTGTCGGTGCTGCTATGCTAGTATTTGATCCGGCCCCAGGCCCCTTCACTACCAACTGCTTCTCCAGGGACTGGTTGGCTATTGCACGTGGTGGTCTACTAGGAACTAATCAACGCCTGGCCCCATATATCGAAGAGCTAAGCCCATTTTCAATTGATTAACCAACCAGGGATTAGAGGCAGGGGTATTGAGTGTTGTTGTTGGGCCAACTCGGATCCGCCACATTTGGGTCGAAAGAAATTCAATATGCCCCACAGAGGATTTGATCAACTTTTGGATATATCACTCAAATTCTGCGCACTAGTTTCAAATGTACACCTACAGACCTACTGCTAGTTGACCTCAAGAAATTGATGAAATCACAATTTTGCGCTTTTGTGCCTCCGTGATGACTTTCATAAATATGCTACTCCACAACCCAGAGTATGTAGGCATGATTTTGAAGATGCCGGAGAAAACGCCCCCATTAACACAACAGTAGATATGGCTCCTTTGAGAATACGGCTTCTCAACGACCAATGGTTTCATTTTTTTTTGTAGTAGCATCGTGGTACAATAATTGTATAATCTTGCATATTTTTACACACACTTGAGTTCGATATCTAGCCTAAAGGACATGTTCAATGCAGTAAGTTCAGTGCTTAAAAAAATAGTTGTGATGGATCAGCTGGCTCAGTTCGTGCAGATGGAGATACCGCTTTTTCAGGTACATGACATCTTTTGAGTTTATACTTGTCTTATGTGTGATGCAGGAAATTTTGGAGATTACAGAAGCTCTTGGCCAAGCTTTGTAAAAGAAATCACAAGATGTAGTAAATGCCGTGCGGCTAGTGTTCTCAACAAAGTTCTGTCTTGAAGAGATGATATCAGATGCTGGTTGGGTTGACTTTTTCTGCGGAATTGTTGAGTTTTGTGTAAACCATTCCATTGATATTCCAGATTTGATAGAACCTTACATTCTTCGTGGTGGTCGGGCTCGTCGCCAATCTGATTGTTTTTCTAAATAGCATTATTTTCGGGTGGAAATATTTCGTGCAACACTTGATACTCAGCTGCACGAATTATAATTCCGCTTCAATGAAAAGGCAATGGATTTTCTGACCACTAGTGCTACTTTGATTCCTGCAAATAAATGCAGATCTTTCAAGGCTGGTGATATTTGTGAAATGGTGAAGAAGTATTATCCGGCTGATTTTAGTCAACAAGAAATTTATGGCTTGGAGCAGCAACTCAAACATTTTATTGTGGATGTTTCCAATGATAACGAGATGAAAAAAGAGTCAACATTGACAAAACTTTGCCGCTGCCTTGTTGAGAGTGGGAGACATACCATCTATAACCTGACTGATAGATTGCTCCGGTTGCTTGTGACTCTCCCTGTTTCTACGGCAAGTGCTGAACGCGTATTTTCTGCTTTGAAGATTATTAAGACAAGGTTGCACAACAAAATGGAGGATGAGTTTCTTACCAACAGCTTGCTAGTAAACATAGAGAGGGAAATTGCAGAGAAGTACGACTATGACGATATTCTTGAGCATTTCACAGGCGCAAAGAGACGAAGAGCCGATCTGGAGTGATTAACACATGGGTTCATCCGTTCATGATGCATGAAAACCCATGATTAAGCAGTACATGGTTTCTTTTGGTAGAACTTCTACATATTGATGTTAGTAATGTATTTTGTAGACAAGATTAATCTAATTATATATGTCTATGAAAATGGTACAAATTCTCCCTCGTTTTTTGTGATACGATTTATTGTTCCAAAAAAAACATGTTATTTCATAGCTTCACCCCCCCCCCCCCCCCCCCCCCAAAGAGATTTTGTTCAAGGTCCGCCACTGCACCTACTGCTAGTTGACCTCAAGAAATTGACGAAATCACAATTTTGTGCTTTTGTGCCTCTGTGATGACTTTCATAAATATGCTACTCCACAGCCTAGAGTATGTAGGCATGATTTTGAAGATGCCGGAGGAAACGCCCCCATTAACACAACAGTAGATATGGCTCCTTTGAGAATACGCGCGCCTTCTCAACGACCAATGGTTTCATTTTTTTTTAGTAGCATCGTGGTACAATAATTGTATAATCTTGCATATTTTTACACACTTGAAAAAGAAAACTAGATAAAAATTCATGCATCGTACGTATCTTCCTTTTGAGCACTGCATCACAACTATATAAGAATAAAGTTTGGGGGCTAAGGTGAGGAGAGAGTTACAAAAGCGACGCTATCTATGTCAGGTCTACAGAAAAGCTTCACCTAGACAAGGAACCACGATACTCCAGCATGGGATAGTTTGATTCCATCACTAGCATCGAGCCCAAGATAGACCTAGCTATCGTCGGCTTGGTAGGGAGCCATTGCAGTTTCAGACGTCATAGGAAGTAAGGAACTGTCGCACCGCTTCTTCAGAAGGTAGCTAGGCATCCGTCTCGCTTTCATATATAGGGAAGGAGCCTATGTGGTTTCGTAGTAAGAATCAATCACACCGTTACTTTCTAAAGAGAGGTGCAAACGTTCATAGTAAGAAGAAATCATACCTTCGAAACAGTAAGAGTGCCTACGCCAGGGGACACCAAGGTTGTGAGTTATTTGACAGGTTAGCTGAGGTTCATAGAATAATAAAGCTAGCAGAGGATATTTCAGTCAATAAGTATACAAAATTTGAGTTCTATATTAAGAATTGGTATTACTCTAGTGACAACTTTAGAGTTGGCCATATGTTAAGTTCTCGCATTCTTTTTTTCTTTTCTTGCGGCTAATGTTACGCACATAAAATTTTCTCTTTAGATTTAGATACACGAATTTAATTGGATGTGTTGGTGATTCTCTTGTCACCTCCATCAGAGAAAACAAAGCATTGATGCATCCATCTTCACTCGTCCAAGCAGTACCCTAGACGTGTGGCGGTCACATCAACGTTGCTACCCGATTAGTCTTCCCGAACCTCACTCCAATCTCTATTATGAAGGAAGCCGCCACACAAATTTACACATCTAGGATCTTTATATTCTCATTGAAATCTTTATATTCTTCTCGTGATCGTGCTATCACACTTTTCTCTAATTCTCACCCAGGACCACTGTAGGCCTCGAGCTGAGTAAAAATAAACATTTTTATACTGAACTTGTGTACTTGTTTATAACTCTGTTTTTGTCAATTCATGGCCATAGGCAACATAATTAGTGTGCCAAAATAAAAAAAATGTAATAAAAGTTACACTAGTTTTCAATCCATTGCACACGGCAAAGATATTTAAACCAATTCCATTCAAATATGAAAAAAGAAGAAAAATATAAATTCACATGTCTTCATGATTATTTTTTCACTGTCGTGAATATAGTGTATATGTATTTATGTGTCTCATTAGCTACTTTGTAGATATCTATGTACTAATATAAATAATATCTTGAGATAGGTTTTTAGTTTATGCATAGGCCGTATGTTCAGATAGAAAATTCTATAGTACATATGGTGTAAGAGGATCTTATCACCAAATCGTTGTCATCAATGTCATTTTCCGGGTCAAATGTGTGTTACATGTAACAATGAGCTCGGTAATCTACTGAGGACATGTACTTTCTTTGTACTAGTAGCTGTGCACGTGCAACGCACGCCTCTAAAATGTAAGTCCCCTTTCTAGTTTAGTGTTTTTTTATTATTACCGAAGCAATAGATATCATGACTAAACAGTGTAATGATGTGCACGTGCAATGCATGTATTTGCAACAACCCCATTCCTATATTTAGTGATATAGAATGTTTCATTGTTATGGCTCTTTTGGAGATATTTAATATTCTTTTAAATGTGTTTGTTTTTCGTAGTTAGAGTGATTATTGCAGTGGTGCTCACCAAAGTGACGCTCTAACATCAGGGCGATCCTTCCACCTTGCATTTTGCAAGGTCGGATGCACCAGCTAGCCGCCGCTAATTATGTCATGCTTCCACGGCACTACCGGAGATAAACAATACTGTAATTCATGAACCATATTATCCAAAACAGAATTGTACAATGAAATTCACATGACTACGCATCATAATTTCTATTTTATGTGCATATTTCCAACAATTTCTAGCTGTATCCTCAAGTTTCTTGGTTTTCATCTCAGCCTTTCCTCAACTCATGGTTTTTCCATGCCGGTATCTTCACCTCTTGACGTGGATGTCTGAATTCGTTCACCAATAAAAATGATCATAAACAGAATGTTACTTGGTAGATCACACTGTATAATAACAATGCCAAACAACATAAGGAATCGTCCCTTGTCATCAGCCACCACAAGGTTCGGTACATGACCGCCCGTTGATGCCGTTCTCCTTGCTAACGCCATTGTCCTGCTCGGCCCGTGCTAGTCTGACCAAGTTGCGCCTTGGCATTGATATTCACGGCATGTATGCGATAACAGGTGTCTTCGCTCGACTGGCACGTACATCTGCAGCAACATCCGTAACAATCTTCAGTCACTCCTTGTTGAAGATGGCTCACACGTACAGTTCTTCTAGTTTCTGCCATGGTATTTGGAGGTATTGTCATTTGCCTTCCGATGTGTCCATACCATCTACAGTGTTAACTCTAAAAGGAAAATACTGCTACAAACCAAAACGATGAAGAATCAAGAAAATAAATCAGAAAGAACATAAGCTATTGAAACAGCTAGAAAGGAAGAACGATGACTTGCCTGTAACAGGCCAACAAGAAAATACAAAAACAAATTCGTTGCGTTAACCGGTTGTAGAAGCTCTGTTGCAGTTTGCGGCTTTCTTTATTATTCGAAAAAAATACAAACTTGCACAACTTGGCACATTCAACTCCAGGATCAATCTTCATTATTGAACGAAACAGATATGGCCAAGGGTGATGAAAGATTAGAATCGACACGGCCTTCCAACACGCTTGCTGCTAGCCTTGATTTCTACAATCCACAGGTAGTCACATGGAGAAAGGAGCTCGAACATTCAGTTTTTGCATTGGACAACTGATTTGTGGAATCGGTTGTTAGAACAACACCATTGCAGACCTAAAGTCATTAAGGCAACACACGCCCGTCAGTTGGGTAGTTTTAAGGGCTTGTTTATGGTATCCAGCAGCGATCACTGCTGCAGGTGAAGGCTGGAAGGCATTTGATCATAAACACCGGTGAACAGCTCGGACAGCTCTTGTTTCGGGATTCTCACGGGCTTTCGGCCACCTGAATGGCTTGTAGGAACTACACATAAATGGGCTACAATCTAAGATGGTCATATATGAAAATGCATTACACATATTCACCTTTCTATTGCAGCATATTACCTCTTGGCTTATATTTTTCCTAAGTTCAGTCTCTTCAGCATTGCCCCGCCAGCCATTCCCCTCAACCAATTTTATGTACCTGGATATGCTATTCCTTGCTCTTCGCTTATGCTTGATCTCATCAGCCAACATGTATACTTCGCTGAGTCATCGGATGTCGAGCAATGGACGATTCGGTAAGCCAGTTTGGAAAAGAAGCTTTACCTGCAAACAAATATTTAAAATAAGTAAGACACAATATTTTCATATAGCAACAGTGATACTTTCACAATCATAAGCATCACACGCTTTTCTCCAACAGTCATAGCTGACAGCAATGTGTTACGGAGACAAATATCAAATACCTGGAGATTTCATCCAGCCAACATCGTCGTGGTCCAGCCCCCGGCCCTCGGACTTGCAAAGGCATCAAAATCCAAATAGGTCATGGAGCATAGTTGGGTAGAATCGATGCAGCCTGGAAAGTACAGGAAGATATTAGTTCTCCCTTGTAAACTTAGGAGACAAAATTTATCAAATATTAATGCATTATTATTCTGTTCTTGTTGGGACAAAATTAAATTTAAGTATTTTTTCTTCTTCTTTTTGGCAAACTCCCCTGCATTGGATAAAAAGACACGAATCACGCGCTACGACAAAGGGTAAACAAATTCTTGTATTAGCCAGGTAATAAGAACTTACATAATGCAAGGTTGATCTAAATCACAACCAGTAAAAAATATATTTCACATGCTAAGCTATAGAAATCCACCAAAATAATGCACACTGCACCAAAATGTTGATCCATTCCCGGAAAATAAATAAAGCAGTGAGAACACACATAAAGACCATTGGTCCAGAATATGTATTATTATAAAAACAACCTTTTATCTCAAGAAGCTAGCTAGGGTCGGGAGCTTGGAATCTTTCTACCATGTTTATTTGATGCTTAACGTTTAGTCTCTGTCGTTATACATAACCATCATAAATAGCAAACACATCATTGGAACTGTCTAGATCCTCCCAAATCCTAATTAAAGCATTCAACTACAACAAAATTGATCAAATCTGCTGGTGCAATATGTCTGCTTACAGTGAACTATTTTGTGCTAAATTCACAATATATTCTGCAATTCTAACTTGCTTGAGGCCAAATTTCAGTACATTTCCATGTAATTAAAGGAATCACTAATGTTGCCCTTTATTTCTACATGTAATTAAGAGTCCGTTGAACAAATCACATTCTGATCTTGCTAGCAAAATAAATGAATAATGGAACCATATATAAATAGGATTACCATGTTTTTTCTTGAGTTAGATCATTCTTTGGGCCAATGAGTTAAGAGACATGGTTCAGACTATTCTGCATCCTGAGTGTTAGGCCTCACCTTCTTTCTGCATTTCGGAGACATGCATAATGAGGCATGTAATAAACCTGCTAATACATGCATGCTTTAAAAGAGCAACATAATACAATTCAATCCTCCTATTAGTTTCTCCCAAAACTGGAATTGAAGAATATTCTCTGTAGGTTCAGGATCACGAACACTGCATCACAATTCACATGCAGAAAACTTGAAAATTGGCTGACAACCACACAACGGACATGGAGCTCACATATCCGTCAGTTTAGTCAGGCTCAGGCAGCTTGTCTCACAACGGGGATTTTTTTTACCTTGGTGTGTCGTTTCTATCGGGCTGCACGCCGGTGAGAACCCTGGCATGAGTAGCCTCGCTGAGTGCACGTGGAGTGGAGGCTAGGCGAAGCCACCAGCACGAAGGAGCTGTTTCGCGTGGGCGCCGCATGAGGTGGATTGCGGGAGGCTCCGATGGCCCGGAGCAGCGTCGAGTGGGCGCTACAGGCAGCGTAGTGCAATGGGCTCGAGGGGCGGCGTAGCCGGGGAACAGGCGGCGGCAGGGCAAGGGAGTTGAAGGGCGTGATGCGGCGCTCCCCGTGGTCGCCCACGAGGAGAGCAACACTGCTCGTACTTCAGTAAAACAGAGAGCACTTCAGTGGTATTAGACCAACGATGCAAATTCATGGATCAATTAAATGTAAGCAAAGAAAGTCTATATGGATATTTAAAATACGGCAGGGGAAGAGAAAGACTGCGAACCTGAAGAGGAGGTCGAGCTGCCGGCAAACAACATGTGCGGGGCGGAGGCTGCAGCGTGCAGGGCAGCGGCCATCGCGGAAGTCACACGGGGCGCCGGCCGCAGCGTGCAGGTCGGACCGAGGATGCGTGGCAGCAAGGTTGCGCCGTGTAGGCTCGGCGGTGGTCTCAGAGGTCACGTTGGGCAGCGGCCGGAGCATGCAGGGAGGCGAGAGGTCGCGCGGTGGCGCAGAGATCGCGCGGCGGCGCGAAGATCGTGCTAGACGGCCCCGCGGTCGCACTGGGTGGTCCAGAGGAGGTCGCGCCGCTCGGCGATGTGGCGGCATGGCTGCGAGATGTGGAAGGGGATCGCGAATCGTGGAGTAAGATGAGGTGCGGACGACGGATGGCAGAGTTTTCGTCTGCCTCCTAAAATTGCTAAACGTACACATCGTGGAAGTTAGTTGTTATGTTGACGGTTAGATCCCAATTAGTAAGTCCGATCATGAGGCTCTAATTGCTCCGTATTGATGTGTGTACGTTAAGTGGGGTGGACGTAGGAAAGAATATGTTTGCTCTTTTATTAGTAGTAGAGATACATCGTGTTTGTACGTACACTCAGCTAGCTGTACGGCTGTACCTGTGCCGCTCTGTATGTGATAGGCGTCGTCCATCTTTTTTTTTTAGCTCCACGCACTGACGCACACATCGTGCATGCCAAATGGGTCTGAAGAAATACGCATGTGTGTGACTGCGGACACACACATGCATGAGTTGGGTACGAACGCGCATGTTTCTGGTTGAATGAAGGGTGAGCCGAGTTAAGCAGAAACATCCAAGGCTAGCTAGCTGCATGGATTAATGAATGGATGAATGTGTCGATCACAACAAACGCGATCATGGGCGCGAGCAGTAACAGGTAGCGATCGATCTAGCCAGAGAATCAGCAGCGGCAGGAAGATTCGCCACGCCTTGCACCTTGGCATGTTTAAAATTGGAATTATTTGTTGACGAATGGAATGGCATGCTGAGATAGCTAGAGAGGAGGGTGGGTAGGTCCTCGTCAGAGAGATTTGATGGCCCCACGGTCCGTGCTACCGTGGTGGTACTAGGAGAGAAGTAGCTATTCTGCCACCGTCCTGATGGTACCGTGCATGAGAGAGAGAGACGCGAAGAGGGCTTACATTGCATTGTTCAAATGATGTAGAGTCGATCTAAGCAAGAAAGCAAACTAAACCCAGAAAAAAAGAGAAATTCGTGTGACATACGTAGGACAGATTTTTGTCCTTTTTAAACAAGTCAAATAAAAAGTCGTTTCTCCACAAAACTTTCGACGCACACATAGAAATTCGTACATATTTTTTCAGAATTTTTGAACATTGCAAAAATACATTTCCGAACCGGGTGCAAATGCCCCCATGTTCACCTTTGCATTTCCCACTAAGGCATAGCCTAGTGGTTGGAAGGGGATGATGCCTTCTAGCCCACCCGAGTTCAAGTGCTCTCGCTTGCAATTTCGGTGATGTTGCACCTTTCTTCTATCAAAAACTGCCATGAGTCCCTCCTCATCGGCCATCATTTTCATTTTTTTTATCTAAGCAAGAAAATGAAAGAAAAAAGCAGCTAGAGGACGCGACGCTACCCGGCTATGAACAAGCCATTCGTTACGGTGTCACATCGAGTTTGCTCCTCGTACTATCTAGTCTGAGAGTCGTGGGGCGTGATCGATATAAGTCGTACATACGTACGTCCGCCGCGTGGCTGAATGGCACATCATGCCATGCCGTCGACCCACTTTTCGCCGATCGACTTGGTCACGGAGAAACAAAAAGACTTTGCTTTGTTAGTATAACATTGAGCGCAACTAACTTTTTCTACCATGCCACGCGACATTGTGTAATGTACTACCAAATGCGAGGTAGACATGTCTCTTATAAGGGGCGGAGCTCTCAGTAGGGCAAGGTAGGGCAGCCTCCCTATCTTGACTTTTAATGAAAATATTCAGATGCACATGGTTTTTCTGAACAATTTGAGTGGTCATACATTAAAAACGAACTTCGTACGAGAAATCTACGTTTGTTTTAGTCAACACTGTAGAAAACCGATTCCGAAGTGAAAAGAGGGAGTAGGTCTCGTCTAATCAGAAATCAACTCTTTCTCTTTGCAATAGTTAAATCTCAATCTAACAAAACCGAACTCTAAACAATGTTCCAGGTGGGGGTATTTAAGTAGTACTTGATAGTATTTTGGTCAGTTTATGTGGAGGCTGCAATCAACTTTTGTTATATAATGAATTATGTTTTATGATACTTTGAATATGTATATTTTATCGATCTAAAAATTTAATTGTGTTAGTTCAGTTAGTGTTTTTCTCAACAAGTGAGGATACATGTTTACTCAGCTGGAAAATGATTTGCTGACAACTCTCTTATAAAATGTTAGTTTGCGCAAAATGACATAATAATTCTAAGTTTTTATGAAATGTTTTTAACAAAAAGGAGAAAATTAAGAATAGAGCAAGACATCTGGTCATTCTTGATTATTTTACAGTGTGGATACCTTCTATTGCTATAGACTATATTAACATCGATTTTGACCATTGCATAAATAAGCTATTTTCAAAATTCCTTAAGAACTTCTATTGTCTTGAATATTTCCAAATTTTTTATTTTAAAATTTTTCTTGCACTTAATAAAGCATGACGAATGAATTTTTTGGTAAAATGTCAAAGAGTTACCTTTGTTGCAACCAATAAAAGAACGAGATGTCGAACCGGTGAGTCTATTATATCTATAAACCAAACAAAAACAAAAGTGTTATTATAGATATTTTGATGTTTACTTTATTTAGTCATACATATGTTTTTACTGTATATACAACATGTTTGAAGTGCGAAAATCAATCCAACTAATTAACAACAAATTTCTGTTATCTAGGAATATAGAAGGAGAGTTCAGTCTAACTTAATGACACATAATTAATTGATGTTTTATGCCATCTCGGATTTTTTCTTGAGTGAACCTTGATGATATTTGAATAGTTCAATACACAACTATTCCCGTTGATTAATTATAGCTGCTTTAGACAATTAAAATTTACATATTCATAAAAATATTAAAGTTATTTTACAAATTACCATAGAGGATAGGTGATGGGGAATGGGGGCGATTGCCCCCGCCCCCCGCGCGCGTGAAAATGATTCTAACTGAGGAGTGATATATTTTTCTGACTCTGTCATACTTAAATTTTGGAACGTCCTCCGCCAATGTCTCTTATGTGTGTGCGTGTGCGCATGACGATATGGGCAGAGTACACGTGCCACTGTGACGAGCTGCCGGTCCTAGCTACCTAGCTAAACAAGCTCAATTTAAAATACTGACTACGACATAAACTAACTAGCACGGGCTTCCCGCGCGTGCATGCTTGATCGCGTCCCGTCATGGCAGGAGTTGTGAACTAGCTTGCCGATGCCACACGCTCGCCGGCAAATGTTAATTTCGTATTTGTTGGCCTCGAGCTGAGTCTACATGTTTATATTGAACCTTTGTACTTGTTTATAAGTCATTTTTATCAATTCATGGCCATAGATAATATACCGTGTCAAAATAAAAATTGCAATAAAAGTTACATTAGTTTTTAATGCATTGCACATGGTAAAGAAATTTAAACCAATTTTTTCAAATATTGAAAATAAGAAAATATAAAATCACATGTCTTCATGTTTTTTTTTTTCACTCCGATGAACATAATGTGTATGTATCTATGTCTCTCATAAGCTACTTTTAAGGTATCTCTAAATTACATGCTACAAAGAATATATTGAGAGTTTATGAATAGGTATGTACACATAGAAAAATCCAGAGTATATATTGTGTACAAGAGGACGTTATCATCAATGTCATTTTCTAGATCAAATGTGTGTTACATATAACAATGGGCTCGGTAATCTACTGATGACATGTGCTTTCTCTATGTTTGGTACTGAAATCGCCCCTGCCTTGACGCCCACCTCTGCCAGCTCGGTGACCGGACGCCGAGTTAAGCAGAAACATCCAAGGAGCTCTAGCTAGCTGGATCATTGGATGAATGTGTCACAACAAACGCGAGCAGCAGCAGCTAGCGATCTAGCCAAAGTAGTAGCGGCAGGAAGAGTCCCCACGCCGCTCCATTGAATCGACATGTTTAATTGTTGACGAATGGCATGGTGAGATAGAGAGGAAGGTGACAAGCGGCTCATTGTACTCACAGACTGTGTGAGTGGTTCTTGCCTGCTGCCCGCCGGTGTACGTGCGGATGGGTGCACCGTCAGAGAGTGACCAGGATGAGAATTGAGAAGCTTCTCTCTGTCTCTCAAGCCTGAATTACTCCTGCGTGTGCGTGTCCTGTACCCTGTCGGTGCTGCTCCGTTGCTCTGCTATTTGATCCGGCCTTAACTGCCAACTGCTTCTTCACTGCTGTAAAAGTGAGCAACGTCCTGTCAGATCAACATTCGATCACCACGGAATTACAAAGAAAGAAGATCACAGCACGAAGAAACCATAAAAATGCACTCCCATATTCGAATGTGAAGGAAACACTATATTTCTTCTTTTGTCATATGCATCGTTCGACTGGTCTCCGGGTAGTCCTAGTGGTAGGCGATAGTGTGTGGTCTACTACTCCCTCCGATCCATATTAACTGCCGCTGACTTTGAGAGGGAGTAGCAACGTCTGGCCCACATACCGAAAAGAACAAGCCCATTTTGGCTTAAAACCAACCAGGGATTAAATGTAGGGGTATAGGACTAGGATTTGTGTTGGACAAAATTCAGCATGTATATAATTTGACTAGTTTTGAGATCATCACCAATGGATCCCTCACTTCCTGGAGAAGGAACCGCGCCACTCCAGCATAGGGGAGTCTAACTCCATCACCGGTAGTAAATGAGGGGGGAGCCATCCACCGAACCCGAGAAAGCCCTTTCGTGAGCTTAGTCGGGAGCCGCTACACTACCATAGGAAGTCCAGAACTGTCGCACCGCTGCTTAGGAAGAGATGCATCATCCCCGCTTACCTAAGTAAGGAGCAACTGCCACACCGTTGGTCCGGAAGAGAGGTACCAAACTCACATTCCTATTAAGGGACACAATGCGCTCAGAGCTGGTGCGAGTCAAGGAATAATTAAGCTTGCAAAGGGCATTTCATACATTATGTATACAAAATTTGATTGGTACATGAGGAATGAGGATTGTTTTAGTGATACATATAGAATTGGTCAAATTATAAGTTATTGCATTCTCTTTTCCTTTGGTTACGGGTAACCTTGCATATTTGAAATTACCACTTTAGTTTTAGATGCACATAAATTATTAGATGAATTAATTGTTAATTCCTTTGTCATCTCCAGTTGTGAAACCATGCATATAACGCATAGACACATCCATCTACAGTATACTAGACACGAGACAACAACTTCAATGTCGCTACCTAATCCGGTCACTCACATGTTCAATGCAATATCTACACTGTAGTACAAACTTGATTATCCAAGAAGGAATCTAGAGTTGGTTTACACAAAAATAATTAAATTCGATTGTATAGAAATCCCTCTGCCACAATCTTAGATCTGACTCTAATAATATTAGCTTTGGTTTTTACTCTGTCCGTCTCCAAAATATTATTAATGGGGCCAGCCATTAAAAAGAATCGACTCCGATATAAATTCAGATGGCTAAACATGTTCTTCAGTTAAAGAATGTTCACACTCAATGAATTTTAATCACCATGCTTCCGTCGTCTCAGCTTGTTCAATTTCAGCGAAATTTAATCGCGACATTTCTATCATCTCAACGATCTAGATCAATTTTGATGACGTTAGGTTTGTCTTCTACCCCGTTCTTTAATACTTTCCATCTTCTTGAATTATCTACCGCAGTTATAAGAGGTGATCCGTGGCCAAACGGTTGTGTTTATCCCTCTCCTATTTTATCTACACATCGATCCACCAATACGAAACGGTCTCCTACCGAGCGTGTGCCATGGCGTGGGAAAATATCGAGCTGAGTATATCGGCCCCCCGAGGCCATGATAGCAGGGACACGATTCAGTTATTCATCAACGGTGACACACTCTAGACTTGGCGCGCCGCGCACATTGTACTTAGTGCGGTGTACACGGCCATCACACTTTCAGTTTGAAGCCCGACATCAATGGCTCTAGGGTCTACCCAGTGATTTGAGTGGAGGGCGGAGCGAACAGACTGCTCATGACCATAGTAGCATAATTTCATGAAAGAACAAACGATGTCCCGGATGTCGCCTAGAGGGGGGGGGGGGGGGGGGGGGTGAATAGGCGATTAACACTTTTTCTATTTAGGGGCTTGATACTTGCGGGATAAAACTAGGTGTTTAAATTAACAAGCCAACAACCTAAAAATCTGGGTTTACCAAAGTGCACCAACAACTTATGCTAAACAAGGCAAGCAACAAGGTGATAGCTAGATATAAACTTCAAGCACGAAGGCTATCACAATGTAAATTGCATAAGTAAAAGCTCGGGTATAGAAATAACCGAGGCACGCGGAGACGAGGATGTATTCCCGAGTTCCTCCTTGTTAAGGGAGTACGTCTCGTTGGAGGGGTGTGAGCTCGCCACAAGAGGCCTACTCAAGACGCCACAAAGGCCTCACCCTATTCTCCGATGAACCTCACCCAAGGGATTGGTTCACCTTCCACTATCGGAAACCTTCGAGGCGGATTCCGGAGCCCTTTTACACCGTTCTTGGGGCACACACCCACAACTCAATTAGGGGCTCCCAAACTCGTGCCGAAGCTTCACAACTCGAAGTCTTCACGGCACCTCCAAACCGTCTAGGGTACACTATGCACCCAAGAGGCACAAAGCTCTTGGGAACACAATGCACCCAAGAGTAACAAGCTTCTCAATGTCGATCCTCACGTATCACCATAGGGAGAGCAACCCGATGCAACTAATGCAAGAGGCAAGAACACACAAAGTGGTCAAGTCCTTCACTCTCAAATTCCAACCAAACAACAAATGCTTTGGGGGGGGGGGAATAAGAGAGGAAGAACAAAGGGGATGAACACAAAGCAACCCCAAAATCTAGATCCACTAGGTTTCCCTCACATAGACGAGATTTTGATTGGTGGAATGGTAGATCTAGATCTCCTCTCTTGAATCCCTAAGTTTGGGAAAGAATCATTGGAGGGATTGAGAGGAATCAAGCTCACAAGGTTAGTAACAATGGAGGAGAGAGGAAAGCAAGTGAGCTCAAGATATTCAAAACAGTTAAAGAACCGTTGGGGAAGAAAACCTACTTAAATAGGTAGCCCAGAAAAACTGGCCGTTGGGGCACAGATTCCCGCAGGACCGGTAGTACCGGCCCAAAGGGCGGTACTACCGCCCTACGCAAATCTGAGCTCCAACGGCACTCTGCGCAGAAAAACCCGCAGGGCCGGTAGTACCGGCCCAAGGGGCGGTACTTCCGGACCCCCACCACAACTTCAGACAACGGTCTTCAAAAAGATCAGCCGAACTTGCTTCAACCCGCCGGGGCGGTAGTTCCGCTGGAGTTACCGGTAGTTCCGGTTTAGCGGTAGTACCGGATCAACTTCCGGTGCCACTTCCGTTGATTCCAGTACCTAGCTTTCGCAAGCGGTACTGGGCTCCGGAAGAACCACCGGAAGTGCCGGGCGGTAGTACCGCTGGGAGCACCGGTACTTCCGGTTTAGCGGAAGTTCCGGTACTACTTCCGGTGCTACTTCCGTTTGAGTCCAGTACCCAACTTTCGTAAGCGGTACTGGGCTCCGGAGGTACCTCCGGAAGTTCCGAACGGTAGTACCGCCCGAGAGGCCGGTACTTCCGGTCATTAAAAAATAGCAGAACACCGGTACGAGAAAAATCATAACTTAATCATCCGACTCCGTTTTCGATGATCTTGGGCTCGTTGGATTCGCAACGAAAAGATCTACAAGATCATGCGGAGAAACATCATAGTCCATCATGTGAGGAGGAAGTCACAAGGAGAGAGTTTGACCTCTCTTAGAAAAGACGAACCGGTAAAACCTCCATAAAACAAAAACACAAGAAGATATTCATGAAATCCGTTTTTGATGAACTAGAGCTTGGTATGGAGATGAACACAAGCTCTAAATTCTCCCACGGATAAAAGCCAAATAAGAACCACTAAAGATGATTGCAAGAATGCAAGGATGCAAAGGTTTGATAGTACGGTTATCTATCCTATAACCCGGTCTCTCACTAAACAACATGAGACCGGTAAAATAGAAACCTTATCAAGATCATACCTTTGCCTTGCGCATTAATCGACTTGAGGTCGATGAACCATCTTTCTTGATTGCGCTTCGCTTGGTGAAGATTCACATGACGCTCCCCCATACACCAAGATGGGGAAAGCACTCTTCGGCATATCTTCACTTGGCCTTGAGTGATGATTAACCCGCACAAAGGCTTGATCAACACAAACTTTTCTTCCCTTAGCCTTGACTCCAACAAATGTAGATCAAGCAACTCAAATGGACACACCTATAAATATATCTCAATACAAACAATAGTCCATAGAAATTGTCATTAATTACCAAAACCATGCATGGGGCAACCATGCACTTTCAGTTCTCAGTAATGATCAGTACATTCGATTAGCCACGAAGGGAGTTAAAATAATTATCTTTATACTGAACTGTTGTACTTGTTTACCCATTTTTTTGGAAGTAATGGCCATAGCTAATATACTGTGCAAAACAAAATTTGTAATGAAATTTACATTAGTTTTTAATGCATTGCGCATGAAGATGATAAACAAAATCACTTTAAATATACGAAAGAAAAGAAATGAAATAGAAAATCATATGTCTTCGTGGTTAAGTTTTTCATTGTCGTGAATAGTGTGTATATATATATTTTTGTATGTGTCTCATTAGCTACATTGTAGATATCTCTAAATTATATACTATAAAGAATATCTTGAAACATCTTTTGGTTGACAAATAGGTATATACTGATAGAAAAATGTTGAGTATATGTGGTGTAAGACAGTAAGAGGATCTTATCACCAAATCATTGTCAAATGTGTGTTACATATAACAATTAGCTCTGTGATCTACTGATGACTTGTATTTTCTTTGTACTTTGTACTAAAATCACCTCTGCCTTGGCGCGGACCTCTGTTTTATTAAACGTAGGGTTGTAACCCTAGTCGGTTGTCATATAAAACCGACAAGGAATCCCCCCGAGTCCAAACTCTGTAAAAGCTTGAGCCACATTGCTCCGATATAAATAGATCACACGCGGCTCGGTATTTGCTACCGAGTAGAAACGCTTCCCTATCGTTTGACATGGTATCAGACGCCAAACTCTTTCGATACATCCTAGAAACAAATGGCTTTCTGTTTTTCTTTCTCTCCTTGAGAATGAAACAGAGAAAAGGGGTAGACCATTCTTCGCTTGCTCTGCTGCACCTTAATACTAGTTAATTCGACCTTTTTGCATATATTTAATTCAACAAGAAAACAATCGTGATTACAGACGTCATGTACGTACGCATACAGGAGTTCACGTACGTACGTACACCCAGCAGCTAGGTGCTAGCTGTTAAAGTATATGTCAAGTATATAATATCACCACTTCCTATCAGTTCGGACTTTTGGGATAGTTGGTTGATAGAACTATTCTAACATGGTATCAGAGCACTTGTAGCCTGAGGTCTTGAGTTCAAGTCTCAGTCCCCGCACCATTTAATCCCCAATTTCTATGAGCGCCCCGGTTGGGTTCAAGTCTCAAGGGGAGGTGTTATCCACGTCGGATGTGAAGGGGGGTGTTAAAGTATATGTCAAGTATATAATATCACCACTTCCTATCAGTTCGGACTTTTGGGATAGTTGGTTGATAGAACTATTCTAACACTAGCAAGCTGAACCTGTACCGCTCTGTGCATCGTCCCTGTTTTCTAGGTAGCTCCACGTTACGTACATGTGCGGCATGCCAAATGGGCATGAAGAAAGAAGAATGGAAGAGGCTGCCACACAATCTGCCGCCCGCACGCAACCCTCCGTCCATAAATAAGTGGATATATAGAAATTTTAAGACAGATTATGCAGTGTAGACAGGAGGATGTGTCTCGCTGCGCGTCAGGAGAGGGGCGACTCGGGAGGCGACGGGCTCGCCTCCCCCGCGGCTTGGTGCCGGGCGAGCAAACCGCGACGGCGCAAGGGGCGCCGGAGTGGGGCGGCTCGGGAGCGTCTGGTTCCGGTGCCGGAGTGGTCGTCGTCGGAGGAGTCTGGCAGCCAGGGCGGCTCGCCGCGAGCCCCTCGCGGGGAGGTGACGCTAGGAGATTTCCTGCCGGAGTTCTCGGCGGCCGGCGGTGCTCGTCCTGGGGGGAGCGGGGGCTCCTCGCCGGGGCGGTCTGCCGCGCCGCTGCGTGTGGAGGTGGGCGCCCCGCTTCTGGGGGCGGTGCCTGCCTCGTCGGTTTGCCCAGATCTGGCGCCGCCATGGTCGGAGGTTTTCCCTCCGCTTCCGGCGGGGCGCGCGGGCCGGGGTGCTTCACGGGTGCCCGGTGCGGCTGGCCCGTTGGAGATCCTGGTAGGTGCGGTGCGCCTGCGGCTGGAGGAGGAGACGGAGGGGGCGCCGCCGCCGCCGTGGCGATCGCCTGGGGTCCGGGAGGATCTAGGGTTTGCGTCGGAGACGACGCGTCCTTGCCGGGCCCTGGGAGGCCAGGTTGGGCCGGTCCGGCCTGTGGGCCTTGCCTCGCTGGGGGGGGGGAAGGTCCCGGTGCTGCTGCTGTTGGGCCGTGCGGGGTTGGGCCCCGTGCGAGCCGGTTGGAAGTTGAGCCCGAGGGGTCGCAGGGGGCTCCTGGGCCTATGGTGGCCTTTTCTGAAGCCCAGGATGGAAGGGTGCGGGGCTCCGCCGGCTGCGGGTATATGTTCTTGGATGTGGCTCCGGTGGGAACCCTAGACACCTCTTTAGGGTTTCCTGCCGCTCCAGAGAGATCCGTCGCCACCTAAAAGCTAGGTTCAGTCCCATTCCTCCCCCCAGATTCCTCTTCACCAGTGATGAGCCGCGATGGAGGCGACCGAGATCGAAGAGCAAAAAGGCCGTTTGAGGAGGTCGGCCGCGGCGGTGAGCGCTACCGAGATGTGGAATCTTCCTGGTACCGCCTCGACCGGGAGCAAGATGCGCAGCGGCGCCAGCGGGAGAAGGAAGAAGGAAGAATCCAGGGGCGGGACTAGGGCCGCAGGGAGGAGGAGCGCATGAGATCTCAGCTCTTGGCGAACCC
>QRDG01000165.1:1119091-1405121 GCA_012064385.1 Puccinellia tenuiflora | reverse complement strand
CAATATACGTCATATGTGATGCGGTTAAGAAAACAAGTGATAACAGATATATTTAATTCTCTCTATAGAAAAAATGAAAATTAAGTTTACGGTGTTCTAAGGATTGTTGATATATGCTCTCTTAAAGATCAGTGCAAATATATAATTGCTGGATGTGCATCGTAGCTATTTTAGCATTACACTAGTTGATTTCCTTAATAAGTAGCATTTGTTATTATAGTAGTTTGAACTAGTTATTGCTACAAGAAAAAACTAGTCCGTATTACCACACATTTATATAAAATAAAGTAATAAGATTATGATGGTAATAAAAATGACGGTAATAATTACTCATATAAAAATTAACATCTTTATAAGGATATAGTCACTAGATTATGCATAATTAGTACTATCTAGTTGGACGTCCTGCCAAGGTAGTATTAATTGATCTGGAGCTAGCGACGATTTGTAGCTTCATCAGATAAGAGCCTTCCCTAAATTAAAGAAAATCTCATCTAATTACACAATTTGCGCCTTCATCAAACAAAAAATGCACCAATTGTGAACATATTATTAGTGATTGTCTGAAAATAGCGCCCATGCATGGTCCGTGCTTATAAATCCGAGCCCCGCCGTCACACATCACATAGACTTCCTTATCTGGTTCTAGTATTTCGCTAGACTAGAATGGCCGAGTCCCGTAGGCACGCCTTGGCCATGGCACAAGACGGGCTAGTGATGGGCATCGATCTGGGCACGACATCCTCCTGCGTCGGAGTTTGGCGAAATGGTCGTGTGGAGATCGTTCCTAGCGAACATGGCACCCGCACAACGCCGTCGTGTGTCGCCTTCACCGACGGCGGGAGGCTCATCGGCGAGGGGGCCAACCATGAGGTCGCAGCGAACACCGTCTTCGGTAAGCCCATCCATCCATCCATTTTTGATATATATGCTAGCTGTTCTGTTGTACAACAATTCAACATCATACTCCTCTTAGCTGGTACATGTAGATGTGAAGCGGCTCATGGGGCGGAGTTTCTCTGACGCGTCCGTGCAGAGCGATGCCAAGTATTGGCCATTTGGGGTCATCGCCGACGCCCACGACAAGCCCTTGATCGGTGTGAGCTACCTAGGCAAGGAGAAGCGGTTCTCGCCGGAGGAGATCTCGGCCATGGTGCTGGTCAAGATGAAGGAGACAGCCGAGGCCTACGTTGGACCTGGAACAACCATCAGGGACGCTGTCATCACGGTGCCAGCCTACTTCAACGGCTCCCAGCGCAGGCCACCAAGGATGCGGCCGCCATCGCCGGCCTGAATGCCATGCGCATCATCAACGAGCCTACCGCCGCGGCCATCGCGTACAGCCACAACAGGGGCTGGAGGGAGAGTACAGTGCTCGTCTATGACTTGGGCGGTGGGATGCTGGATGTCTCCATCGTCGTCGTGAACAATGGTGGCTTGCAGGTCAGGGCTACCGCAGGCGACACCCACCTAGGTGGCGACGATTTCACCAATAATATGGTTGACCATTTCATCGACGAATTTAAGAAGAAGAACCCTGGAATCAGAGGGGACATGAGCGGCGACAAGAAGGCACTGGGGCGTCTACGGAGATCGTGCGAAGACGCCAAGAGGAGGCTCTCCAGCAACCCTCGTATCCCGGTGGAGGTGGACGCCCTTTTCGAGGGCATCGACTTCCACTCTGCCATCACCCGCGACCAGTTCGAGCAGCTCAACCTGGACCTCTTCCGCAGATGCATGGAGCCCGTTGAGAGGTGCTTGAAGGACGCCGACATGGACAGGCACGAAGTGGACGATGTTGTGCTCGTCGGGGGCTGCACACGCATCCCCCGTGTGCACGACCATCTCCGGGAGTTCTTCAACAACGGAAAGGAGCTTTGCAGGAGCATCAACGCCGACGAGGCTGTTGCGTACGGAGCCACCATGCAGGCCGCCGTCATCATTGGAGGAATCCGAAAGGAGATCCTGGACATCACCCCCCACGGAGAAGGAGATGGAACTCACCACGACGGAGGACAACACGTCGTCCAGCATGCGTTTTAGCAGGGAGGACATCGGGAGAATGGTGCAGGAGGCCCAGAGGTACAAGGAGCACGACGAAGAGCACATGAAGAATGTACAAGCACGGAACGAGTTGCAGAATTTGTTCTTCACTATTAGCAACAGGATGAAGAATCTCCAGGACTCAGCTGCAAGACTGCCCGTTCCCCAGGAGGCAACTCGAGAACAAGCTGGGAAAAAACACCAGTGCTCCCGCGCTGGGTTTCATGGCCGATTAGCATTCCAGCTTCCATTATCAGGCCAGGACGTTTTAAGGACCAGGATAAGGAGAACAAGAAAATGAAACAAGCGCACATCGACACCATCAAGAAACTCCCGGACAGAATCAAGAAACTCCAGGAGGCAGCTGATGAGGCTACAAAGTTCCTTGAAAACAAGGAGCATACCACCAGCATGATTATTCACCAGAAGAAGCTGATTGAGGATGAGTACCACAGCATCAGCAGACAGATTGAGAGTGCCTCTCAGCCAATATTACATAAATCTTTCCTGCAAAAATATACTCCCAGCATGTTATCTAATTATTAATCTGTTGCCAAAAGTGTTGAATAAATGTACTCCCTCGGATCCGAAAAAATGGTCAGAGGGGAATACAATGATGCAAATTTACAAATAGAGTAAAAGCATCGTTCGATCTATCAAGTTGGCACACAACGAGATCAAATTGGTCACCAACTCAAAAATAATAACTATCGGTCACGAAGTTGTGGTAATGTTGGAACCTAGTCATTCTGTCATAGCGACCGTTAATTAAGTCGTTGATGTGGCCATCATTTTTTTGATAATACCCACTTAAGTTTATGTCTATTGTAACTGCCAGGTCCTTATGCCAGTCGTGTTGGTCCTTTTGAATCTTTCACCAAAAGGGTACCCGTCGTGGTCGGCTGGCTAGGACGTCGTGCCTTCCTTGTGCAGCATATCAAACTGGTAGTAAAGTTTGAGGATCTAGTATTTCCCTAATAGTTGTGCCATATGGACCACATGGTTGAAAGTGAAACCTTCCGTTATTGGAATAACATTAAAATATTTTAAGCCTCATTTGTTTGTCTAATGCTCCACTGTTTATCACGGTATTTATTTTATAAAAAGCATCTCTTAGTTAATGTAGTCTGTAGAAGTTCTCTACCTTGGTGTATCAACTAACAAACTGCAGTGCCCACGTGAATTCAGTGCCCACATGATTTCAGAGTTGTTGTGTCTACTGTCTAGTACGTACTCGTTGTGCTTCTCATATTTTTCCAACAGCTCAAGACCCATGTGCTTCTCCTGAAAAACATTTTGACATCCAGTCATGGTTATGGTTAAACCAGATGTATATGTACGAATTTTACCTTAATATCCAGATCGTGTTGTGCTATATACACTAGTGCAGAAAATCTTACTCGTGGCGCACCAAAATGTGTTACCCATGGCGTAGGACCGTGCACCACGGGTATATATGGTTAGCCGTGGCACACCTGTTTTCGCTGCGCCACTAGTATATATGGTTAGCCGTGGCACACCTGTTTTTGGTGCACTTCTGCTGTCAAATTTCTGGTTTAAAAAAAAATACAATCGCCGCGAGCCACGACGCAGGTTGGCTCGGGAACGATGGCCATGACGCGGGTCGGCGCCGGCGCGGAAAGCTGGCGTGGCTGGGAGGAGCTCCAGTCGCGGCCGGCGACATGACCGAGAGAGGCCGGGAGGAGCTCCGATCGCGAACGACAGCATGGCCAGGAGGAGCTCTGGTCATGGACGGACGCATGTCCGAGAGGAGCTCCGGTAGCGGACAACGGCATGGTCACTCCACCAACGTTGATAACCATAATGAATGGAACCATAATGAATGGATCAATAGTAGGCGGAGTGCAGCGGAGGATAAATCTTCGGCATCGTGAGCACTCAGAGGGAGAGGGCAGGAGGAGGGTCTGGTGACCGCCATCGTCGACATCTCCTGGACCTCAGCGGGACTGAGCAGGGAGCTGGATCAAGGGAGAAATCGCCCGTGCTTGTCGTCAACCAGTTGTCGTCCACGACTTCCGGGTCGCCGTCGTCGACATCCCCGGCCTACAATAGCGGAGCGGAGCAGGGCGGAGGGGGTGGGGGGGGTGTGGGGGTCAAGCTCGGCGGTGAACGAAATTAAAGTGGCGACATCAGGCGACGATTCGAAGCGAGCGACACTAGAATTGGTCGAGCAACAATGCGCGGCCCTGTAAGTCCCCGATTCACACACCATCTCCTTGGAGCACGGTGTTGCTGATAGGTTTCAGATACTACTTTGCTTCGTGGTACGTAGGGTTTCACGGCTAGCCGATAGTTTTCGTTGAGCGGGACAAATTTTTTGGAGATGAATGAGGGGAGAGGGAGGGGGTGTGGTTCGTTTGTAGGAGGTGAAGTCCAGTTGAGATGTAGGGTGGAACAGCGAAAATGGATTTGTATTTCTATTTCGATGTTCGTTGTCCTTTTTTTTTTTTTTGCTCATATCCAACTTATATTCGGTTATATCGAATAAGAAAGGTGAATTCTGTGTGTTTTACACAAGTTGATGCGGGATGGAGTGGCTAATTTCTGTTTGCTACCGTGTATCACCACCCTGCAGATTTTTAGAAACTAACTTATTTACTCCTCTAACTGATAGGCGGGACCAGCGCAGTTTGTCAAAACTGTTTACCACATAAGCTAGTTATAATTAGTGCAACGTGCCAGTCAAATTGGTCAATCGTATGCCAGCTAACTAAAATACGTATATCAAATCATATCAGCGACCGTATTGAGCCACTTAAACAACATTAATGGCCATATTTAGGGTATTTTAAAGTCCAGTGATCAAAGTGAGATACCGAGTCAACACCACGGGAGACTCTGGCTTTGCCGTGCGGCCAAATTGCACGGCAAAGGGCGATATACGCACGGCAAAGGCTTTGCCGTGTGTCGACGCACGGCAAAGGCCGCACGGCGAAGGCCTGCCCGGCAAAGGCTTCTTTGCCGTGCGCCTCCACAAAATGCACGGCAAAGCCTTTGCCATGCGGCGTCATCTTTGCCGTCCGCTACCACTCGTCGCCGTGCAGTAGACGTTGCCGTGCGCCGCCTGCATCTGCCGTGTGTGGGGCTTTCCCGTGCGCCATCCCGCCGCACGCACGGCAAAGACCTCCTCTTTGCCGTGCGCCATCCCACCGCACGCACGGCAAAGACAGTCTCGTTGCCGTGCGCCCCCGTTCACCCGCACGGCAAAGAGCCAACCAGGCACACCCCAGGCCAGCCGCAACACTGCCTTTGCCGTGCGTATGCGCACGGCAAAGCTGCCAAATGGTTCTTTGCCGTGCGCATACGCACGGCAAAGGCCCTGGGGATTTTTAATTTTGGTTCTGTTTTCACTAATATCTGCAGTTTAAACACAATTTAACAATAATATACCACACAAATAAATACACAAGATAGACAACAACATAATCCAACATCATCCAACACAACAACATCATCCAACATCATTCAACATACTTCATCAAAGTGGGGTACATGAACATCAACATAAACATAGGATCATCATCTCTTTGCCCAACACAATAAAACACACAATTTGACCATTAGTAGAGTACATGAACATCAATATAAACATAGGCCCTTAGCATCTCTTTGCATTAGATCAACATAGCATCAATATAAACTTGATCATCATCTCCTTGCTCTTGTCCTTGTCCATCTCCTTGCCCTTCTACAAGATCAAAAAGAAAGGTGAGATATCAACCTATATACTCTAATATTCTAATATTAGCATTCTAATTCAACAAGTGGCCCTTCATTCACTTATATAAGACATTATAATTCAATATACTCTAAATTTTCAAAAAGTGGCTAAAATTTCAACAAGATGGCATCCTTTACAAACTAACAACTGTGAGACAATAGAATGTAGAGGAACTAAAATTTCAACAAGTGGCTAAAATTTCAACAAGATGGCATTCTTTACAAACTAACAAATTTCAACAAGTGGCTAAAATTTCATCTTAAGATGGCATCAACATGGTAAACAATATTAAGAAGTAACATGGTAAACAATATTAACAAGCATTCTAAAATTAGCAATCTACAGGAGAAGCAATCTATGATTCAACAAGTGGCATGGAATGGCTAAAATCTTCAACAAGATCAAAAAGAAAGGTTATGAGATATCAATCTTGTATTCTATTTCATATACTCCATTTGTTCACTAATATAAGACATTATAATTCTAATTAGCATTCTAATTCATATACTCTAAAATTTCAACAAGTGGCTAAAATTTTCAACTATGTGATGGCATCCTTTACCAACTAAGCAATATAAGATGGCATCCTCCAACAAGTGATGAATGTAGAGGAACTAACCTTTATTGTAGCTAACTATGTGATGGTCCGGATCCATCTCCTTGTCCGGATCCATCTCCTTGTCCACCATGTTCTACTAGGTGAAAAGAAAAATAATGAGATTGCTAAATTTCCAACAAGTGTGAGACAATAGAGTAAATTATGCAATTTTCAAGTTATTTTTGGTACAAGTGTGATGGCATTCTACAACCTAGAAGTGCGTTGGTCACAAGTGTAGGAGAACTCACCTGCAAACTGCGTCAGGCTCCGGACGATGTTTGGATTGTTGAAGGTCATCTGAGGTGTCACCGGGCTCTCACCGGTCTGAGGTGCCTGGATGAGCTGCATGTTCGGTATCACTGAGCTCTGACCGGTCTGTTGTTGCATCTGCATATGATGTTTGGGTTAGACAATAAGACAAGAGAAATATGATGGAGATATTAGGTTAACCACTTACCCACGGGAAGGCGAAAGGAGGAGTAGGAACCGTCCCCGGTGGAGAAGTCAGAAGGGTCTGGCTCGCAAACCAGTTCATCATCTGTTGTTGCTGCTGCATCTGTGTCTGCAACTGCATCTGCAGCTGCTGGCTCGCTCTAAGCTGCTCCTCCAGCTGCTTCTGCCGCTGCTCCGCCTCCTGCCGGAATCTCTCTTCCCTGGCTTCCATGTCCGCCTACGTTGTGTCACCGTGATGTCATTAACATTGCAATGGAAAACATGTAAAGAAGCGTAGAGGACCGAGGAAGAACATACCCGTAACCGCTCGACAGCTAGATCTGAAGCTCGTGCCCGGGGCTCAACCCTAGGCTGGTCGCGAGTACGGCTATGGACCTGGCGTAGAGACGGCTCGGTCATTGGGTCGACGCACCCGTCACCAATCCAGAGTGAGCCATGCTTCTTGCCTTGTCCCGCAAGGATCGCAACCTCAACGTCAAAGTCCTCGGTGTATGGGTCGGAGGACTCGCCGCGCACCTCCTTGAACTTCGATACGTACGCCTCACACTTGGTCTCGGCTTGCTCATTGACCCAAATGGACCCTGTCTGAGGATGCGGCGTCTTCCTGGTCTTCATCTTTTTAATGAGGCCAAATAAATTTGGCTTCACTCCTGTCTTTTTTTCCTGCAAAAGAGAACATGTAATTAAGTGAAGTGGGAGTTAACAAAATATAACGTGAACTCAAAGAACAAAGTAACCATTGCTCACCTCTTCCTGTATGTGAAGGGAGAGGGGGATGCTGCCTTGGATATGTGATCCACCTCGCATCTCTGCCCGCTTCAGCTTGCCCTCCTCGTGCTTCACGAGGTACTGGGGGCATGTCCACCACATGACCATCGCCACATAGCACGCCCTGTCGTTGCCGACGTACTGAGGAAGGTTCTACATACACAAGATATACCCATTATTACAGGAGAAACTACATGGAGATAAGGAAATCAATAACACAGAAATGCAAATACCTGCAGGTACTGCCACGGTGCCATGGGCATATCCCGAGCGTCCTCCTTAGACATGTGGATTTTGCGGTCGGCGTGCCAGTTGCGGACGCACTGAACACGTGCCTCGTAGTGCATGCCAGTCACCCTCCTCTTGCAAATCTCGTGTAAGATGAAGTCGCACGCACGCTCCTCACCCTCAGCCCTCTTGAAGTATTGCTGCAACCATGCACATAGGTAAAACAAGGGGCATTAGTGCAACTATTGTCCACCAACGAGTGTTTGAATGCTAAAAAGTCAAAAGCCACGTACCCAGAAACGGTGTACAACCACCTCCTGCATGTTCTCGTGCCTGCCGTGAGGATCTGGCGCGTAGCTGTAGTGCCTCCAACTCCAAGCTACGTTGCGGCCACCGGGGGCTGAACTGTCCCGCTGTGGCTATACCGGGGGCTAGAATGTGCCACATAGTACCACACCTGGTTTTCCATGTGTCTAATGCCTAAGCAAACCTAAACCTATGAAAAAGTTCATTGGTGGAACCTCGCGCGGAGAAATCTAGGGGGTAGACCGCCGTGGCCCACAGAACGCCGTTTCGAGGGGGGGAATGACCTCCGGAGCACCGGAATCCCACTAAAACTTGCATGTGGACATAGGATATGTGTAGAAGTGTGTTGGAATGTGTGATTCACCAAATGGTGTAAGACATAGCTCCCCGGTATGACCTTCCTCACGTTCGGGCCATAACACTTAGAAGATTCGTGGACGTGTAGGCTGAACTGTCCCGCTGTGGCTATACCGGGGCTAGAATGTGCCAAATAGTGCCAAGCCTGTTTTTCCATGTGTATAATACCTAACCAAACCTAAACCTATGAAAAAGTACATTGGTGGAACCTCGCGCGGAGAAATCTAGGGGGGTAGACCGCCGTGGCCCACAGACCGCCGTTTCAAGGGGGGGGGGGAATATAATGACCTCCGGAGCATCGGAATCCCACCAAAACTTACATGTGGACCTATGATATGTGTGGAAGTGTGTTGGAATGTGTGATTCACCAAATGGTGCAAGACATAGCTCCCCGGTGTGACCTTCCTCACGTTCGGGCCATAACACTTAGAAGATTCGTGGACGTGTAGGCTGAACTGTCCCGCTGCGGCTATACCGGGGGCTAGAATGTGCCAAATAGTGCCAAGCCTGGTTTTCCATGTGTATAATACCTAAACAAACCTAAACCTATGAAAAAGTACATTGGTGGAACCTCGCGCGGAGAAATCTAGGGGGGTAGACCGCCGTGGCCCACAGACCGCCGTTTGGGGGGGGGGGGGGAATGACCTCCGGAGCACCGGAATCCCACCAAAACTTGCATGTGGACCTAGGATATGTGTGGAAGTGTGGTGGAAGGTTTAATGGTGCAATACATAGCTCCCCGGTGTGACTTTCTTCATGTTCGGGCGATAACACTTGCCAGACCAACACAGCTAGCTCCGAAACCCTAATATGTTGGGGGGGCGGGGGGGGGGGGGGGGGGGGTTGAAGACGTAGAGTACTTGTCATAATGCAAAAGTATGGGTATACACACATTATCTTAAGATGTAGTACTTGTCATATATTAAAAGAATAAATATAAGTATTAAATTAAGTGCAATAATTAAGTAAAAGAAGAAAATGCAACAAGGCGCACAGCAAAGACAAACACGCACGGCAAAGGTTGCTTTGCCGTGCGCCCGCTCTCCCCGCACGGCAAAGGCTCTTTGCCGTGCGTTCTCCCTTTGCCGTGCGCCTTGTTTTTTCTTTGCCGTGCGTGGTCCCTTTGCCGTGCGCCTCGTTAGAACTTTGTCGTCCACCATTTCTTTGCCGCGCGCTGATTTTTCTCTTTGCTGAGCAGGTTTCTTTGCCGTGCGTCGTCGTTGTTATGTGCCGTGCGTGGTCCCTTTGCCGTGCGCCTTGTCGACGGCCGCACGGCAAAGACATCTTTGCCGTGCGTAGACGCACGGCAAAGAAGTGCTGCACGGCAGTGCCAGTTTTTCCCGTAGTGCAACCTCAATGACAGGTAATGAATTTTTCTCATCTAGAAATACATTTTTGAATTTTTTTAAAAAAAAAACAGAACACTGGTGTTAATGTACAACAAACACTTTCCGCATTTCTCCAGGCATAAATACTAGTCGAACAATCCACAGCTAGTTCAACTTTAGCACGAGTACAGACAAGCAGCAAATGTTTGGGATAACTTAGCCAAAGGTCACCGTCCACTAGGGAAATATAAGTTTTACCACCACCAAAATACACAACTAATTGCACCTAACAAGTGAGTGCCAGTTAAACTCCAGATCCTCTCATCCGCTTCGAAAAGAGGTGTCCAGTGCCATGCAAGCTTAGAGGTTACAAATACTACATACTTAGTTAAGACGGGACAAATAATAGACCATGCATCCATCACGCACAAGAGACTGCAAAGCAGCATCTAGCATTGACAGGCTCGTTGTGATGTATGAAGCGCGTGACACTGCACACACGGTCGATTCCCGCCGGAATCATCTTGTCGCCGGCTGTTCTTTTAGTCTTGACCTTGACAGTGGTGATCTGCACATCATGCTTGGGTGGAGAATATCCACCTAGCTAGCATATACACATTTAGTACAACAACATTAGAGGTAAGAACTGGTCACATCCATGCATGCATAATCAAGATGAGAGAGATATTCACCTCGCACCACGTAAAACCAAATGTCCAAATAGTACCAGATTCCTTGTCTTTGCCGGCGTAATCCAAGCACATGTCTTCACCGACACAATCTGGGTGCCATGAGAATGGCAAAAAGATTGGCTTGCTCATGTACACAGAACTTCATCAAATAGTTCATAAGCAGCAAGCCCTCCGTTTGTACACGTGTAGATAAAGCCATCCACAAATACACATCTACCATGTAAAAGGCTGCAGGTCCTTGACAGGTCTTCTTCAAATGCAGCCCAGGGCATGACAAACCGCCATCGTTTGGCACGTAAGTCAAACAGAAGGCACGAGGATGTGACATCATCACAAATTATGAAGGAATCATCATTCACCACTGCATATCCAGATATCAAAACCTTCCTGCTGTCCATACCCTTCGTCATGTAACGCAACCATGTGCTGGATCCATAACTGAACTTCTCCTGATGGAAAACTTGCAGACTATCGGTAAGAGCAATGGTCATTCCACCAACGTTGATAACCATAATGAATGGATCAATAGTAGGCCGCCGTACAGGTCGCCTGAGAGTTTTCCGGTCCTTGTTCAGGTTCAGACTAAACTCAAGCATGCCGTCTTGTACACACGAGACGGCACATAATTTTGAGCCAGTCTGATAAAAATGCCAATAATGATGACCATCATCTGCAACATAACATGGATAGAGAGGCTTGCCATCATCAACCATGGCGCCCGAACTTGGCAAATGATAAACACATCTTTCTTGAGAGCAGGATTCAGCACAAATGGACTTTGTGCTGACTTGAACAAGGGCCAACCGGATGGCTGCGACTCGGTCCCAAGGGAGGAATTGTCGAGATGGTCCTCTCTGCTTTCTCTTTAAGGCACTGGCTGGCATAGTGACCGGCATGGCCACATAAAAAGCACCTGGGATTTATTATGCGGCCCTCCGAGAAGCTGCATGTACAAAGAGAAACTGACTTAGATGTAAGCTAGGTTAAACATGAAGCTAGTAAATTCAGATCAAGCAAGACCTGCAACAACCAAGCAGCTTGGATGGTTGGGAGCTGTCCTCTTGCACTTGTTCATGTTGCAGCAGCTCTGGTGAGCCCTCGTCCTCATACTCCCTAATCAATCGGTTGATTAGTTGAGATGCAATAAAAATAAAAACTGTAACTAGCAATCGAGGTGACCACCAAAATGCATGCATTATAAAAAAGAATCTGCAACTAGCAGTGGAGGTGACCACCAGAATGCATGCATGATAAAACAAGATAATAAAAACTGGGTAGTTAGTATGCTTACTATAGATTGATTAACTGAGAGGCAATAAAAAAAAATATGTAACTAGCAAATCGAGGTGACCTTAACATACATGAATGCATGATCGAATTCATAAAATCTACTATAGGTGGCTAACTAATATGCTTACTGTAGAAAGCACAACTGCTGGTTTGGTGGATCGGGCTCCATGACTACCCGGCGGTAAGTGGAATGCAGCACCTGGAAGCCTCCCTTTGCCGGCTCATGGAGGTAGAAGGTGGTGACGATGGCGTGCAGGTCATCGCACATGAGGCGGCCGGCGAGGCGGGTGAGGAGGCCGTACCCGTTGTTGGGCATGAAAGGGCAGACAGAGCCGATCTCGGTAGGCGGGTCCAGGCTGAAGTGCTGCTGGTCATGGCGGGTGAGCTTGTAGGCGAAGATGGTGTTTTCGCAGAGCATGTAGACGGCATCGTGTTGCTCCATGTATATGCCGCGGCCACGGATAGGGAGGTAGTCTTGAGACCTTGGTGGGTCGGTGTGCACCCGGGTCCAGCAGCCGGAGTCAGGGGCGAAGGTGAAAAAGAGGCCGTATTGTTGGAAGGAGACGAGGATGAGCTTGCCACCGTGGAGCACGGCGTAGCCCTGGAGGAACACGCCGCCCCACGGGGGGCACCGTTGGTTTACGAGTGGGAAGGTGAAGGGGGCGCCGACCTGCTCCCACCGCCCGCCGACGAGGCGTCGCATGACGACGCTGAGGGAATCATGGGTGAATAGCTCCTATGCGGCATCTTTCCAAGGAAATAGACGAGAAGCGACGTTCTTGCTGGAAATAGCTAGCATGCACGTCTGACGGGAGGCTTATAGCTGCAATGCGACACTTCTCTTAAACATCAGTAGACAGCTTATCAATTCAAACTACATGGGCTGAGCGGGACCCAAAACTTATCCACGTCAGATCGTGGGACCCACTTCTTATCCACCTCACGTCGTGGGACCCAGAACACGTAGCTGCAACAAGAGAGACGATCTCGTCCCCGCACCGGAGCCAGCGTTCATTCGACCGTTGCAGTATAGAGCATCCGCCCGTTCCTACCCCCCTTCTTCTCCGGCGATCCTCTAAGCGCTGCAACGTCGGCGGTGATGTCGACCTCCGCTTCAAACCTGCCGGTGGCCACGCTATGGTCCAGTGCCGCTGGGACGGTGCCCTGACTGCCCACGGACGGCGCCCCTGAAGCGCCTGACCACCGTGAGCGATGAGAAAGGCAACGCCGGGCGCGAGTTTGTGAAATGCGAGAGCAAACCAGAGCCAGGGAAGGTGAGATCTTAGTTTCCTCTCTACCAATTTCATATTATTTTCATCAATTTTGTGGTTTTCATCCGATTTGGGGATTAGGGTTTCATCCGATTTGGGGAAATTTTGCTCTGTTTTCAGCCGGATCTGCGGAAATGCCACCATTTCGAGTGGCTTGATGAGTACCTTCCTGGAGGGCACCTTCCTGGAGGTCAATTCGCCGCCGACGGCCGAGCAGTGGGGATCAGCCACGGTGGTTGCTCCGGTGGGGAAGCGGATGGGGTTGCGGCGGAAGTGAAGGAGATGAAGAAGATGAACAAGCACCTAAAGAAGCTTGTCGATCTGAAGAAGCAGGACAATCTGATGTCTGTAGTTTTTTATTTATGTGCAATTGCTTTTGGTGTTGTTTATTTGCTGATCATTAGTCACTAAACAATGTAAATAGTGTTGCAGTTAGTTTGGACAATTTCTGTATGGCTAAGACTTGGAAGTAATGCATGACAGATGCAAATTCATTTGGTTTGTTCCAATTCCTAAATGTTGCAAATGTGTGTTGTCTATTTGCTGATCCTTGGTCATTGTAACAATGTAATTAGTGTAGCAGTTAGCTCGGGCCATTTGTGTATGGCTAAGACTTGGCAGATTTGCATCACAAATCCAACATTTATTTATTTTTGTTAAATTTGTAAAACGTTAGAAATGTGTGTGAAATGTTCCGTTCTTTTGTAGAAAAAAACTACAACGGATAGGCGAAAAGGCCAGGCCCAAGTAAAACCTAGCCAGGCCCAATGTCAAAAGATGTGATCTTTCGGCAAAAAAAAAACGTGCACACTCCAGGCCTAATAGTAAGAGGATGCTTGTTTTTATTATTTGACCCGTTGCACGTCTTGTTGGGCCCAATAAAAATAGGATGCGTCTCCCTCTCCCTATGTCCTCTCTTATTTTTATTATTTACTTATCATTTTTTCAGCATTTTAGTTTGTTTACTCACTCTGTTCACTTTTGTAAGACATTTTAATGCATGCTAGCATTATTAAGGGCCATGGTTTTGAATTCCCACGCTTGGTTGAGATTTGTCCCTTTTCTTTCACCATTGACACGTGCACAGTCCAGGCAGAGGGGCGGTGCTGGGTTTTGACGTGACAACATCGATGGGACGCGGGGCCCCACTAGTCAGTTGGACTACAGGTCACGTGTCAAGACCAGCGACGGTCCAGCGGTTAACACACAGCGACGGGAGAAGAGTATGTTGGCTATTGCTGAAAATTACCCCAAAATTCAAATGAATTTGTTGAGGACATTAAGGAGTCAAAGAAAACATTGGCATCCATAACATATATTATCCATAACTGCATCCACATTACATATATATATATAGTGGCCCGACCCACATTACACGTTACATATATTAAACTAAAAAAAGAAAAATTACATTTCATAGCCCTAAATATAAAGGGCCCTAAACCCTAACCGCTACCCGTTGGCGCCCCTTCGTCTGCGGGCCGTAACCTACTCGCCGCCGGCGGCCTTCCTCCACTCCGCCGCCCTGGCCGCCATCTCGGCGTCGGACAAGGCCCGGAGATTCTCCTCCCGGAGCCGCTTCGTGGCCCTGTCCTCCCGGACGGGGTACCACTTCTTCTCCTCGGCGGAACTCTGCCATATGAAGTCAAGTTTGAAGACAAGTGGTTTAAGGTTTTGGGAATGAAGTTGTCCAAAACCCCACCAAAGGTTCATTTTGGTGTGACTAAGAAGGATCCAGGCTTACTTCTCCATTTTTATGTGTAGAACTTGTTTAAATGCCGGTCAAACTTAGGGTTTGACCAAATTTGAAATGAGCAACAAAAATTCAAAAAAAAAATCAAAAAATGGAAAACCAGTGCACATTGTCTTATAATGTCACATACTACCTATGGAATAATATATAGGTGATTTGGACAATGTCGAAAAAAAAGTTGATAGAAATGGGGTCGTTTCCCCTAGCTTTGGAGGCCATTTCTAACACGTTTTCGACGACGATGAGTTGTGTCTCACAAAACAGATCAGGGCAACCATGGGAGGTGTTGTACATTATAGACAGCGTAGGAAGCTCAAACAAACATAGAAAAGGTACAAATTTGAATTTAGCATCATATTTGAATTTCGGCAAATATTTGAATTTCAAACTCAAATTCTAGTTTAGCATTATTACAAATCACACAAGTTTTCACGAATCAAAGTAGCATTATTACAAATCACACAAGTGTTCAAGAATCAAATTCGAGTAGCAATACATCACTTTTTCTTAGCATTTGATTTCTTCTTCTTCTCGGCTTCGGCTTGCTTTTGCTTGCTTTTGCTTCTATATCAAGAAGATCATTCATGCTCCTTGTTTTCTTTGAATCTCCTTCACTAGGCCTTCGAGGGGGAATTTCAGGCTGGAAAACTTGATCCAAAGCTGCTTCAGTTTCCACATCTTCAGTTTCAGCTTCCAGAACAGCTTCAGCTTCAGTTTCAGCTTCAGTTTCCAGAACAGCTTCAGCTTCAGTTTCCAGAACAACTTCAGTTTCAACTTGGTCCAGAACAGTTCAACTTCCTCCAAAATAGATTCAGGTTGCACATCTCCAGTTTGCACAGGCACTGCAACATCGACAGAGCCGAACACAGTCTGCACACTCCTCTTCTTTCTACACCCTCCAATTCTGGCCTTTTTGGCTGGACAAAGAGGTTCAGTTTCAAGGGGCTGAAACACACGTTTCTTCCTGACAGTCACCTTTGGATCGGTGTATCTACACTTGATGGATCCAGCTCGGTGTCCAAGTTCTTCACAACGCTTGCATCTATTTTTGTTACCTTTTTGGGGCCTCTTTGGCTTGGCGTCTTTCTTCCCCTTCTTACTGCTCCCACCTTTTTCAAACCAAGGCTTGAATCTACTCTGTTTCGGCCTGCCAGCCTTCCTTCTCGTCAAAGGAGCGCACAAGGAGAATTCTATGTCCACTTCAGGCCACTGAGACTGATCTGTAATGTAATGCCCCGGGGTTTTTCCCCAAATTAGATTTTGCTTGTTTTTATTTTTGCATCAGCATGACATCAGCATCATCGCATCGCATGTTTTTGTCTGCAAAAATTATTTTTATTAAACCCTATTTTATTTTTCTAAAATTGTCGAAAAATATTTTTATCGAGACAGTCGTCTCCGTTTTCAAAAATTAATTATCAAAATTATTTTGCAAAAGAAAATAAAATGTTTTGAGAATTGAGAGAGAGTAGCCCAGCTAGCGAGGCCCAAAAGCCCAGCAAAGCAAACCCTAGAGCAAACCCTAGCCAGCCCCCTGGTCTTTTTCTGTTCCCACCCCCTGCCTTTCTGTAGCCGCCTTCCTTCTCTATTTCGTTTTTCCAATCGTGTCCTCCCACCTCACATTTTGGTCCTTTCCCTTTCTTTTCGGGTCCCTGCTATTCTTTCCTCTCTCTCTCTCTTATCTTTTCCCCATCCCCAACCCGTGGTCAACTCCTCCCTCTCGCAACCTCCCCGCATGCTGAGCTCCTCCAGCTCCACCCGCATCCCCGGCCTCTTCTCCCCGTGCTCCTCCCCGTCGATCCCCAACATCCCCACCGTGCTCCCGACCACCCGCGCGTCCGCGCCGCCTCCACCCGTCGCTGGCCGTGCACCGCCCCCTGTGCCCTGCTCCGGCCAAGCTCGTCTCGCCCCGGCCAAGCTCGTCTCGCCCTCCGGCCAAGCTCGTCTCGCCCCGGCCTCCTCTCTCCTCTATGCTCCATCACCAGCTCCGTGCCCTACAGCTCCTCTGTTCCCGTGTTGCTGCAGCCTGCCTCGTCTCCTTGTCGTGCACTTGCACGTGTGTCTCCTGCTCGTCGTTGCTCTGCCGTGCCCGTCCCCGACGTTTCCGCCTCCGTGTTGAATCTCCGTGACGCGTTCCCGGAGCTGTCTCCCCGTTTCCCCGATGCCGTGATGTGTTCCTCGATGCCTCTGTGCCGGTTCCCGACGTTCCCCGATTCTGTCCCCGACGATTCCCGATGCAGTTTCCCGTTTTTTCCCGACGTTTCCCGATATCTGTCCCCAACGGGAAAGTTCCCCGATTCCTTCCCGATGCAGTTTCCCGATCCCCGTTTCCCGACGTGAAGCAGTTCCCGATTCCCGTTCCCGACGTGATCTCCGATTCCCGTCGTGAAGCACCGTGAAGCCAAATCCCCGACGCCAAGTACCCCGACCACCGTGAACCCCGTCGACCCCGAAGCCCGGAACGACAAGATCTGCCACGACGACGACCCGATTACGACTACTTCCACGACGTCGACTACCTCGACTACTTCGACTCCGGATGAACGACTACCTCGACTACTTCAACCGGAACGACTACTTCGACTATGACGACTACTTCGACTACGATCCGAAGACGACGGTTCCGAATCCGAAGTTCCTCGTTTCCGATGTGCGACCCCAACCCTAAACCCCTATATGCCATATATATATATATGCGTATCTTATAAAATCATGCATCCTTAATTAACCTCGCACCTTTATCCATTTAGTTGAATTAAATCAATTTAATTATGCGGTTTGTCCGGTGCATTTATATTGTGCACCGAACCCATTTAAATTGCTTTGCCATGTGTTAGGGAATAAAATTGGACAACATTTAATTTGTCATGCATCATGTCATCAGCATGCCGCTTCTTTTGCCCTAGTAGTTAAATGCATCTTTTCCGTTGTCCAGTGTTTCTTGCTTCTTCGGGAATAGGACGTTGAGTTGATGTGAGCAACGACAGGTTCTGCTACCTCTACCGGATTGCAGGCAAGTGATACTCCCTTGCTATCTTTGCTTGTTTTCTGTCTCTTACACCTCCTATCTTTTGTTCCTTGCTAGCCTTATGTCACGATGCTTGTGTCTCGATCCTATATGCATGTTTACCTTGCAGCCATGATATAGCCACACCCCCACATCCTATCACCCTGTTGTTTGTTTACTTTGTTAGCCTTGCGAGTCGTAGTGCATGCTTAGGTGCTTTGCTTCAGTCCTGTTATCTTTTTGTCTAGTCTTGTTGATAACATGGTAGTTAGGCTCAACTAAAATGGTAATCTTTAATTTATGTTGCGATGGGAATACCTTAATAAAGATAAGGCACCGGCGGAAGGCCAATCGTGGTGATTTGTTCTGCTAGTGTCGCCTAGGACCCGAGTTCTTTTCCGCTGATCCAAGACTGAGCGCACTAACCACATGTGGGAGTTCTATGGGCCTCCCCGCAATCTATTACCGGATCCTCAAACCTGTCCAGATGCCACAAGTAGTTCGGGTGTTTCGATAGTTGTTGCGGACCGTGCGTTAACCGCATGTGGAAGGAGGGGCAATCGTATGAGTGTTCCCTCCCGAAGCCGTTCACGCAACGGTTAGGCCCACCTCGAAGCTTTGGCCGGACTCTCAAGGTGGATCAGTCCTAGCTAGGTGGCTCCCTGGACTTGTTTGTATTGAAGGGAAGTATTGCGTCGAAACCTCCACCGGTACACCTCTAAGCGAGAGTTTCGATGCGTGTGGGTTCATTGGTGCATCCCTGCAGGGTGAAATCTTTTCGAAAAGCCGTGTCCGCGGTTATGGACGACTTGGTGAAATGCGCTGGCTAAAAAGATCATAGACAACTTGCACCTTATGATGATAATAACTTGACTAGTATGATAGATCACTTGAATAATAACTCATAAAACTTGTCCACCGTGTGAGTGCCCGGACTTCTTCCTCGTGGGTTGAGGATACGAGGGAGTTGTTTTAGGGCGGGTTTGTTTGGTGTGTAGTATAGTTGGCTCCTCATGCGCTCTCTTACCCTGTCTCTATTAGACGAAAGTTGTAGTGTGTCTCTATAAGTTGCTAGTGCTGCTTGCCGCCTCAATCGCTAACCCTTTTTCCCCAGGATTCCAGCTTTGATATCTTGTGAGTATTACTTGCCAGTACTTCTACTAGTACTGACCCCTTCGGGGCTGCTATTCCAATGCAGCCAACAGGTTTGAAGTCTGACGACGTTAGCTTGGGAATCCCTCCGGCTTGGCCTGGGCAGGGATATGGTGCCTTCGTTTATCTTCAGGACTCTTAGTCCAATTTGTTTCTTGTCCGTAGCCGGACGCTATCCGCTTCCGTTGTTATTTGGATCTTTGTATTGTATCTTTTGTTCTTGACTCAGTGAGTCGTTGTTGTATATATGTTCTTTTGTGGGTTCCGTCGAGAACTATTGTAATGTTATCACTATTCCACCCGCATAACGTGTGTGTTGCGATGTGCACGTTATGCCTGGTGGGCGTCCTTTAGGATCGTTATTATGCGGATTTGGCTGGAACGCTAAAGTCTGCATAGCACCGATCTTGGGGCGTTACATGTAAGTGGTGGAATTGGATGTGCATATGCAGCTCTGAATTTTTCAACTGAGTAATATTCATGCAAATATGGGTGCATATTTAGCTTGGGTTTGGATGCCAAGAAAATGATGGCATGTTCACAAGGTTTTCCAGTGTGTTGCCACTCAAGGCAGCTGCACTCTTTCTTTTCAGTGTCAACAACATGCCTTCTGGTAGTCTTTGTATCTTTAACTTCACCAGAATGCAATGAGGATTTCACAACTAACAAATGTGCAAGCCCTCTGCTCCTGTTGACTACCTGCTGCACCACAGCAGGCAGTTTATCCTGCCCTTGCAGCTTATCACCAATCTTTGCTCTCAATTCCCACCACTTCATGATCATGATCCTAATTTGGTCAACCATGTCATGGACAGGCAAGTCCTTGAAATCCTTTATCTTGTTGTTAAAACTTTCTGCCAAATTGTTGTTGATATGATCACACTTGATGGCAGTGTTAAATCCTGACCTGTACCACAAAAGAGAATGGTATGTGTCCATCCAAGGGCCAAACTCAGTGCTTGCTTCTTTTATCTTATTCATATGATACTCCCAAGCACTAAGCTTGTATGCTCTTGCTGCTGGCCACAAGCGGCCAAATGCATCTCCTCTGAATTTTTTTATCACATTCATCCACATATGACCAAAGCACTCCCTCTGCTCACAATGTGGGAAAACATTCTTCACTGCATTTTCTAGCCCTTTACATGCGTCAGTGTGGATTGCCAAAGGGAACACTGGACCAATGCTACTTTTCAACTGCATCATGAACCATGTCCATGAAGCTTCTGACTCAGACTGAAACAAGCCAATAGCTACAGGGTACGTCCAATTGTGTCCATCTAGAGCATTGCAAGCTGCAAGTTGACCATTCCACTTGCCAGTCAAAAATGATGAATCTATACTCAAATATGGACGGCATCCTGCTTTGAAGCCATCAATGCAAGGCTTTAAAGCCATGAAGAATTTGGAGAAGGACACTTTCCCATCTAGTGTCACCTCAGTATCTATCTTAACAACACTGCCTGGACACCTTTTATCCACTTCTGCTTTGAAGTTATAAAGCATTCTAAAGGTATTTGCCCAATCACCAAATAATCTTTTCATTACTCTTTGCTTTGCCTTCCACACTGTCGTATATTGCAGCTGGATTGGGTAATCCTTTTCCAGGTCTACTTTCAGTTTGTTTGCAGTCGTGTTTGGTTTCTTGGATAAAATAGGAGTGATTTTTTCTGCCACCCAAAGTTGGGATGTCATTTTTGTAACTTGTTGTGAAGTTGTCATACAAGTATGTGCTTTTGGAATTTGATTCACTCTTACTATCCTTCCATCAGGTTGACGTCTAGCTGATATATACCACTTGCATGGCATGGCACCACCATCATAACCTTTGCACTTGGCATAGAATTTCTTTGTATCTGTCCACAAAGTCTTGGTTTCAAACTCATGTTTGATTGCATAAGTCCTGAAACACATCCTAAACTCATCCATGCTTGGAAACAATTTACCTACTTCAATAACTGGATTTTCTTTGTCATAAACACATACAAGCTCTTCGTCATGGCCATCACCCACATCAACTGCAGCATTCTGCATCAACTCTGAATCTATTTCAAAATCAGCATTAGCATCTGTATTTGCAGTCCTTGACCGTCTGTTACCATCATCTGCAGCATCTTCTTTCTCCTTTTCCTTGTCTTGCTCATCTACAGGAATACCAAACATAGATGCCATTTCAATGTCAGACATTGGATCAATGACCAAATCTGTCGGTTCATTAATCTCAACTGTATTCCAATCGATACATACAACCTCCTCAACATTATCAACTGCCTCTTCTGCATCTGCCTCCGCTCTTAACACTGCCAATTCAGTAACTAAAGGCCCTATCTGCCTTTGTGCAGACCAATCATCCTCAGCAATCTGGCAAGCCAACTTCGATACCACATATCCAACCCTAGATGCAGGGTTCAGAGCTACGAGCTCTGCCAAAAAAAAGAACACTTTTGCTTGTCCAGCCGTCTCGCCGATCGATTTCTTCTACCATTTCTTCCCCTGTCTCAATCCTAACATACTCCTGTTTCCAATCATCGAACCGTAACAAAGAAACTTCTTGTTCTGGCCCCCAAATCACACTCTCCCCAATTTTTTCCACCACATTCCTCACGGCCTCCTCTTCCTTCAATTCTAGGTCTTGGGGATCAAATTCTTCAAAAGGTATATCCCATTCAACCATCGTGTCTCTCTCAATCATCCGCATGCTGCCATCAAGAAACACTGCCTTGGAGGGAAAGAATTTGATCGAAAATTTGAATTTACCATGTCCCCTGTTTTTTGGCGACCAAGGTGAGCTAGAAGTCGAGGTAGTAAGCAAATAGAATTGAAATTAAGTTTCAAGCCTCGGGAAATTACCCATTACTTGTCCCCTCTCCCGGTTCCATCTCGCCGCCGTCCACAATCTACGCTCAAAAGGGCGCCCTCAGATCTAATTGAGAATGATGGGAGAGGAATTAGGGTTTCGAATGGCACTCACCACGTCCGCCGTAGAACGAAAGCGCCGCCGCCCTCTGAAAAAGTTCCGCTGCCGCCCCCGCCGTCGAGAACGTTTCCCCGCCGCCGCCGGTGCCGACAGAGAATGTCACGCGCGTGCTCGGTCGGAAGCGCTCGAATGGCACTCACCACGTCCGCCGTAGAACGAAAGCGCCGCCGCCCTCTGAAAAAGTTTCGCTACCGCCGCCGTCGAGAAGGAAAGGTGAGCTCCGCCGCCGCCGCCGCCAGAGAAGGTCACGCGCGCACTGGGTCGGAAAGCGGTTGGTTTGTCTGGGTGTTAGCACCTGATACTAATTAGGACCATCATGTTTTAATCAACTGTCTCATCTAACCTAACTGTCTCCTTAACGGCCGTTATATGGCTATTGTGGCCCTGAGCTATTTCCAACCAAAACAGCGTCGCATGCGAGCTATTTCCAGGAAAAACGTCGCTTCAAATCCAATAACGATGAAAGATGTCGCACAGGAGCTATTCACCCGGGAATCATAGTCATCCGATAAATCAGCACCTGAGGTATCCACCTCGTCCGGCAGTGTGACGGAGAGAGCCCAGATGAGGCCGGCGGCGGAGATGGGCATGCAATGATGACTGGTCCACTCGATCTCCGGCAGGCCGGGGCCGGGCGGCTCCTCCTGGGGTTGAAGCAGCCGCAGGCTTAGCTGCGTTGCCTGGGGCTTCTCACCGTCTTCGTCTTCCTGGCCCAGGACGCAGAGCGACCGGCTGTCGGGGGCCAGGGCGGCGCCGGCGTCGAAGCCGTACCGCGGCGGCTTGGCGAGGAGGATGTCGTGGAAGACCTCGAGCTTGTCGTCGCTCCGGCCGAGGATACGCCCGGATCGCGCCACGCGGAGCCGGCTCAACCGTAGGGAGGAGGAGGCACCGTCGGTGACGCCGACGAGCAGGGACCAGGCGGGGCTGTGGTCGTGGTCGGCGTCGGCGGGGATGCAGACGTGGTCAAGCCCAGGGGCGACGCGAGGGGTCGGGGAGTGAGACCAGCGGCACTTACAGTGACGGAAAGTGCACCTCGGCTCCAGATCCCCCTCCGCCGCCGCCGCCGCCATCGACCTAGCTAGCTAGGGTTTCACTTTTTGTTTTTTTGATGGGAAGATATTTGGGGGAGGCGCCTTATGTGGATGGGACGGCTATCGATCGATCGATGATGAGTCCGTTTCCGGTTGTAATTACACTCATTGATTGCCACCGCCGCCGCCTAAAGGCTTGTTCGGTTTCCTTGGTTTTGTTGAAGAGGATTGCCAACCTAGCAGCAATTCGTTCTTACTGTTTGATAAGGTACAAGTCCACATATCCAACCTCTAATTCATCACGCTATAATTCTAGAAATCCTGATGGTCAAGCATACACCACATTCCTTTTCGTCCTCTCTGCTGCCGCGAGCAGGAGGGCGACGAAACCCTAACCCAAACAGAGAGCCCCGTCCTCTCCCTCCCTCACTCTCGCCGCCGTCGAAGGGCACCGCCGGGCAAAGCCTGGTCGGGGCCGGCGGTGGTGGGGCTCCTGTCCCTTCCGCTCGTTGGTCGTCGGCGCGGGACGACGGTGGTGAATGGTGGCGACGCATTGGCGATGGGCGCGGCGGCGTTGAGTCGGGGACTGGCGGCGGAGGTCGTCGGAATCTCGGCAGCGTGGAGGGCATCGTGGTCCTGCGGTGACGGCAGCGTGGTCTGGCTCGGCCAGATCTAGCTGCTGGCGGCCGGCGCGCTTCGGCCTCGCGTCTGCCAGAGGTGGGTCATGGCGGCGGTGTCTCGACGGGGGCTGCTCGGGGAAGGGAAGCGCGGGGTTGCAGCTTGGTGGTGGTAGCATCCATGGCGCTGCAGCGCGGCGGGCAGGACCTATCGGGCTGATCTGGGCCTCGATCTGGGCCAGCGTGGGCCTGATCTGGGCCTGATCTGGGCCTGACGGGACCTGCCCTGCTGCGTCCGGTCGGCGGCCGCCGTCTTCGGCGGTGGAGGGTGGCTGATCCTCTCCTAATGGATGTGACGTGGCCGGAGGCTTGATCCCGTCCTAGTTCTAGCTGTAGATCGCTGCAGGTGCATGCCAGGTGGGCTTGGATCTGCTGCCCTCTCCCCATGCCCGATCCATAGGTCTCGCGGTGACCGCTCTGTCGTGACGCGAGGTTGAGTGCGTGGATGTCGGGACGGCGGCCCTGGAGGTGGGAGCCATGCTGCGCGTGGGCGGAGCTCGTGGCTCGGGTGCGAGCTAGCTACCATGGTCATGTGGGCGGCGTGGTGGCTGGCGTCTGGCGTGCGGTGGGGTGGTGTGGCAGTGCCGCATCACAAGTCGGAGGTGGAGTGATTTTGCCAGGGTGAAGACCTAGCCTGGCTATGGCCAGGCCGACGGTGGCGGCGGCCCTGGGCGTCGTATCCTTCCTGAAGGCGTCGTCGTGGTGATCCTCCGTCCTTCGTGTCGCTCCGGGTGAAAACCCTGATCCTTTGGATCAGGCGGTGGCGACACTTTGGTGTCGTTCCCTTCCTGAAGTCACCATCTTGGAGCCCTTTGTTCGTCAGACGCGGCTTCGTCTCCTTGTAGGGTGTCGTAGCTGTTCATTAGCACCTTTGTATCTTGCCTTGGGTGTGTGTGTGGGGTGGTGTCGAGTTGTATGCTTGAGTTGTATGGTCATTGATTTATTTGTAAAGCGGGGCGAAAGCCTATTTCGAGAGAAATCCTGATGGTATGCTACAATTCTTGTTAAGAATATAATCAGAAATCGTTATTTCTCACCTTTCAACAAGCACACGGTATTCCTTGCAAAAGAAATAGGAAAAAGGCTGAGAGATAGACTTCTTCAGTTCATCTACAAATGATCATATGATTCAGTGTTTACTTGTTATTGTGCAGGCATTTACCACTGTATATTGATTGAACAGGGACTGGAAGTGCAAAGGAAATAGGCATTCTTGATCAGTTCAACAAGGCTGAGCAGCTGTATGTTAAGGTGAGCATGGATGGGGCGTCATACCTCAGGAAGGTCGACTTAAGGAACAATGCAATACCACACCTGGGCATGCGTGTTCCCGTCTTATCTTGACGGTCTAAGATGCGTGATGGCCAGCGTGCTGCTCCCCCGGATGCATATGTGAAGTTGCAAAAAAGTCCCTCAATTAAATTTAGTTATAATTAAGACACCCCTCCCGGTTTACAAGACACACCTTCACTTTCCTAATTTCGTGTTCCACTACTTTTTAATGATTCCGATTCGTGATGGTCGGTGGGCTGCCCATTCTAAATTGTAAGACGCACCATACATTTCGGGATATCCAAAATTAGTTTTCATCCCGAAAATGGGAAAAAGGAAGGAAGCCTGTATGCATCAAAGAATTAACTGATATGTCATGTAGCCAGAACCAGATCAAGTTCGGATAATTCATGAATAATTTGTTACATAATTCCATTCAGATTTCACGCAGAAAAACCACGTGCGCCCCGGCATCCACCACGTGCCTCCAAGCTCGCCGGCATCCACCACGTGCGCGCCTGGCGCGGGGACAGCCTCGCCGCCAACGCCTCGTCGGCGCTGGTGGCCTGGGCCATCACCGCGCTCGCCTTCGGGCTCGCATGCAAGGAGATCCACGTCGGCGGGCACCGCGGGTGGCGTTTGAGAGTGCTCGAGGCGTTCGTGATCATCCTCACGTTCACCCAGCTCCTCTACGTCCTCATGCTCCACACCGGCCTGTTCGGGAACCAGTTCAGCGGCGGCGGCTACGGCGCCGGTGAACACCATAACAAGGGCATGGGGGGCGTGGGCACCGGCGCCGCCGCCACCACCAGGGTCTGAGCTCTCTGGAGATGATGGACGGAATCTACGAATACTGCTACTACGATGTATGATATTGATGTGTTGATGCGTGTGTGAGCTAGCGTAGATGTATGCATATATACATGCATGGTGTGTTTCTGTGCGTACATGGAGTGTTTTTTGTTTTGTTTTGAGGGATTAGTACCAGCTGCTGGTTGTGCTAAAGTGTTTTATCAAGCTTTTGGTACGTGTACGTTCTTTGTAATCGATCGGGTCGATCCGTGGATGGATAATTCCTGAATGAATGTGCTAGTTTAATTTAATTAGGGCGCGCCTGGAGCTCAGTCGACTGAGATTTAACTAAATCTCAGTCGGCTGACGTCATTACGAAATCACAGTCCACCTTCTTCTGGTCTGACCCATCTGTACAGACTTTGTATGTTCTGATTGTTCTGTCTTCTGGGCTTTTTTGTTGTGGGCTTCATGTTGGCTGATCTTTTATTGTCTTCTGGGCTTTTTGCCGTGGGCTTTTTGTTGGCTTTGTGCCTGACAGAAAAAGACAAAACTCAACCAAAAAGAAAATCCATGTTGGCATAAGCATCTAGCATATGTTCAGATCTGGGACTGTACAACGTTCTTCCTCCTTGTACCCCAGCTTTTCTCGTCCCTCCCTCTCCACCAAACAAACGGAAATATTAAGCAACAGGATATCAGAGACAAAAAAAGGAAACCTTGTTGTTGCCTTCATTCTGTCCCAACTATATGTGCAAAAATTGTCATGATTCAGATAGTAGAAAAAATGTTGTAACCAAGAAATTATTGCATAATGCAGGCGTAATGGACATGTTTGGTGATTCTTTGACTAGGACACAACAACCAGCAAATACAAAGTGACGGGGAATTTTTCACAGTGCCATCTTTTCTTATGTCGTCATACACCAAAATAAAAAAAGAAACACGACTTTCTCTTGGTAAAAAACAGATAGAAGAATGCCCAGCTGTGCCAAAAAATGCTTTCTCTAGTGTGTACAGTTTGACAATGCAACGACATGTAGCATGATGATTCATATATTTGGCCACTAACAAGACATTGTACGAAAAATGTAAGATGGATTTATTCTCTATTAACAGGTTCAAGGGGTGTGCATTATCCATTGTCAGATTTCAGCACCTCAACAGTGGGGCAGGTTGGCAGAAAATACAGATAATAGTATCAAATACAGATTACAAGCAGTTCTATGAGTTTCTGTTTGCATAAAAAAAAATTGATATTGGAATTAAAATCTGACAATTATAAACAGGGGCAGGGGGACAAATTCAAATCGATACATCGACATGCATTTGCACAAACCAACCTCAGAGAGCCAAATTATTTGACATTCTCTAGTCTCAGGTTAGCGAAAAAATGCTCACTGATGAAAAATGTACTGAATAAAAACGATGGTTATATAGGCGCCCCTAGTTGCACATATATAGTATGCAACTAAGGCCACTAGTTACACATAGGGTGAAACTCGGGCCGCCTATAGTTGCACATATGACACACCTAATATCCTAGTTGCACACGGAATGCACCCTAGTTACACATAGGGCGAAACTAGGCCCCTAGTTGCACATAGGTTGCAAACTATGGACCTAGTTGCTCATGGAATGCGACTAGGGGTGTCCCTAGTTGCACATAGTACGCAATTAAGGCCCCTAGTTACACATAGGATGAAACTAGACCTCTAGTTACATATAGGGTGAAACTAGGCCCCTAGTTACATATAGGGTGAAATTAAGCCCCTAGTTACACATAGGTTGAAACTATGGGCCTAGTTGCGCATGGAATGCAAACTAGGATCCTAGTTGCACATATGATGCAACACAGACCTCCAATAGTTGCACATAGGACGCAACTACGATCCTAGTTACACATGAAATGCACACTAGTTACACATAGGGTGAAACTAGACCCCTAGTTGCGCATGTAATGTAACTAGGGTCGTCCCTAATTGCACATAGTATGCGACTAGGCCCCATAGTTGCACATAATATGCAACTAGGCACCATAGTTGCACATAATATGCAACTAGGCCCATAGTTGCATGTAGGATGCAACTCGGGCCATAGTTGCAGATAGGATGCAACTAGGCCCATAGTTGCACATAGGATGCAACTCGGGCCGACACAACTAGGATCCTAGTTGCACATCGAATGCAACTTGGGCTGCCCATGGTTGCACATAGGATACAACTAGGCCCCTAGTTGCACAAAGGATGCAACTAGGATTCTAGTTGCACATAGGTTGCAACTAGGATCCTAGTTGCACATAGAATGCGACTAGGGCCACCCCCTAGTTGTACATAGGATACAACTCGGGCCGCCAATAGTTGCACATAGGACACACCTAGGATCCTAGTTGCACATCGGGCTGCCCCTAGTTTGCACATAGAATGCAACTAGGTGCCTAGTTGCACATAGGATGCATCTAGGTGCCTAGTTGCACATAGTATGCAACTAGGTGCCTAGTTGCACATAGGATGCAAGTAGGCCCCTAATTCCGCTTGGGATGCAAACTAGGGGCCTAGTTGCACATAGGATGCGACTATTAGCCTAGTTTCGCAAACTGGTACAAAAAAATAGGGTCCTAAGTTGCAGATTAGTTGCCTAGTTTCACATAGGAATGCAACTACACTCACTTTTACGACATGATGTTACAAACTACTGGTAGAAATGCACATTTTACATTTCAACATACAACTTTTGAAAAAGTACAACTCATGTGACTGCAGAAAAAACTACTAGTTTCATTCCATATGATTGTAAGGCTAAACGAAGAAAGAAACAGTTATGTTCTTACAGGTTGCTTGCCCCTTGTGAAATGTGGCTTCAACTCCATCAGCTACATCTGTATTTTCATCATCAGCTCCGTTTTGTAACAACTTTGACAGAAGAGAAAGTAAGATTACAATTTGGGTTAAAATCTCTTTAGTTTTTGCGTATTTAAACAATAACAAAAAAATAATACAAGTTCGCACATGTTTACCATGGTTGATTTGGTGTTACTGGTGTAATGCCTTTGATGGTTGTTCCTAGGTGGAGTAGCCACTCGCTTGATATGTAGTCCCCCGGAGAATCCTATATATAGAATAGAAAAAGAACATGGATAATTGTTGAAATTTACGCAATTAACAAATTGCTTCAGGTTTGATTTGAGCTTACATGCGAAAAAAAACTCATTGAATCAATAATAGTGGCATCAGGTTTTGCTACTGAAATTTGATATGGCGAATCCGTGAGATAGGTGTAACTTTTTGCTTTTTGCGCACACTGCACAGACTCCTCAAACTCACTGTCATATGTGTTCACTTCATTCTTCATGGCCCTCGAGTTTGCTCTCTGCCATATCATTGCATGAAACAATTAAAAGAAAAGTTGTAATTCACTTTCAAACACATCAAAACAAACATCAGGGGCAAAAAAAAAAGTGGAGTGGTTTTTACAAAGAAGTGATCTTAACCTGAATCTGCTCAGCATATTCTTCTGGTCTTATTTCTAGTGGCTGTCAAAGTTCAGGTTCATCTATTGTTTTCCCATTATCAACTAGAGATTCAAACAACCTGAATGATGTTCCATCTTCACTGAAGTAGTATTTCTTACTTAATTTCTCAAAGTCAACGTTATTTGGAATTTGCTTGGCATCCATGGATTCATATCAAACTTCCACCCAAAAAAAAGCTAGCCCCAAAAACCAAACCTATACCGTACCACAATCTCTACACAGAATTTCTAAGGGATAACTTACTAACCTAGTAATACCATCTCTAACCCACCACCTACCAAACCTAAGTCGCATCAAAAAAATCAATCGCTGCAACTTTGCAAATTGTTGACTATTAGTTCTTAATTTCAAATATGTTTTAGAAAAAAAAAAACAATACTCACAGTACAGACAAATCAAGAGCAGTAAAACTGTAGCAAAAGCAAGTACATGCGCATTTGCCAAAAGAAAAAACGCAAGCCCAGTACAAATACACAATCTATCTCTACTACATATGCACGGTACATAGGAACATGTATTTGTACTGTAGATGCATAGTACATAGGAACAAAGGAGGAGCTATCGTTGCAATGAAAAAAATGCGCAAAGCACATGTCCTCGTCTTTGCTTCCCTATACAGTCTCAGTGCAGTTCGGCAACCTCGACAGGAAAAATTAGGGCCGAATCTAAATAAGTTTTAGCCAGCGGAAGCAAAATACTACATCAAAGCAAACATTCTGACCGCACCCGACCCAATTGCTTCATCAGCAAGGGAGCGCGCTAAAGCCTAGTGCCTGGCAGGACAGAAGGGGAAAGGAAGAAGGCAAGTACCGGCCGAAGCTCGCCCGCGCTGCGGCGGCCGGAGAAGAACCCTCCTCCGCCTTAGTCGCCCCCGTCGACGGAGACAGGCGACAGGTTGAGCTAGGGGATGGATTAGGCGGCGGCCACGCCGTCGAGTGAGTCGCAGCGAACGTGAGTTGTTACATGAACTAGCTCAAATACGGGTTGGGTATTCTCGCTGGATTGGCTACAAACACATCACGAAACTAGTAAATCGACATTACAAAAGCACCAACATCCTCGCAAACAAAACCTAGTTCCTACGATTGGGGATTCACCAATTGATTTCTACTATGCTCGCGTGGAAGGGGATTGGATAAGCAAGTGTCTACTGAGGAGAGAAGTGGAGTTACCTGATAGGATCTACGCGAGCTCGACGGCGAGGTAGACCTCGCAGCAGCGCTCCAGCCAACCACAGCGCCGGCACCGCCCTAGTCGCCTTCCCCGCTCTCGACTTGACGTTGCCTTTGCTTCTCTGGATTGACCTTCCCTTCTCTAGTGCCTACTGTTTCAAAATGGCAGGTATGGCCAAATTACTAACAACAGGAAAAAATAATTCAAAAATGAAAATGGAAACGAAAATATCTGCTGCAGCTGCCATGTGGGCCATCCAAGTCAGTGATAGAAAAGCGTACAAGAACATCTTTTCAACACAAACAAAAAAAACACAGGAAGCATCGCGGCCCAAAAATAAAAGAAACAAAATGCAAAGACGACCCACATAGCAACAACTCACCACCCGTGCGGCCCACCGGGCAACACCCACCACGCGTGCAGCCCAGGAAACACAAAAACACACAGCTGACACCGCGCAACGTACAAACCCACGGGACAGAAACACGAATCTTAATGTAATGGATCGTACGGCCACGCGCATGACTGAGATTTAACTAATTCTCAGGCGACTGAGAATTAGCAAATCCGATTTAATTAATTTGCGTATATCAAGAGTGGTGTGTAGAATTATAGGTAACTGCATAGTAGTACATACTACTGTACGTGTACGTGCCCCTGCGTTGTCTCGTTTCTTTCATTCTGAAGATGGTTTGGTTGTCTCGTTTGAACACTTGTAAGTACAGCGGTACAGTTCAGTGTATATCTCACTGAAGCGTTCGGATTGCAAAAGAAAATAATGTATACCTCATACAGCGGTACAGTTCAGTGCATCGTAGGTACAGTTCAGTGTATACCTCATTCCAAAAGAAACAGCAGCATCGATCGTAGGTACAGCGGTACAGTTCAGTGCATAATGCATAATTAATTGCATATGTCTGAAGCAACATCTGTCGTTCGATATGGCGAGAGAGATCAACAATTGCAGTTCTACTACCTAGACAGTTATTATTAACTTGAGAGAGGTAAACAAAAAAAGTAATTAAGGGTTCGACAGGATCGAGTGCATTTTCTCGACATTCCTCGGGCCGGCATATCTAAAACTATAATATTGGAATAGGACGTGATGGTTCAATGGTACGTCATCGTAAGTGGGCCACCACTAAGTAAAAATAACGTTAAGTTACAATTAGAAAGAAGTCTATTTCCCCGGCCAATGCACCGATTATCTCCCGAGCACCATGGAGCCGCTCCGGCGCAACTCGATCCGGACCCCGCACAGCAGCTCGCTAGCGCCGCTTTTCGAGGCCGCACGGTACTGACGGCCTCCGGCGGCCATGTCGTCCTTGTCGTGGACCTAGCGCAGCAGCTAGCTGGCCTCCGCACGCGGCCTCCGCCAACAACTCGCGCACGCGGCCTCCGCCAGCCGCATCGGCGGGTACGTCTTCACCTCGTGCTCTTCCTCGTACGTCGTGCACCTCTTGCAACAGCTTGCTGGCTCTGCTCTTCGACGACGTGCTGCTCGCAAAGAGTCGGGCTACTGGCTTTGGGTTGTCAGCACCCGTCGTGTTCTACCGGAACAACTACGTACGGGCTTGTCGTTCTGTGTATCTAGACTCCATGTATACGGTCACGTAGATAGCTAGCTGATGCTTTTGGGCATGAGTCAGCCGAGCATGCTCATCAGAGCTGCTGATCACGCACACCCACTGCAGGCAGGTCGATACCTGTAGCTAGCAGTTCATGTGGCAGCAATCGTGTCTACGTTCAAGATATACATCGGCATATTGCAGTATACATATATCACGTCTGTCTACCTTATACTATTTCTGACATGATCGCCGAAGCCAGAGCCTGCACCCCACTTTGGCTTTCTGCCACAGGCCTCTTCTCTCTCTCAACTCACGGACGGAGGAAGAAAAAAAAAGTGTGCCGCTGAAATTTTTAGGCGAACGAACGCCCGCCGCACTGATGGCTTTCTCCATATTTCTTCGAGCTCCAACTCGATGCACGCTTCCGATTACACAGTGGTGCGGGGATTTATACGCATGCGCATGCACACGCCATGCTGCGCACCTGACGCACCCCACTCCCCACGCTCCCGCACGAGCCCAGCTCGTGCCCATGACGCGCTCACACGTGATCAACACGGCCAGCTGTGGTCACCACTCCCGCTCATCTCGCCAACAACTCATGCAACGCACGCACACCTACGTGCCACGCCCGCCATGAACCCAGACCCGGCGCACTGACACCGGTCGCCACCATGGCCGGCATGGCTTATTGCTAACATCTACAACGGTATGTCTCATCTAATGCCTTCATGTGTTGAATTGTGGAATGGAATTATCCATCAATTATATGACACTACCGAGCTCAAATTCTCGTATGATGAGTACTACACGATCAAGAGACGGATCGAGTTGCTCACTTGCTCATTAGGTGTGTTAACTTCTTTTTTGTTTGTCTGCCACTTCAAGTGTTTGCGGATGAACTATGATTTAGCATGTATAGATCGTGAGAACTACAAAGCATAGATGTGGTTTTGGGTATGAAGACTTAGACTATTAGTCTTTCTAGAACATAAATCAACATCAAATGCTGTCGCCTTGGGTCAGCAAGGTTCGTCATACTATATGTCTAAGAACGCCTAATGGAGTCATGGTGCAGCATCTCCAGTATCTTCATGCCGATGTGTTGCCGGCGGCATGGTCGTCGAGGGCTTCATCGCGAAGGTGATCAGGACAAAGTGTGTCACTCCTTATCGTGTGTGCGCCGCACAGTGAGGGGCTTCCTCTACTGTGTCGATCGTAGTGCGCCACCAACCAGATGGCCATGATTAATGCCAACAAATTGTACAAAATATTCCATCGAGCACTACCAATTATATGCAATGATGACCCTTTTATTAAGATATTAGATTCTTTAATCTCTATAAACAATATATTCAAAGAGTCGGGGCATGGGTTTGTGAGAGAGATTCGCAGCAACGCGCGGGCACTCGGCTAGTATTCGTAATTTGCCGACGGTTTCTTATGTACAGTTTTCTGGACACGTGTTCATTCTAACCGTGGTTTCATTGCCGAGAAACATAGTAAAACAAGTAGGATAAACTAACATGCATATACATTTGGATTTTGAAGAGCAAAAAGTTAAGTTTTATTTTCTTTTTCAAATAAAATTAATTATTTACAGTTTTATGGAGCTGTTAAAAAAATAATACATAAAACTTGTCGGAAAATTGAAATATTTGACATGGAGCTATATCTTGGGTTATGGGTTTAGGATAAATAGGACAATCCAGTTAAAAAAATACAGTGGTACTTGCTTAATTAATGTGCCAATTTTTTTTTCTAAAAGCTAAATAGGAGTTTTTTATGAAGCAAGTAACCCAATATAGTTCAAAATGGCACAATCACAAGTATACACTATTTAATGGTTATTTTCCAAATATTTTGAATTTTCTCCAATTTAAATAAGTTTAGGGTTTGTGATAGTTTAATCTAAAAGATTGCCAAAATAATTTCTGGGTACGCAATTACGATTTTATGGAAGGGCCACAAAAAAGGTGTTTAAAGACTCAACTCTTTGCAAGATGTGCTGACAATTTCTCCTCATGTTAAAAAAAATAGCATAGAGAACGTCAAATGCAAGAAATTTTCATGAAGTCCATTTATATGTACTAGTTGTCAGAAAGAAAAACTAGAATTATTTTGACAAGCCCTGTCGAGGCATGCACCCTCAGTTTTTAGCGAGAGGACCATGCAGATATCAATGATTTGATTAGCAACGGAGTGGACGACGAACGACAATGATTTGATTAGTTACGATTTTTCTAATGTAATCAATTAAATTTCAAATGGGAAACATAGATAAGGCCAATAAAATCTTTGTGAGTGTGGTAACTATGACCTTACAGCGCATCGCGGGGTTAATTATGCTGCACGGAGCAGTTTCAAATGCCTCTCCGACGTTCCCGTCGATAGCGAGTCGCATGTGGTGACTTCGTCAATCTCAAGATTCGAGTCGTCGGCTCAATATTTTAAGGATGCTCAGTGTGCGTGTGTGTTCTTTTTTTTTGCATGGTAATACGATTCTCATTGATAAATAAAAGACGAGATACAAAGTACGTATACACCGATCTTACAGATCTGAAAAGATAGGATAAACCTATGTGACAAACCAACGCCTATCTATCTTCTTCGGCACCACCGTAGCAGCCACCAAGAAAAAAATAGACAGATCAACTCTTCACCCAAACTCGACGCGGCTTCATCGCTGATCATCAGCTTTTCGGAGCTCCAATGTAGTTTGCCATATGACAAACCATTGTCGTTGAAAGAAACAGACCGGGGCAGCATGTCCCCGGACACGCCATCGAACTTCAGCACTGGCACCCACGCACGACGATGTCGGAGTAGGGAACCAAAACCATCAGCCTTCAACCACGAACCCACCAGAAGGTGCACCATATTCGAGCTGTCACCAATGCAGACCACCGTCTGCACGTACTCCTGGACGAATCCTCTCTGCTCCACCTTGGCGCCGGAGACAACGCCGGAGCAACGGGGACAGAGCAGGAGAAAAAACCATCTGATGGAGTCATCGCTGCCGCCTCGCCGACACCATCCATGAACCCTAAAACCACCGATCTGAAAGATCGGCAAGCACACAGTGCCACCAACTCCGAGACGCCGCCATGAATGACAACGCCGGTGTGGGAGAAGAGTTGAGGCAGATTTATTTGCCCGGGCGCCGCTCCCACCACCCCAACGGCGCGCCATGCCAGAGAACTCCTAGCCCTAAGTACCATGCAAAAAAGGGGTCCCCCTCCCTCCTACCGCCGGAGCGGCAAGCGGAAGGAGAGGGGCCCAGCACAATCGCCGGAGATTGGAGCAGGAAAAAACTTTTCCGCCGCCGCCGCTTGGGAGACGCGGAAGACCTATTCCTATCGGTGTGTGTTCATAGTCATTAGTTTGTACGCGTGTATTGAAATGTTTGTGTCTGTGTTCGTGAAAAAAAAAAACACACACAATACCTCCCCGGTAGACCCTGGGCACTTGCCCAAAAAAGCCCGATGGGTAAAATCCAGGCTTGAGCCCGGCCCGGCCCGGCCCGACCAAAAGTCTGTAATCTTGGCCCGGAACCAAATAAAGTCCGACTAAGCTGGACCGGCCCGGCCCGACCTGACCGTCGGGCCCGAAATACAGGCCCGAGACCGGGCTACCCATGCCCAGGTCTACTCCCCTGACTAGGTGTCCACGCGCCGCGCTGGTTGTGGAGGGCGTGGGCACGTGCTAAACTTGTTGCACGGTGGAACTGCGGGAGCAGGTATCTACGGCATCCGATGCGCTACAATGGCTGGACTTGTTGATGGAGTGCAAGGGTGTACATCTCTCAGAAGATGCAGGGTATTAAATCGGAACATGTTGATGTCGACGGGCGGCGGAACCGGATCCGACTCCGACGATTTCAAAGCATTGGCGAGCGAGTAATTAAACAAGAGGACCGTACGTGAGGTGAGGAGGATCGGGGGATCGCAGATTATTCGCGAGTTGGACGTCTTTGTGTGGGTGGAGGTGTCAGGATCGGGGGATCGCAGATTATTCGTCGATACAAAACACTCAAACTCGCAGTGCTTAATAATCGCATAGCTTGTTTTAGGACCACTAAAACAATCTTGGGAGAGCATGCAAATTAAACTAGTCGGGAGCATGGATCGGCGCAGCCTGCTGGTATCAAAACCATCTCAAACGCAGTGCTTAATAATCGCATAGCTTATTTTAGGACCACTAGAACAATCTTGGGAGAGCATGCATGCATTCAAAACTAGTCGAGATCTAGCATGGATCGGCGCAGGCAGCCTGCTGGTATCAAAACCATCTCGGACCGCCGTAGTACCTGCCTCGCGGCGGCCTCGGCCCACCGTAGTACCTGCCCGCCGGCGGCGGCCCACCGTAGTACCCGCCTGGTGGTGGCGGCGGCGGCAGCATCGGCCCACCGTAGTACCCGCCTGGCGGCGGCAGCGGCGGGTAGGGGTACGGGGCGTAGTTCTCCTCCGGAGGCCTCGTATGGACTATCCCCACGTGGTGCGACCGGTCCGGCCGGCCGCCGTCGTTGACGATGGTGACGCCGTCCTTCCTCGCACCACGGCGGTGATGCCTGCAGTCACGCGTCTCCACAAACCGCCGGAGGAAACACTTCAGCGTCCAGGGGTCGAGGTGATCGCCGCCGTGGACCACCACCATGCCCGTCCCTACCGACACATCAACACTTTTGGCGCCTGCAAAATCCATGATTCATTCTGCGATCGATAGATCCTGAATAAGTTCGTCGATCATATAGTAGGTACGTACGTACCGAAGGCGTTCACCAGTTGCCGGCTAATCCCGGCGGCGCACCAGGGACAGTGCACGTCCATCTCCAAGTAAATTGGCCGCGGCCCCATGAAACTGCTTCCTTCTCGATCGCTAGATCAGTTTTAGCTAGCTTTGCTGAATCTGGAGCCGTAAAGGGATTCTGGTCGTGAATGCACCTAGCTATGGACGATATATAGAGAGAGATCGGTGGACCGCCATTGGGAGGAAGAAAAGGAAAGGAAATAATCAACGGGGAAATTAAGCTTCCTGCACGAAACCTCGGAATTAATCAACTCGCAATATCAGACATCAAATCTTTAATTTCCGAAACATGGACTTGTTAACTTAATTTATCTGGCGTGCGTGCGTGATCTTGTTAGTTAATTACTATGGTAATTCCTTGAAAGTCGCAATATCAGACATCGAATCTTTAATTTCCGAAACTTGTGCGCTCATGCGCACGTGCGTGATCTGATTAATTACTTAATTTGGTAATTACTTGAAAGTCAGACAAGGTTTCCTTGAATTAATTTTTTTTTTCAGAAAACTCCTTGAATTAATGTAGGGTGTACGTTAATTGGCTTCCTAAATTCAGCTTGCGATGATTAATTTACGGACTCTACTCTTATAAATGGATAGACATAAATTGATCCTATTTTTTTTTAATGCGCAGACTTTGAACTAGAGGTAAATAAGTTTCTGTAGATTCCATGTTTAGATGATTGTTTCATGTTTTCATGATTGTATTGGGAGTTTTGGTGATAAAACCAAAATAATTATGGGGGGACTAAAAATTGAAGAAAATTTTACCATGGTTTTGGCTAGCGAATTGACAAATTTTACCGAGCGATCTCGGGATTTCCGGTTACCACGGGTACCGAAGAAATCTCGAGTGGTTACCGAACAAACTCAAATTATAAATTTTTATTTAAATTCCTGATATTTTATAGTGGAGTATTTATAACGCGTTAACAACTAGATTTTAGACGGTTGTGCTGGTGTCCGTATTGGTTTAGAGATAGCGTCGTAGTCTTCCGACTATCAGGTTACGAGATCGAGTCACGGCTGCCCCTTCTTGCATTATTGTGTTGTATTTTCGATTAAACGCATCTATTTCACAAACAATAAAAATAAAGGATGGACGTAGCACTCGAACCTGCAACCCTCCGACCTGGTCTAGACAGCACTACCACCGCGCCGAGCATTGTCGATATTTTCATCGTCATCATGCCGGGCAAACATCTCCACCACCAGGACCATCTCTATCTCCACTCATTTTCGTTGTTTGATCTAGGATTGCAGCTTGTAGTACTTTATCGGTATTGGTTACCCTTTGTAGTTGCTGATATTGAGTTTTATCGGTGAAATATTATTATGTCTAGATTGTTTATCATATATTTATCAGCTCTAATGATGATCCATAGGTTGTCTCGTGAGTAGTTCATTTAGTTCTTAAGGACATGGGAGAAGTCTGGTTGCTAGTAGTCATGTTAAATTGAGTAACGTTTGGCTTTATATTTAAGTTGTTGTATTATTTCTCTAGTAGTGTCATGTGAACGACGACTACATGATAATTCATCTTTACCGGCCTAGGGTATACATCGTGTATTAGTTTTCTTGATAGGGTTGTCGGAGCGGCAGAAACCTGAAACCCAGTTTCCTAACTACTACAAGAGGGAGCGTAAGATCTCAGAGTTTAAAGTTGTTGTTTGATTTATCCTAAATACTTTATTGTAGTTGCGGATGCTTGCAAGAGGTTTAATAATTTAGGTTTACCCACACAACATTTATCAGAAACATGAAAGTTAATCAATGACGTCTGATGAAAGTAACTTGACAATATTCCAGTGTGTCCTTAGGAACATTTTAATTATCATAAGTATCACAACCGGCTTATCCTTTGCTCTTAAAAGGTTGCTATTAAATTTCTCGTTGCTTTAAACCGTCTACAAAATTTTCTTTGCAGTATTTTTTTGAGCAACAGTACCGTAGGGGAAACCCCTACGGTGTAGATTTTATAAAATTAGGAGAGTCCAAAGTTACAGTCCCATTACATCTCACTAAGGAGGTGAGAAAGAAAGCCTAAAAAGCTAAGAAAAAAGAGGGATCAGGTTATAGCTAACCAGAACAAGAACTAGAGACAGGTTAGTACTACACAAAAAGGGAAGTGAACCAGTTAAACAAAAGATGAACCAAGTCCGGGTTAAGTATGTATTTGTGTAGCAGAAGATCTGATTGGAAGCGAACTTTTTTATTTTTAGTAATTTCTTGTTTGATGAATGACCTTTTTATATTATGTATGATTGGTTAAGTAGAAATGAGACAATGGCCTAGAAATAAGGAAGGCAAGATCTAAACAATAGACAACAATGCTAGCTTTAGCTTTCAAGTTTCAGCAACAGGTAGAAACAATAATCAAAAGCTAATATTTTAGATTCGTTTGCTTCTTTCTTATTATGATAGATCAGATAACTTCTTAAGTTGAAGATATCAAGGGGAAATCAGAAATATATCTATTAAGGGGCATTTAGAGATAATCTAGCTGCTACGTAGCCCCTTGGCCAATCTTGTATACACTTCAGGATTTGGGCAGATTCCAGTATCAAGCTACTTCAGTAGTCATCGAGAACTCATCCAGCCATGCTAATTGATGACTCGAGATGCAACTGCTGATATAGGAACACTTAGTATATCAACATATGCTATCTGTTATTTCTATGCCATGGCATAGATTTGCTGCTCTTGAACTGATTGGCTTGGCCATCTGTGGCTATATATGTACAGATTCAGTTCTCTATTATTTCTCTGTCGTAGCTTGGATAGTATGACTTTTACCAGGTTTTTTTGATATCTCTAGATGTTATTACTATTCAAGTAGGAGTTCTCCTTTTCTTATTTCAGTTATCATAATATATATATCTGTGAATATAGGTTGTGATGTTGGCTAACCCATCCTAATCACAACATATCGGTACGAAAGTAGGCCTAGATCTTCATTTTGTTGTTGGATTGTTCCTAGACCTGAAGTAGTGGAAGATAGTCAGTCAATGGAGGTGGATAATGTAAGCTCTCGTCAACTTCCATTCTAGAGAATCATTTTATTTTTTGGGACTTTTTTTACTATCTAATGATAACATAAGAAATATCCTTTTTATAATGTAGCAAAATGAGGTAGCCATTGTGGATGCGTGCGAAAGCCGGCTGCTTAGCAATGTGAAGTACAAATATGGTGGTATTTTAGTTGACCTTTATCAGTTCTCCCATGACCGTACCAAAACTTGGAATTATGGAAACATATCCCATGCGAGTAAAAAGGAAGAACTTTCCTTCAAAGGTGGCTTGGTAGAGCACATCGATGCTTTGGATGCCAGCAATAAAAGTGACACAGCATTCTTAGTTCATGAAGCTAATTAATAGGCAGCAAGATGTCGAGGATATGTGGGTGAGAAGTCTACAGGTGAAGCATGATGGAATTCTAATGCCGTATGGCGCCGGATACAACACACATATTTAAAAAATTATGTCTGGATATCGTGTGCATTCATGCACTTTCGCCCAGTGGTTAGAAGCCCGGAGGCCAACACCAACAGCGGTGTATATCCCGATTTCTATCCCACTCGAAGTGAAGCATCTGATCAGGTCTATATATATGATACATCTTTGTTTGAATGCTTCATAAATATTTGCTAGTTGCTGTAGAATAATCTAACCAACCTGGATTCATATAAACTACACACTAGTAGTTACAACTCAACTTCTGATCTCTAATGGTAAGATATCATTTATATTAAAACATTTTTACTTCTTTAAATTGAATTATCTCTAAATTTTCAAAATATTTTTATTTATACGGAGATCGAATAATATTGACTCATACCAAACTCCAAGTGAATGAGACAAAGTATAGAAGATGACAATCCGTCCACTCGCGGAATAATTTGATCACTTATATGTACCATTATGTATTTATATGTTTTTCTTACTATATTTAATAAGTGTTCTACATTGCACGAGTATAATAAATACCCTAATAGATATTTGTAGAGTACTCTTCTCTAGCTTGGATATAACTAATATAAATTTCTAGTGTATGAGGTGTAACGAATTAATTTTTCCTCGAATCCCCATGTCTCTCCCTTGCTAGTTTTTTTTTCATATGGAGCACACAACTCCGGATTCCACAAATGATCCTCATTCCCCTCCTTTTCCCACTCCACCCCCAGCTCATGAGAGTCATTACGAGTGATGAGAGTCATTACGAGTGTTTCGACACGTCTCCCTCTCTTCTATAGCAGCTACGCCAGTCGGAGATGGGGAGGGAGAGGTGTACGCCTCCCTACCTCAACATAGTAGTGGTAGGACATCTTTTTCAGTTGTGGAGAATGACTATATGACACTTAGTTACAGTCCTCTCGCTCACTTGCCTTGATGGTTAATGGCGGTTAGGTTCGCATCTAACCATTGCATCCCAAATAACTAAAAAAAATGGCATGCATATACATTTGGATTTTGAAGAGCAAAATGTTGAGTTTTTAAGTAAAATTAATTATTTATAGTTTAAATATAAATTCCAAAGAATACTATAACTTGGTAATTAATGTGCCCATTTTTTTATTTTCTAAATCGCCAAGTGGCTTCGTGCTTTCTTCTGGAAAGGAACCGGTGATGTAAACGGGTGCCAATGCCTAGTCTCCTGGTAAAGGGTCTGCAGACCATTGGAATTCAGAGGCCTGGAAATTAGGAACCTGCAGCAAAATGTTGAAGAGCAAAATGTTGAGTTTTTAAGTAAAATTAATTATTTGCGGTTTTCTAGAGCTGTTAAATAAAAAATCCAAAGAATACTATAACTTGTCAGAAAATTAAACTTTTTGACATGGTGCTATATTTTGGGTTTATGAGTTTAGAGTAAATAAGACAATCCAGTTTAAAAATTTACAATGGTAGTTTCTTCTTGATAATTAATGTGTCCATTTTTCTTCTAAATACCAAAAAGGAGTTTTCTATGATGGAAGTACTTGCATATAAGTATACCATGTTTAATGGTTACTGCCCAAATATTTTAAATTTCCCACATGTTGTTCCTACTTTTGTCAATTTAAATGAGTTTAGGATGTGTGATAGTTGAGTACTAAAAATTGGTAAAAAATAATTTTATGGTACGCAGTTAGGATCTTATGGAATAGATACAAATGGTGTTTAAAGACTCAACTCTTTGCAAGATGTGCACACAATTTTCACCCCATGTTAAAAAGCAAATAATATAGTGAATGTCAAAAACACAATTATCTTTCATGAAATAATTTTATATGTACGAACAACATTGATTTGATTAATTATGATTACTTTTAATATTACTAGTTAAATGACTATTTGCTGACACAGGTAACAATACAGGTAATTGAATCAAATGGGCAAGATGGATAAGGCCAATAGAATCTTTGTGAGAATGGCAACTATAACCTTTCGACACATCGCGGGGATAATTTGTGCTACACGGAGCAGTTTCAACCACAAATGCCTCCTCTGGGCTTCCACGTGCTGCCCTAACGCGGTTGTGGAGGCGTGGTAAAGCTATTGCACATGGTGGACCGACTACAGCCAGTATATACGGCATCGCATGCGCTAGAGTGTTAGGGTTTGGAATTTTGGAAGGAGTGCATGTTTGTACATCTCAGAAGATGCAAGAGATTGGGGATCGAAACATCTTGACGGCGGTCCTAGCGAAGGGCAAAGGGGAGAGGATGCAGGCGTTTCGTAGCAACAACACGATGTACCGGGGAGGACCGGGACTGCATGAGATTTTCGACGTGGAAGGGAGCAAAACATACAACCTTGGGAGAGCATAAACAGGATGTTTATCTTCTTCACGAAGAACAACTGACCCCCATCAGCTGGTACAAAATACTACTCAAACGCAGTGCTTAATAACTTATTTTAGGAGCACTAAAACATTCTTCGGAGAGCATGCATGCAAAACTAGTCGAGAGCATGGTCGCCTGGGAAAGGAACCGGTGACGTAAACGGGTGCCAATGCCTGGTCGCCTGGGAAAGGGTGTGCAGACCATTGGAATTTAGAGGCCTGGAAATTAGAACCTGCAACAAAATGTTGAGTTTTTACATAAAATTAATTAATTACGGTTTCTAGAGTTGTTAAATAAAAAATCCAAAGAATACTATAACTTGTCAGAAAATTGAACTTTTTGACATGCTACTATATTTTGGGTTTATGAGTTTAGAGTAAATAAGACAATCCAGTTTAAAAATTTACAATGGTAGTTTCTTCTTGATAATTAATGTGTCCATTTTTTATGTTCTAAATACCAAAAAGGGTTTTTTTTTATGATGGAAGTACTAGCATATAAGTATACCATGTTTAATGTTTATTGCCCAAATATTTTAAATTTATCCCATGTTTTTCCTACTTTTGTCATTTTAAATGAGTTTAGGATGTGTGATAGTTGAGTACTAAAAATTAATTGAAGGTACGCAGTTAGGATCTTATGGAATAGATACAAAGGGTGTTTAAAGACTCAACTCTTTGCAAGATGTGCAGACAATTTTCACCCCATGCATGTTAAAAAAGATATAGAGAGAGAATGTCAAAAGGACAATTATCTTTCATGAAAACATTTTGTATGTATGAACAATATTGATTGATAGTTACAATTATTTCTAATATAACTAGTTAAATGCCAATGTGCTGACATGCGTAACAATACAAGTAATTGAATCAAATGGGCAAGATAGATAAGACCAATAGAATCTTTGTGAGAATTGCAACTACAACCTTTCGACACATGGCGGGGCTAATTTGTGATGCACGGAGCATTTCCAACCACAATGCCTCCCCTGGGTTTCCAGGTGCCGTCCTGACGTAGTTGTGGAAGCGTGGTCACATGGTAAAGCAATTGCACATGGTGGACCGACTACGGCATCGTATGGGCTACAGCGTTACAATAGGTGTGTACATCTCAGAAGATGCAAGAGATTGTTTTTTTTTTTTGGAGACGGTAGGTGAGCTACCGGATTTCATTAAAAGACGGAATAAAGTCGGTTACAGAGTAAAATTACCAAGCAAACAATTACACGAAGGGACAGCTCAACCCGGATTAAAGGGGGGGACCGGAACATCTTGACAGCAGTCCTAGCGAAGTGCAAAGGGGAGACGATGTACCAGGGAGGACCGGGACTGCGCGAGGGTTTCGACGTGGAAGGGAGCAAAACACACGAGAAGCAGCTAACCCATAACAAGAGATATGTTTATCTTCTTCACGACAAGCAGCTAACCCATAACAAAAATAAAAACAGGGTAACCCAACAGCTGGTACAAAGTACTCAAACACAGTGCTTAATAATCGCATAACTTATTATAGGACCACTAAAACAATCCTGGGAGAGCACGCAAAACTAGTCGAGAGCATGGATCGGCGCAGCCTGCTGGTATCAAAACAATCTCGGACCGCCGTAGTACATGCCTGGCGGCGGCGACGGTGGCGGGCGGCGGCGGCTGGTAGTAGTACGGGGCATAGTTCTCCGGAGGAGGCCTCATATGGACTATCCCCACGTGGACCTCCGCCGTGAAGTCTGTGATGCGTCTCCCCAAGTTGCCGGAGGAAACACTTGATCGTCCAGGGGTCGAGGTGCTCGCCGCCGAAGACCTTCAACATGCCCATCCCTGCCGACACACGAACCTTCCTGGCGCCTGCAAAATCCATGACGGTTACTTGTGAGACTAGCTCGATCGATGGTACCGCCGGCGTTAATTACGTACCGAACGCCTTCACGACTGATCGGCTGAATCTGGCGCCGTCAAAGGGATTCTGGTCGTGAATGCACCAATGGCCGGATACATGTATATATAGAGAGAGGTGGACCGCCATTGGGAAGAAGAAAAGGAAACAACATAATCAACGGGGAAAGCTTCCTGCACGAAACCTCGTAATTAATCAGATCGTAATATCAGACACCAAATCTTTAATTTCTTAAACTTGTGCGCTGATCATGCGCGCGTGCGTGCGTGATCTGATTAATTAAGTAGTTAATTTGGTAATTACTTGTAAGTCGGCAGACAAGGTTTCCTTGTTGAATGTGTACGTTAATTGGCTTCCTAAATTCAGCTTGCGATAAATATTCCAAATTAATTTACGGACTGTACTCTTATAAATGGATTGCCTGTGTCTCAGTCGCCTGAGATTTCTTTACGTCTCAGTCGACCGGCCGTACGCAATCCTTTTACTCTACCCTCTCACGAATCCTGTTAATATTTCTTCAACCCACCATGTAATGGGCTTGTATTTGTGTGTGTGGTACACTATTACGTCCTGATAAAAAAACTACTACGTTTTTGAAAATGAGAGCATGCATGACATTTGCACATGCAAGTGAAACTGAAACAGAGCTACATGCGGCTCATAGAAAAATTAGAGCTGCATCGTATGACCAAAAGTACAATTTGAATATAATTAGAAGAACATGAAAAATACATAGTGGACACTGGTTTCACTTCTCTCAATGCGTATTTTCACATTTCTATAAAATACGTGCAACTACAGTGTGATGATTGCACTTTTCTTAAGAAAACTACAAATATTATCGAAACATGGTTCCAAAAACAAGCTCCGTTTGAAAAACAACATGCTAATTGCATGTTTGTTTAAGAAACTTGCAACTCGCATCGGTAACACCTTGGTGCAATCCACGTCGAAAATCGGTTGCCACTTGCGTGTTTATTACGAAAAGTGCAACTCGTTTCGAAAAGCAATTGCTAGTTGCACGTTTCCGGAGAAAAGTGAAACTCGCATCGGTAACAGTTTGGATTGCACATTTCTCAAGAAATGTGCAACTCACATCGAAAATCATTTGCTACTTGCAAGTTTCGCAGGAAAAGTGCAACTCGTTTCGACAACCATTTTCTAATTGCACGTTTCCGGAGAAAAGTGCAACTCACATTGGTAACAATTGGATTGCACATTTCTTAATCAAAAGTGCAACCCTCATCAAAAATTCGGTTGCTACTTGCGCGTTTCTTAGGAAAGTGCAAGTCGTATCGAATCCAGTTGTTAGTGACATGTTTCTTGAGAAGGATTTATCTATACATCAGTCGACTAAAAATTTCATTGGTCTCAGTCGATAGTTTTCTACCTCGTTCATGTGTCCATCACATATTTCGCATGTCTTGCTCTTTTCATTGGATACGTTCGGTGCTTTTTGTTACGGGCCAGCTAACAATTGGGCCTAAATACTGGACAACTCTCTCGGTACCCAAGGCTTATAGTAATCAGCTAATATTTTTTCTTTTGGGATGGCTAATCTTTTGGGGAACTATTTGCACAAATGCAAAAAATGTGCAACTCAAAAACTAAATAGAACTCTGAGAAAAAATGCAACTCAAGCAACAATAAAACAAACCAGATGCACATATCTTTTACAAATGCGCAACTGTTTTACTTAGTTGCTCAAATTTAGAAATGCTTAACTAAGCTAATAAGTTGGATAAATCTTTTAGAAATGTGCACCTGATTTACTTAGTTGCCCAAATCTGTCAGAAATGGTTAACTAAGCAAACCACTTGCACAAACCTTCTAGAAATTTGCAACTGGTTTACTTAGTTGCTCAATTCTGAAAGAAATGGAAACAAATCTAACCAGTTGCACAAATCATTTAGAAATGTGCAACTGATTGGTTAGTTGCACAAATATGACAAAAATGGGCAACTAATCAAACCAACTACATAAATCATTTAGAAATATGCAACTGGTTTACTCAGTTGCACAAATTTGACAGAAATGGGCAACTAATCCAACCAGTTGCACAAATCATTTAGAAATATGCAATTGGTTGGTTAGTGGCACAAATTTAATAGAAATGGGTAACTAAGCAAACCAGTTGCATAAATCATTTAGAAATGTGCAACTGGTTTATTTAATTGCACAAATTTGATAGAAATGACCAACTAATCTAACCAGTTGAACAAATAATTTATAAATTTGCAACTAGTTTACTTAGTTGCACAAATCTGACAGAAATGGGTAACTAAGCAAACCAGTTGCACAAATCATTTAGAAATGTGCAAGTAGTTTGGCTAGTTGCTCAAATCTGACTGAAATGGACAACTAATCTAACCAGTTGCATAAATCATTTAGAAATGTGAAACTGGTTTACTTAGTTACTGACAAAAATGCATCTAGAAACCACTAAAAATTCTATTGCAAACACGCATTTTTGTCTCTCAAGAAAAACCCACCTCCAAAACAAAACAGAAAAAAATAGAAAAATGAAGATGATGAAAAGCTCAGCCACACACGGACATATATACGAAAAGCAGACACCACGCGCGTGAACGCGCAAAGAAAAATAAAACACACAAGAAGCCGACAAACTTCTACATAGCCTACAAAGTCTACTGTTGCTCAAAAACCACCAACCACGGCAACCGGTTACCAGAAAAACAAACTCAACGTTTGGAAATCATAACTCCCATCGGTCACTCTGTCTACCGAGACATAAGAAAAAAATCTAGCGAATGATATCTAGCACTTTTGGAGAAAAAAGTGCATATACCACGTAGATCCCATATTGCTTTTTTAAAAGTGGGCAGTTACACACCTCTAAAAAGTCTCCGTAACATATAAAAGACCCAATTCCGCTTTTCGGGATACATTCATTCACACATTTTTAAAAATTTAAGAAGAAATAATTAGTCATATAAAAGTAGACATGTTACACATTTTAGATAGGGGTAAATAGCAAGACATTTTCTGCATTTTTTAAGATATTTGCGTGCAATTTAGAGTACAAAAATGTACAACTACACTAAAAAAAGGCCCAGCCCACATACATAAGACACAGCCCTAACCAATTCACAAGATAGGAAAGAAAAAAGGCCTAGAACATATGGTCCACATGGTCTGCTCCTAGCCTACGCATGTGCCACTAGTGGAAAAATAGCCTATTGTCCCGGTTGGTTTGGGCCATTGGTCCCGGTTCCCCAACCGGGACTATCCAATCGGGACGAATGGGGGGGCACGTGGCCCGGCCACAGGCAGCAGGGGCGGAGGCTTTGGTCCCGGTTCGTAATACGAACCGGGACTATTGTCCCGGGGCTTTCGTACCGGTTCGTAATACGAACCGGGACTATTGTCCCGTCAGATTTTACTTTTTCCAGAAATTTCAGAAAATTGTTTAAATTTATAAAATAAATAATGCTTATTCTGTAATTCATAAAAATATGAATAAAATACCAAAATGTTCAGAAAAATAAGACCAATTTGATTATGAAAAATGCATGCATGTTTAAAAAACTTAAATTAAATATTTCTTAGAACTACAAAAATGCCACTACTAGTTAAATAAGAGGAATCACTATTACACATCATCGCCACGAATATATATATTACACACATCTCATTCGTCGTGCTTGGTCAAACATATTACAAACGGCACATGTAGTACACACGAGTTTCATTCCTACATATATACATCTCTTTTACACTCTCACTATTTAATTTCAACCTTACAGTAGTATTCTCCTTTCGGATCTAGGACCTCTGCAAGTAAGAATCCGGCAATTTCCTCTTGAATTGCTCGTATGCGATCCTGTGGTAGAAGGCCATCCCGCAACCGTTCGATCTAATTAAAAAAGGGTCAATATATATGAATGAAAGTAAACAGAATTGATGGCAATAAACTAAAATTATGAATATTGCATACGCACTTCAAGTTGTTCTAAGATTCTGCCCTTCTCACAGCACGTCTGACGAATGAACTCGCAGACGTAGTATCCACATAAATGATTCCCGCTTCCCTGGCTCAAGCACTTTACGGGAACAGAGTTCGATCAAAAAATGGTAATGGTATTGAAATAGAATCAAAGAGATGTGCGGATCTAGATAGTAGTACTTACATTTATTGGTTTAAATGTAAGCTCCTCCGCCCATTCACCCCTAGCCCTGGCGGTGAATCGTTTCCAAGCCCTGCCCGGCAAAGAAAATGAATAAAGGAGTTATATATTAATTACTTGCTATCAGTAAATGAACGGAAAGTTGCCGATAATGCCATAATGATTGAAATTACCTCTGTAGGCATTCCTGCATGTCCGCCCACTTCTCAAGGGGTTTATGTAAGGAGTACATGACTTGTACTACTCCTTTGTCAGGCATAATGATTAGCAGAATAAAGTGGAAGCTGCGCATGCATAAGTCATCAATTATACACTTAACATCGAGAAATTAAGCGAAATAAAATGTGTAGAAGACAGTAACACTTACTTGAAATTGTAAGGAAATAGTATTTCTCTTTTGATTTCGTTCAACCGTAACGTATTTACCAAGTTATTCTCTGTTTCGTCGTAAAAATCAAGGAGACTTTTTTCATGAACGAAACTTGGGTCAACGAACCCAATGTCATAGATTTGTCCTCTTTTGCATTAAAGAATCTTCATTCTGCATAATTAATATAGTGATGAGTAAGATTATACATGCAATGAACGAGGTGAGCTAGCTAGATAGAGACTTAACTACAGAAATAATACTTACAGACAACAGGCGCTGATGATAGCTTTGTCAAGGGCCGCTTGTTGGTATAACTGAAATAATTCACAAAATTCAATCATTACCACATCATCTCCATGCCCGTAATGCTCGTTCTTACAAGGTGTGCTCTCCGTGATATCATCCACTGGGTAGCGACGAAGAGCATCCGTCGTCAGTGCATCATCATCACCAGCCGGGACCATGCTCGAAGCCACGCTGCTTTTCCGATATGATGGGTCGGTAGCATCGACTGCAGCTTCTACAACGTGCTGCTGAGATAGGCCGGCAGTGCCTTGCTGGCTAAGTTCGTTAATTTGATCCTGCTGCCGCTTCATTTGATCCTGCTGCCGCTTAATTGTTTCTTCTATATTACGCAACCGGTCTGCAGCAGCGATTGCTTCCCTTGCCTCCCTTTCCTTTCTCCTCTGATGACTTTTATCGGGAAATATTTTCCTTTCCACGGGAAACCCATGTACCCACGGCTTGGAGCCTTTGGTGCCTCGTGTTCGTCCTTCGTGTTCGGGATTCCCAAGGGCGCGTGCAAGCTCGTCATTCTCTCTATCGGACGGAACCGTCCCTCTTCAACATCCTTGTATGCTTTCCTAATTTCTTCGATGGGTAGTAGGGGATTATCCTTGTGTCTTCTGGTATATATGCACTTTCCTTCTGCGTCCAATGTGCCCCCATGCCCGTAAAACCAATTTCTTGACCGTTCGGTCCATCCTTCTTTTATAGGCTCTGGAACGATCCCTTTAGCCAGCAGGTCGGCCTCAAGTTTGTCCCACTTAGGCACGGAACAGGCGTAGCCAGCAGCCCCCATAGTATGGTGGTACTTCTTTTTAGCAGCATTTGCCTTGTTTATTGAAGACTTTAACTGAGCTTCCTCTGATTTTTTGTAATTCACAAAATCTTCCCAGTAGTCTCTTATCTTCTCATACCCGTGATCGAAATCCGGAGTTTTATCTTTCAAGATAAAGTCGGTGACCAATCTTTTCTTAAATTTGTTGAATAGCTCGGCCATCTTCTTAAGAGCCCACGCCTTGACTTTATCTTCTAGAGCTTTTTTTTGGGCAGCCATCTCCTCCTCATCTGGCTCCCCCTTCTCTAGATCCACCTCTGGCAACGGCAAGGTGAAATTAACCATGACCTTTTGAAAAAGGCGTCTTTTGCCTTCGGGGCCGATATAGCTAACTTTAGGATCCCTTGGCTTATTCCATTCTCGGATGGTGATCGGGACGTAGTCCCTAACAATAACACCGCATTGCTTCACAAATTTTTGTCTAACATCAATTGGAGCAATGGGTTCGCCGTCTGCAGCGACTTCTTCGATCCTGTAGCGGATATTGTCCTCCAACTTTTTGGTTGGGCCTCGTTTCGTCCTTACAGAGGATTTGCTCGATCCGGATGGCTAAAAGAAGAAAGACCGTTAATATGTGTATATGGACAACAGAGGCTAAATTAATTAATATAAATATATATGCACCTCATCGGAGTTTGTAATAATCAATGTTGCACCGGAGCCGCCGGCTTCTGCCTTGTCGGCTTCTCCCTCATCGGAGATGCCGAGTTCGGCCTCTTTCCAGGCGTTGAGAGATGCATCCCCCTCATCGGAGTCGTTCAGAAAGTGACTTGTTTCATCATCGCCGCAGATTATATCCTCGAGGATATTTTCCTGAATTTCATCTCTGCCGTGTGGTTCCATAGTTTCTGCAAAATACGGAAGTTATTTTCGGAGCCGTCTCTGCCGTGTCATTCAGAAAACTTGTAGGGATAGAATGGTACTACAAGGAAAGGCGCGCGTTGATGCGCCTGTTGTTTCTAAGCGTCGTCATGGTGATATATATGACAAATAATTCAGCATTTCATCTTGTCTGAAACGGAACAAATTTGAATTGTAGTAATAATATGAAGACTAAAATCATAAATAAATATTTATTTATACAAATATGAAGCCTAAAATCATAAATAAATATGAAGCCTAAGCATAGGGAACGTGGTTTTACATCTGAAGCCTCATATGTCAAAGCCATTAGTCAGCAAAAAGGGTGCCTACGAGAACGAAGTAGAAATAAATGCATTGTTCTTGCATTTACCCTTGGTTCTGTAGACAGTCTTCTTGCAAGCATAATGGACTATTCTAATCATCGGCTTGCATTAAGAATAGCCAAGAAGACAACATTATTTCTTTCGGCTCATAAAAAACAGCAAAATCAGCTACCACTAAATCATTCCAAATTGACTTAGCAAATTTTTCAAATAACATTTCTAATAAATTTCTAACACTAAATTTCCTAACACTAAATTTCTAACACTAAATTACCTACCACTAAATTTCCTACACTACAAAAACAACACAAAAATGTACCTAAACTACACACCTAATTTATACTACTAACTAATTTAAATTACTAACTAATTTAAACTACTAACTAATTTAAATTACTAACTAAAACTAACTAACTATGGAGTAACAAATAGTTCTTAACAACAATATTGCAGCTAATTATGGAGTATTAATTTTGATTTCTAACTTTGCTAACACAATCATCAAATAACACTAATGCTAACACTAATTAATAATTTTTAAAACTACCTAACTAAATCTAAAACTAACTAACTAAAATTACTAATGCACTAACTAACAAAAATTACTAACTAATAATTTAAATTACTAACTTACTAACTAAAAATAAACTAACTAACTAAATTAAAGAACTAACTTTGGTATTTTTTAAATAACATTAACAATAACAATTTGCATTTTCCTAGACCCTAACCCTAACTTTGGCATTTTTTCAATAACATTAACAATAACAATAGCACATTTTTCATTTTGCTAGAATTTAAAAAATAGAAAAAAATTCAATAACATTAACAACAACATAGTGAAGGAATTTTTATATTTTCCATTTCATTTTATTTGACTAAATTTCAAAACTAACCGGGGCGGAGGAAGATTAATTCTTATATACACTAGCTATTTTTTTCTAAAACTAACTAACTAAATATTTCTAAAACTAATGCACTAACTAACTAAATATTTTTTCTAAAACTAACAAACTAAATATTTTTCCTAACCTAATGCACTAACTAACCTACACTAACTAATGCACTAACATACACTAACTAACTAACTAAAAACAGTGCATCAACTTGTTTTCGTTACTCCGGCTAAACGGCTGAATGAAATTGAGTGCAACAATCACCATTCTCCTCTCCCATCTGGAACCTGCAAAATATCCCTAGCTAGCTAGCACATCCAGAGCATGGGCCGAGGGGAGGAGAGGTAGCCCAGCGCGGTGGGGGGAGGGGGGAGGAGGCCGGTAGCCCCGGCTCACCTTGAGGACGGCGACGGTGACGGGGAAGAAGGACGGCGACAATCGACGACGGGGGAGGAGGCCGGAGGAGCGCGCGTGTCCGACGGGGGAGGAGGCCGGAGGAGATCGAGCGTCCGGCGGACCGAGAGGAGGCCGGGCTCGCGTGGCGGAGGAGGTCCGTGGAGGCCGGCGGAGGAGCGGCCGGAGAAGCGGGCGGCGGAGGACGGCACGGAGCGGGCGCCGGAGGAGCAGACGACGGCGAGCGGTGGCGCGGAAATTCGACAGCCTGACGGCAGGGATGTGGATTCCGAGCGCTCCGGTCCTTAGTCGCGAATGAGGATTTGGGGGAGAAGAACAGAGCGCGGGCAGTTAAACTAAAGGACTTTAGTCCCGGTTCCTCGCCCCAACCGGGACCAAAGGGTCTTTAGGTCCGGTTGGTGGCACCAACCGGGACCAAAGGCCTACCCTTTCGTCCCGGTTGGTGGTACCAACCGGACCTAAAGGTCATTTTCGGCGGCACCAAAAAGGCGCGCGCCAAAATTTCCTTTAGGTCCGGTTGGTGGCACCAACCGGACCTAAAGACTTTTTTAAGTTTTCAAAATTATAATAAACTTATAAATTCAATATCTTTTGATTTGTTTATCAGAAAAATGCAAATAATATATCAAATTGTTGATAAAAATGTAATCTATCTATTTATGACAAATTCATTTTTTTTGAGATTATAGGTTAATTCATTTAATTAAAAAATTGGAATTTGAACTCCATTAAGTCATTAATTAATTTTATAAATTCAATATCTTTTCATATGTTTATCAGAAAAAATAAATTAAAATATCAAATTGTTGATAAAAATGTAATCTATCTATTTATGACAAATTCATTTTTTTTAGATTATAGGTGAATTCATTTAATTAAAAAAATTGGAATTTGAACTCCATTAAGCCATTAATTAATTTTATAAATTCAATATCTTTTCATCTGTTTATCAGAAAAAAAATTTAAAATATCAAATTGTTGATAAAAATGTAATCTATCTATTTATGGAAAATTCATTTTTTTTAGATTATAGGGGAATTCATTTAATTACAAAATTTGGAATTTGAACTCCATTAAGTCATTAATTAAACTTATAAATTCAATATTTTTTCATCTGTTTATCAGAAAAATGCCATTAAAATATAAAATTGTTGATAAAAATGTAATCTATCTATTTATGGAAAATTCATTTTTTTAGATTATAGGGGAATTCATTTAATTACAAAATTTGGAATTTGAACTCCATTAAGTCATTAATTAAGCTTATAAATTCAATATTTTTTCATCTGTTTATCAGAAAAATGCCATTAAAATATCAAATTGTTGGATCAGGGCCTTTAGTACCGGTTCGTGTTACCAACCGGGACTAAAGAAGCACACGGATCGTGTGTTTCCTTCCAGCGTGTCGTGGGGTTGTCACGGCAAGTTCTTCCTCCGGGAAGATGAGTTCTGGGGCCATCGGTGATTGAAGTACGTGGGAACGGTTAATCTCGTCAAGGAACAAGGATTTACCCAGGTTCGGCCCCTCTGATTCGAGGTAAAGACCTACTTCCTGCTTCTATGTTATTGCTCTTGATGTATCTCGATTACAAGGACCCGGCTCCCGCAACTTAGGAGCCGGCGACTTCTCTCTGTTGGCTAGGGTTTCTCTCTACTGGTTGGACTTAGCGCTCCCCGATCTAAGGTCCAGGACCCCGCTTATAAAGGCTGCCGGGTCTCTAGACTTACAGTTTACACCGAGTCACACTAGAACACGGAGTCCTACTCTACGTCTTGGTCTTCCAAGTTTAGACTCCGGGTTGTACTTGGACTCCTTCTTGACGGGTCCTTTCCTCATTATGGGCCTTGGCCGGCTTGTCTCCAGCCCAGCCCATGCGACTTGATATGTGACTCGGCTTTGGCCTTCTTGGTCTTGGCGGGTCTACTTTCCGGGTCCATGGGCCTACCTGTAAAGTATCCCCCCATCAGTAGCCCCCAAATTTATCTTGGGCGCAGCTTGGCGGCTTCCTCTGACTTGCTGGTTCGACTCTCTGGGTCGACTCCTTCCACTTTAGCCAAAGGCTCCAAAGTCGCTTGCTGTTAGCTCCAAGATGAATTCCTGCATAAAAACATAATATATACATAAAATGAGTCTGTCCTGTCCTTTCGCACAAGTCCACCGCTCTAGCTCTTTATAGCAATTGGCCGAGTCTGTGGCTATTCCTGTGCACTACTCTGTCAATTTTCAACTCTTTAAGTCATGGGACTCGGCTTCCTGGAGCAAGCCAACTATTCTTCCATCTCTGTAGCCTTATCCTTTAACTATCGAATCGTTATCCACGGTTTTACCGCGGGTCACCACTGTATACCTCTAGGGTTTTTACCCTCTTATAAATGTCAAAGGGTGAGAGCTTAAACCTCTACTGCCCCCTCATTCCCCAAATTTCCCTGTCTCCCCTGCACTCGCTCCTTTCCCGCGCAGCGTTCCCTCTTGCATCGCACGTACGCCATGGCCCCCAAGCGCCCCACCAAGGGCACCTCCAAGGTCAAGGCCCCTTCTGGAAGCAGGATCGTCGACATTGCCGCCGAGGCCGCCGCCGCCGCCGCCGCACCTTCCTCGAAGAGATCTATCTCCGCCGATTGGGGCGGTTCAACCATCACGGCGGAGCAGCTAAAATCACATCGCCTTGCGGGCCTTCTTCCATCAAGCGTCAGGGCACGAGCTCCTGGGGATGAATCGGTACCTTCTCCGGCGAAGGGCGAGGTCGTCATCTTTGCGGAGCACCTCTTCCGCGGTTTCACGCCCCCCGGTAACTTGTTCTTCCGCCAGCTCCTCGAATTCTACAAGCTGCGCATTCATGACCTCGCTCCAAACTCTGTCCTTACCCTCTCCAATTTTGTTGTTCTCTGTGAGGATTACCTCCAGATCAAACCTGACTTAGATCTATGGCTCGAGTTGTTCTACTGCAACCCCCAACCTGAGACCTCTGGGGGTCCTCTCTTACAATGCGGCGCTGTAGCTCTCCAGCGTCGCTTAAACTCTGTCTTCCCTAAGCCAATTTTTCCAAACCGCATCAAGGACTGGCAAAAGTCCTTCTTTTATTGCAAGGACACCTCTCCTGAGGATGAACCTAAACTCCCTCAATTCTCTGAGAGCCGACTGGAGGTGACTCCTGCTATGAAAGCCAGGTGCTCAGAGGCCGCCCGGCCCAAAGTCGAGTCCTTGATCCTTAGAATCCGGGCTCTCCTCTCTCATGACCTGGAAAACATGGATCTTGTCCGCTGCTGGACCACCTGGAAAATTCAACCGCTGAGTCCTAGGACCCGGCTCATCTGCTCATATACCAGGTGTGTCACTGATGATCTTAGGATGACTGATAAGTTGTCTGACGGTCCTGAACTTGGTCGATTGATCAAGAAGCTGACCGGGAAGATGGTGAAGGATCAGGCCCACTTTGGGCTTCAACCCTTCTGCTCTACCTGCCCAGCTCCTGCTGTAAGTACTTTAACTGCCTTTCCTTCTTGCTTGCTTGTATTATCTCAATCTGCTAACTCAAACTTTCTTTTTCTTCTCTGCAGCTTACCGACTCCTTCTGGAAGTCGGCCCTTGAAACTGACAAGGGCAAAGGGAGTACCTCTGCTGCTGCAGAAGTTGTTGAGGAAGAAGAAGCCAGCGAGGAGTCCTCTAAAGAGGCTACTGCTGCTGGTGATGAAAATGAAGATGAGGAGTCCTCACCTGAGGCTCCCACTGTCAATGTCGTTGAGGAGGAGTCCTCCTCTGAAGCACAGTATGCCGACAAGGAGCATACCGAATCGAGCCCTGCAGGAGCCCAAACCACTCCATCTGAGGAGTCATCAGATGCCAAGAGTCGCTCCCCGACTCCTCCAGTTCCAAAAAGTGGGTCCCGGGCTGCTGTGCCCAAGGTACCCGCCTCACGAGTCCGCAAATCTAGCTGCTCTTCCAGCGAGCCCGAAGAAATTCCTGCGCAAGTCCTTGCTGCCAAGAAAAGGAAACTGCGCTCAAGTGGCCCTGCAGAGTCTCCTCCTCCTTTACCTGTATCACACCAGAGGAAGTCGACCTCTCCTCCTGAGAGAGCTGACTCCTATGTGTCTGGAATGTCAATCTTCTCTTCTGACTCTCAAGAAGCTTTGGATCTTGAGACAAATGTTGGGTATGACCTTTCTCCTTGGTTTTTACTAGCATGTCATCTGTACTTATCTTTAATCCATATCTGACTTTTAATCTGTCCTGTCTCAGAGCCCGGCCCTGCGCCAAGGTCTCCAAGCTACCAGGCATGGACGATGTGACTTCCGGCCGAGGAGTTGTACCGCCGTCGACTTCTCAGACGACGAGTACAAAGACAGCTCCTACGACTCCCACATCTGCTGGTGTAACAGCTACTGGGACTCCCCCTGTTCCCGAGTCCGCTCCAAAGACTCGGTTGGAGACTCCTGTGGTGATCCCATCCTCATCTGGGGGTGGAACTCCAACTACTACTGTTCAGGTGCCTCCGAGTCAAGAAAAAGTGGCTCCCACTTCTCGGCTGAACACTGAACCAGCAAAATCTTCAACTGACTACAGCCGGCTCCGGATATCCGACAACAAATCCTTCAACGAGGCCTACATTGAGGCCATAGAGCTTAATGATCAAGCCGCCAAACTAAAGGATGAGGAGCAAGTAGCCCTCAGAGCCCTTGAGATGATTCATAACGTAAGCATTCTAACTTATGCTCTTTATGCTCTATCCATTAGTCTCCTATTACAGTAGCCCCCAAGCACCTTATCTTTGGTGACTTGGAGCTAAGATAGGTGCTTCATCCTGAAATCAAATCACTTGGTAGGTAGAACAAACTTGCATACTGTAGCCCCCAAGGCCTGAGTCCTTAGCTCTACTAGGACTCGGGGCTGCTAATTTACTGTCTATCAGGTCCTTAGACCAAAAATTTCTGCACGAGTAGCCCCCAAGCGCCGAGTTGTCAGCCTGCGACGACTTGGAGCTACCAGTATATGTTGCTAACTGATTCCTTACTTAAAGAAAAAATTCTGTTCTGCCAGTAGCCCCCAAGCGCCAAGTTGCTAACTTGTGGCGACTTGGAGCTTTATGACTTCTCCACTAGGACTTGCGTGTCTGGAAAAAATCTGACTCCTGAGTAGCCCCCAAGCGCCAAGTTGTTAACTTGTAACGTCTTGGAGCTCATGAGTTATAGAATTTGACTTGTAAAAAATCTCACTTGCACTTTTCTGACTTGTTAATTGTCGACTTATACATTGCTGACTTCTGCCTTTCATGACTTCTGCTTTTTCAGACTGTTGTCTCCAAGATGAAGAGAGACATGAAGAAATTGGAAGACGAAGCAGCTTCCAGTGCCAAATCTGCTGAATCTGAGAAACAGCATTCCCTCCAACTGGAGAAAAACTTACAAGTCCTAGCTGCTGAGCTAGCAAAGGTAAAGAAAGAGTCGGCTGAAGCAAAGAAGGCTGCCCAGAAGGCACACACTGATCTGAGAGCCGTCTTGGATGTATGCCAAAAGGGGATTAAGGCCATGTGCCATCATATCTTTGGTAAGTTGTTGCGCTTGCCTTCTTTTAGCATGATACACAAAACTCAGTTACTTATGACTTTTGGCTTCTCTTACTTTGCAGGGGCTGACTCCCCAAAACTCAAGCTGCCAACTAGCCAACAACTCCATTCCGTGCTAGACCACTGCCATGGGCTGCAGGAGGGTGCTCGCTCTGTGGTAAAATATCTGAACTCCAAGGGCAAGTACCCCAAGGAACCTGAACGATTGGTTGATGAGTTGTCAAGAGCTCCAGGGTACATGCGCTTGTGGAAACAATCTGCCATGAGGAGATCTGCCATAAGGATACTTGCGCTGGCCCATAGCTACTACCCCACTGTCTTGGAGCCAGCAATGCTCACTATGGGGAAGCCAGAGCAGCATGAAGATGGCAAACCCTTCACCCAGGATGACTTTAAGGCTGAGGAGTTGCTAGTGCGGCCTTACGCCTGCGAAATCGCCAATAAGATGGACCCGGAGGTATGGGTTCATCACTATGACTTGGAGAACAAGAGGGTTAATCCAGGAGTTCCTCCAATCGTAAACTTTGGGCGTCCCTCACAGGATATGACTGGTGCCCCATCAACTGGGCCAAGCTCTTCCACTCCAGCGGCTCCTAGGACTGGTGACTTGACTGGTGCAGAGCCTACGCTGAAGACTCCTGCTGCGCCCACCCCTTCAAGAGTCGCAACTGGCGGCTCCCAAATTCAAGAGGAGTTGAGCAAACACATGAAGAACCCGAGGGGAACTGGCTACCAGATGAAGAAAGTTGCCACAAAATCTCCTGGGAAGTCGACTTCTGCATCCGCTGCACAGGCGAAAGACAAGTCTCCAGCTAAGGACTCCACAGCTCCAGTCAAGGACTCAGCTCCTTTAAAAGACAATTCCCTAGATGACTCTAGCTTGTAATAATTTATTTCTGATGGCTGTAAACTATGTAGCTTGTTAGCTACTTTGGGCTGTAATGATGCACTTCTGGTGCTTTAAACTATTTAGCTTGTTAGCTATTTTGAATTTGTGCCAATCGGCTTGGTTCTTATAACCCGTCTAATTTTTCACTGATGAATAAGTAGGCCCTGCATGACTTCTCGTACAGCTTGTGCTGACAGGTTCTTAACTCATATGTTCCTTAGGATCCATAAGAGAAAGAAACAAGTCATGCCTGTAGATAGATCATATTGTGCAGGATGCATCTGACTTACCAGCGAGAAAACTAGGAAAATTTGGCTACTGTGCCGGGTCCAAGAGTTTAAGCTTAACTTTTTTCACTGAAAAGCAAGCCCCCAAGAACCTGATGATCAAAATTTAAAGAACAAAGCGCACTCACTGGGTGACTCGACTAAAGGACTCATGTTCACAAAAGCCGGCTTTATTTCATTTGATCATAATAATTCGATTACATCTAGGCATGGCTCACTGGGCTCATTGCCTTTCAACTCATGAATCTATTACAACTTAAGTATAATAGGGACGTAACTGAGCTATGTTCCAAGGCCTCTTTGCCTCTGCATAAGGATCTAGAGTATGAGCTGTATCAGCTCCTTTGCCTACACTTGCCGGCTCTCGCACATCCATTAGATAGTACGATCCGTTGTTCAGATTCTTGCTTATGACGAACGGTCCTTCCCATGGTGGAGATAACTTGTGCATCCCTTCTTATTCTGGACTAGGCGAAGCACTAAGTCTCCTTCCTGGAAAGTCCGGGTCTTGACTCTGCGTGCGTGATATCGCCGCAAGTCCTGCTGATAAACTGCTGATCTCTCAAGGGCTAACTCCCTTGCTTCCTCAAGTGCATCGACCGAGTCCTGGCGGGCGAGTTCGTTTTCTGTCTCAACGTAATTGGCGACTCGTGGCGAGTCATGCAACAAGTCGCTTGGCAAGACAGCTTCTGCTCCATACACCATGAAGAAAGGTGTGAAGCCAGTAGATCTGTTAGGAGTCGTCCTGATGCTCCAAAGCACTGCTGGTAACTCCTCAACCCAAGACCCGGCGGCTCTTAGCAAAGGGACTCGGAGCCGAGGCTTAATTCCCTTCAACAACTCCTGATTTGCCCTCTCTGCTTGTCCATTGGACTGTGGATGTGCCACTGAGGCTAGGTCGAGTCTGATGTTGTTCTCACCGCAAAACTTGGCCATCTCCCCAACTGATAAGTTGGTACCATTGTCTGTAATGATGCTATGAGGGTATCCAAATCGTGTTGCTATTTTCTTGAAGAATCTCACAGCTGATGCACCGTCGACTCTGCTGACGGGTTCCACCTCCACCCACTTGGTGAACTTGTCAACTGCTACTAGCAGATGGGTCTTCTGACAAGGCGACTTTGAGAAAGGGCCCACCATGTCGAGTCCCCAAACTGCAAATGGCCAAGTGATAGGGATGGTTCTGAGTTCTTGAGCTGGCACGTGGTCTTGCCTTGCGTACCTTTGACATCCATCACAGACTCGAACTATCCTCTCTGCATCTAAATGTGCTGTCAACCAAAAGAACCCGTGTCTGAAAGCTTTTGACACCAAGGATCTAGTGGATGCATGATGACCACAATCTCCTGCGTGAATCTCTTGCAATATTTGTTTGCCCTCTTCTGGAGACACACATCTCTGGTAGACTCCAGTAACGCTTCTTCTATATAACTCGCCATTAATGACTGTATAGGACTTGCATCGTCTGATGAGTTGCTTTCGCTTGACCTCATCCTTTGGGAGTTCACCCCGCAGGAGATAGGCTAGGTAGGGCTCTGTCCATGTTGGGATTGCTCGTACTGCTGCAACAAGTGCCGACTCTGGGTCTGGAAAGGCTAACTCCTCCTCTGTGGGCAGCTTGACTGAAGGGTGATGAAGTTCATCTAAAAACACATTTGGTGGTACTTTCTCTCGACGAGAGCCGAGTCGTGATAACGCATCAGCGGCTTCGTTCTTGCGCCTGTCAATATGCTCCACTTGATAACCAGAAAAGAACCCGGCTATCTGTTCGACTGCTCTTCTATAAGCTGCCATGTTTGCATCCTTCGAGTCCCAAGTTCCAGATACTTGCTGAGCTACGAGATCCGAGTCTCCAAAGCACCTGATACGCTTGATGTTCATCTCCTTGGCCAAACGCAGGCCATGTAGCAAAGCCTCATACTCTGCCATGTTGTTGGTGCAATCAAAGTGTAACTGAAGGACATATGCTAACTTATCTCCCTTAGGCGAGGTTAACACCACGCCGGCTCCTGAGCCTTCCAACTGTCTGGACCCATCAAAGTGCATTGTCCAATACTTGGTGCAAGGGGTGCTTGGTGAAGATGTAAAATCTGTCCAATCATTGACAAAATCCACCAAAGCTTGAGATTTGATCGCTGTCCTTGGCTCATATGTGATATGATAAGGACCCAACTCAATTGCCCACTTGGCAACTCGCCCTGTTGCCTCTCTGTTGCGTATAATATCTGCCAGCGGTGCTGAACTCACCACCTTAATTGGATGCTCTTGGAAATAATGCTTGAGCTTTCTACTTGCAAGAAAAACTCCATAAACTAATTTCTGCCACTGAGGGTACCTTTGCTTTGACTCTGTGAGGACTTCACTGATGTAGTAGACAGGTCTCTGCACTGGGTACTCCTTTCCTTCCTCTGCACGTTCCACAACTACTACTGCGCTGACAACTCTCTCGTTGGCAGCTACATATAATAGCATGGGCTCCTTATCTGTAGGAGCTGCAAGCACTGGTGCTGTTGATAAAGTTTTCTTCAACTCCTCAAAAGCACGGTCAGCCTCTTCATCCCATAGGAATTTATCTGACTTCTTCAGGAGTCGGTAGAGAGGACCCGCCTTCTCCCCGAGTCTGGAAATAAACCTGCTCAGAGCTGCCACACATCCAGTGAGCTTTTGAACGTCCTTCAGACAAGTCGGCTTCTGCAAGTTATGGATAGCCTTGATTTTCTCTGGATTTGCCTCAATGCCTCTCTCTGAAACGATGAAGCCTAGGAGTTTGCCAGCAGGGACTCCAAAGACACACTTGGTCGGGTTGAGCTTCATCTTATACTTGCGCAGGTTCTCAAAGGTTTCTGTCAAGTCTGCTATCAAAGAGTCGGCCTTCTGAGATTTGACAACTACATCATCCACATAAGCATGAATATTCCTTCCAATCTGTTTTTTGAAACAGTTCTGGATACACCTCTGATATGTAGCTCCCGCATTCTTGAGTCCAAAGGGCATTGTTGTGTAACAAAATGCTCCAAAGGGCGTGATGAAGGACGTTTTCAACTCATCCTCTATGTTGAGTCTGATCTGATGGTACCCTGAATATGCATCCAAGAAACAAAGCAACTCTGACCCCGCTGTGGAGTCGATGATCTGGTCTATGCGAGGTAGTGCAAACGGGTCCTTAGGGCAATGCTTGTTCAGGCCCGTGAAGTCAATGCACATCCGCAACTCTCCTGTCTTCTTTGGTACCAACACTGGATTGGCCACCCACTCTGGGTGAAAGACCTCCTTGATGAACTCGGCTGCGAGGAGCCGAGCCACCTCTTCTCCTATGGCTTTCCTCCTGTCATCATGAAACTTGCGCAGACCCTGCTTAACTGGTCTTGCATTAGGATTAACGTGTAAGCTGTGCTCGGCGAGTTCTCTCGGGACTCCTGGCATGTCAGATGGCTTCCATGCAAAAACGTCCCGGTTCTCACGGATGAACTCGACGAGCGCGCTTTCCTATTTATCAGAGAGGTGTGCCCCAATGGTGAACTGCTTGGAAGAGTCACCAGGGGTGAAGTCGACTTGCTTTGTGTCCTGAGCTGACTTGAATTTCATCTTCTCCTCTGTGGCCGGCTTCTTAAGGACCGAGTTGTCCTCCGGATCCACGTTTGCCTTGTAAAACTTCAGCTCCTCTTGAGCACAAGCTGTCTCAGCCATGGCTGCATCACCTAACTCGCACTCCAATGCCATCTGTCTGCTGCCATTAACTGTGATGATTCCTGCTGGACCTGGCATCTTGAGCTTCAAGTACACATAACATGGCCTGGCCATAAACTTAAAATATGCAGGTCGACCAAAAAGAGCATGATATGGGCTCTTAAGGTCCACTACCTCAAAGGGCATAATCTCTGAACGAAAATTCTCCACTGTGCCAAAAGCAACCTCAAGATAAATCTTACCAATGGGCTTAGCCGACTTCCCTGGTACTATCCCGTGGAACACTGTCTCTGTTGGAATTAGCTGTCTATCTTGCAGCTGCATCCTCTTGAATGTGTCGTAATATAAGATGTTGATACTGCTTCCACCATCCATAAGCACTTTGTTCAATGTATAGCCCCCAACTTGAGGTGCCACTACCAAGGCTAGCTGCCCTGGCTCGTCGACTCTTGGAGGATGATCTGCCCGACTCCATGTGATGGTTTGCTCTGACCACCTGAGCCACTGTGGAAGGGCCGGCTCTACTGCATTAACTGCTCTGACTTTCAACTTCTTGGAACGCTTGGACGTACTAGTTGTGAATACATGGTAGCTGCCACGACTCGGGTTGTGCTGCCGAGTTGTGACATAATACTGACCATTGCCCTCATTGAGCTGCTTCGGGTTCTGCTGGAACCCGCCCTGCTGGTGACCTCCTCCTTGAGGTTGGTTTGAGTTATTGCCGGCTCCTCCACCGTTATTGCCGGGTCCTCCGGCTCCGTTGTTCCCTCTATATCCACCATTGTTGTTACCTCCTCCTGGCCCTTGGAACCTGGCGCGCTGCAAATCTACGCACTGTCCCAGGGTATGACCGCATCTACCGTTCTTAGCATGTTTAGGGCAGGGAATCCTCAAGACCTCCTCCGTGCTTGGAGTGCGGCCTTGGTATCCACCAGAATTGTTGTCCTTACGTCTGACTCCAGTGTTTGTGTTGGCCACTAGGTCAGAGTTGTCTCCATATGGCCTCTTGCTACCACCTTGATTCTGGTTCTGATTCTGGTTCTGATTCTGACCATTGCCACCTTGTCCTTTAGTTCCTTCCTCCTGATCCTTTGTTTTGTCTGTGGCAGCGTGCTTATTAGCACCTGCCATGATCTCACCAATCGTAAGGGGAATACCTTGATTCAGGCTCTCCTTCATACGACCTAGCTTCCAACTCAAGGGATTGTAACTGCAATTTCTCTCCATCGCCATTAACACTGAAACTGGTGGGAGTCCTTGTGAGGAGTTAATGATCTCTGAGACTCGCTTCATCCAGTGCCTTGCTGACTCGCCCTTCCTCTGGACACATCGCTCCAGGTCCTCAATGGTGCTGAGTTTCTTGCATGTGCCTTGGAAATTCTGAATAAAAGCCGCCTTCAATTGCTCCCAAGAGTTGATTGACCTAGGAGGCAAGTTGCGCATCCACACCTTGGCTGCTCCCTCCATCATAAGATACATGAACTTGGCACACAGATTACCTGTGGCATTGCGAATGCTCATCGCCATCTCGTATGTACCCAACCAAGAGGTCGGGTCCATGTTTGGTTCATAGTTTGGAACCTTGCGCGGCTCCTTGAAACTGCTAGGGAAGGACTCGGATCTGATGGCATCGGACAAACACTCTGGTCCTGTTAATGCTGGGGAAGCACCAGGAGAAGTCACCTCCTCGTGGACCCGGGTCGGCTGAGGCGGGTTGGCTGCACCCACTAACGCTCTGTCCCTCTCTGCCTCCCGAGCTCTTGCTGCTTCTCTCTCTCGTCGTTGCCTTGCTTCATCAACCACTAGCTGAGCTTGTGAAGCAGTTGGTATGTTTGCACGATTCCTCGCTAGTTCACGACGCCTTGCACTCGTAGAGTTTGCCGGGTTGGACTCGCCGTGCCGACTCCTCGTACCTGAGTTGAAAGGTGTTGAATGTAGCCTACTTGCGTCTGGAAAAGCTGGATACAAAGCCCTGCTGAGTCAAGGCTGTTTTCAGTAACTCGATAGCCTCCCGAGTCTCCTGTCCTGCTGGTCCCTCTGGTACCACAATATTCTCCAATCTCAGAGTCGCCGCATGCACGTTGTCCATAGGATTAGAATAATGTCCCTCTGGGGTATGAAATCTGTTGGGCTGTGCCCCTAAGCCACCAGATGCTCCTCCTCCGACTCCTCCTTCAGGCGGTGGTCCGTTAGCACGGCTGCCTCCCGATCCTTCTGGGGGTGGTGGTGGTGGTGGTGGTGGTGCTCCTCCGGCTCCTCCTGCGGCGCCTCCTGCTGCCGCTGAGCCTCCTAGTCCGGCTCCTCTGCCTGGACCATTGGGTGTGGTGAATAGATTGGTCGGATTGATGTGGACTCCATCATGCAAGCGACTCCTGGCTCGGCGATGCTGAATTGAAGTAAGCTCCTCGCGGCGCCTCCGCACGACCTGAGCTTCATCTTGGACTCGGGCCTGCTCTGCAGCTAATCTACGGTTTGCCTCTGTGATATCAGCTAGTTGCTTCTCCAACGCAGCACGAGCGTTGGTTAACTCGGCCGCCCTCTCTGCGGCATTACTTGCATTAATCTCCTTTGTCAATAGAGTTGGATCAAACTGATTCCCAGTGTTTCCAGACATGTAGACTCCCACAACACGAGCGCGTACTGGCGACTCCTCATAATCCTCTTCCTCTATCCCGTACCCAAGCCGATCTTCAAACAAGGGTAGGATGGACTCTGAATCTGCATCATAATCTGAGTCTGACTCTTGCATCACATCTGGTTCCTCAGCTAGGGGTCCCTCAGACTCGGCGATGATGCCGACCTCTGAAGTTCCGACCGACTCCTCGCCGTCGGACTCGACAATAACAGTTAGCTCTGGCACCGACTCCGCCGAGTTCTCGCGAAGACCCGACGCGCACACCATCCCGACGAACACGTTGATTCCTCCAAAGACAAGCTGATAGCCCTCGTCGACTTCGTTCATCTCCGAGGTCCAGCCTGAGTCATCGATCTCTGTCTCTCCATGCTCATCAGTGTAGACCCGCCCGATGGCGAGTTTCTCCATAGCTCGACGAGCAGCTCCAACGATCTCGACTCCTTTTGTCACCGTAGGCCCCACGGTGGGCGCCAACTGTCGTGGGGTTGTCACGGCAAGTTCTTCCTCAGGGAAGATGAGTTCTGGGGCCATTGATGACTGAAGTACGCTGGAACGGTTAATCTCGCCAAGGAACAAGGATTTACCCAGGTTCGGCCCCTCTGATTCGAGGTAAAGACCTACTTCCTGCTTCTATGTTATTGCTCTTGATGTATCTCGATTACAAGGACCCGGCTCCCACAACTTAGGAGCCGGCGACTTCTCTCTGGTGGCTAGGGTTTCTCTCTACTGGTTGGACTTAGCTTATCGATCTAAGGTCCAGGACCCCGCTTATAAAGGCTGCCGGGTCTCTGGACTTACAATTTACACCGAGTCACACTAGAACACGGAGTCCTACTCTACGTCTTGGTCTTCCAAGTTTAGACTCCGGGTTGTACTTGGACTCCTTCCGGACGGGTCCTTTCTTCATTATGGGCCTTGGCCGGCTTGTCTCCAGCCCAGCCCATGCGACTTGATACGTGACTCGGCTTTGGCCTTCTTGGTCTTGGCGGGTCTACTTTCCGGGTCCATGGGCCTACCTGTAAAGTATCCNGTTGTCACGGCAAGTTCTTCCTAGGGAAGATGAGTTCTGGGGCCATTGATGACTGAAGTACGCTGGAACGGTTAATCTCGCCAAGGAACAAGGATTTACCCAGGTTCGGCCCCTCTGATTCGAGGTAAAGACCTACTTCCTGCTTCTATGTTATTGCTCTTGATGTCTCGATTACAAGGACCCGGCTCCCACAACTTAGGAGCCGGCGACTTCTCTCTGGTGGCTAGGGTTTCTCTATTGGTTGAAGCTTATCGATCTAAGGTCCAGGACCCCGCTTATAAAGGCTGCCGGGTCTCTGGACTTACAATTTTACACCGAGTCATACTAGAACACGGAGTCCTACTCTACGTCTTGGTCTTCCAAGTTTAGACTCCGGGTTGTACTTGGACTCCTTCCGGACGGGTCCTTTCTTCATCATGGGCCTTGGCCGGCTTGTCTCCAGCCCAGCCCATGCGACTTGATACGTGACTCGGCTTTGGCCTTCTTGGTCTTGGCGGGTCTACTTTCCGGGTCCATGGGCCTACCTATAAAGTATCCCCCCATCAGTAGCCCCCGAATTTATCTTGGGCACAGCTTGGCGGCTTCCTCTGACTTGCTGTTCGACTCTCTGGGTCGACTCCTATCCACTTGAGCTAAGGGCTCCAAAGTCGCTTGCTGTTAGCTCCAAGATGAATTCCTGCATAAAAACATAATACATACATAAAATGAGTCCACTCTTATCCCTTGTTCAAGCCACCATTCCTGCCCTCGTACTATCAGGCCGGGTTCTGGTGTGACTCTTGCAAACAAGGGCTAGATAAACTGATTTCACTGTCACAGGACTCGTCATTCTGAGACAAGCCGGCTACTTCCATATCTGCGACTTTGACCTTTCCATATTATAATTTCTTATCTGTCTATTTGGCCACTAGAACGTTTTTACTGAAACGTTATCCATAGTTAACTGTGGACCCACTCTGTAACTTTCTAGGGTTTTACCCCCCTTTATAAATCGCGGAGGGTTAGGTCATAACCTCACTTGCCCCCTCAGCTCAAAACTTCTCCTTCCTCTCTTCGCGCCCATCTCTTCCCGCGCCCAACACGCACCGCCCGCACGCCATGGCTCCCAAGCGCTCAAAGACCACATCGAAGGCCAAGGCAACCTCGTCGAGCAGGACGGTGAACATTGCCGCCGCGGCCGCCGCCGCCGCAAAACCCTCTTCCAAGCGGTCGATCTCCGCCGATTGGGGTGGATCCGTGGTCTCGGCGGAGCAATTGAAGACCCACAGGCTCTCAGGTTTGATTCCCTCTAGTGCTCAAGCTCGGGCCCCAGGGGATGAAATTGTTCCCTCTCCCGCTAAGGGTGAAGTAGTTGTCTTCATGGAGCACCTATTCCGCGGCTTTTCTCCCCCCGGCGATCTTTTCTTCTGCCAGCTCCTCGAACTTTATGAGCTGCGGATTCACGACCTAGCTCCTAACTCCATTCTCACACTTTCTAATTTCGTCGTTCTCTGCGAGGATTACCTCCAGATTAAGCCTGACATCAACCTCTGGCTCGAGTTATTCTATTGCAATCCTCAACCCGAGACCTCTGGGGGCCCTCTTCTCCAATGCGGCGCCGTCGCCCTTCAACGGCGCCTCAACTCTGTCTTCCCTAAGCCAGTTTTCCCAAACCGCATCAAAGACTGGCAAAAAACCTTCTTTTATTGCAAGGACACTTCCCTGCAAATGAGCCCAAGCTTCCCCTGTTCTCTGAGGAACGCCTCCGGGCGACTCCTCTGATGAAAGCTAGGTGCCCAGAGGCCGACCGGCCAAGGGTCGAGTCTCTGATCACTCGCATCCGGGCCCTCTTGTCCCATAACTTGGAGAATATGGATTTGGTCCGTTGCTGGACAACTTGGAGAATCCAGCCGCTGAGCCCTAGGACTCGACTGATCTGCTCATATACCAGATGCGCTGGTGATGACCTCCGAGTTACAGAGCAGCTGTCTGATGGACCCGAACTTGGTCGACTCATCAAGAAGTTGACTGGGAAACCGGTGAAGGATCAAGCTCATTTCGGGCTCCAACCCTTCTGCTCGACCCACCCAGCTCCTGATGTAAGTATCACTCTCTACTTTATTTCAACCTTGACTTCACTTGTATTGCTTGCTGACTCATGTTTACTAACTCTATTGCAGCTCACCGACTCCTTCTGGAAGCCGGCCTCTGGAGCTGGTTCTAAGAATAAAGCTGAAGCTGAGGCTGAAGCTGAAGAAGAAATCCCTGCCACAGATCAAACCACTGTGGCAGAAGACACTGATGACGCGGATGAGGAGTCCTCCCAGGGGGCTCCTGCTGATGATGGTGCTGCCGATGAGGAGTCCTCGCCAGAGGCTCCAACCAAGAATGCTGATGAAGAGGAGTCCTCTCAAGAGGCTCCCATTGTGGAAGAAACCGACGATGACGAGTCCTCTCCAGAGGCTCCAACCACTAGGCAAACTGATACTGCCTCTGCTGCTGCTCAATCATCTCCATCTGCAGAGTCCTCTGCTAGGAGTCACTCCTCGTCCTCTCCAGCCTCGAACAATAATGGCTCACGAGAGGCTGTTCCCAAGGTACCACTCTCACGAGTCCTTGGGTCCTCTCGCTCTCCCACTAAGCCTGAAGAACACATGCAGAGTGTCATTGCCGCCAGAAAGAGGAAGCTGCGTTCCGATGGGCCTGCAGACGCTCCTGAGCCTCTACCAGTCTCACACCAACGGAAATCGACCTCTCCTCCCCAAAAGGACGACTCCTACAACTCTGGTTGGTCAATGCCTTCTTCAGACTCTCAGGCCCCCTTTGACCTGGAGACCAATGTTGGGTAAGACTCCTTTGTCTCCGTACTTGCGATTGTATGACTTCTGATCTTTCCTTTCACTAGGTTTATTGATTTCTGTCTCTAATTATTTCAGGGCTCGGCCTTGTGCCAAGGTGACAAAGCTCCCAGGCATGGCTGATGTCTCTTCTGGGCATGGACCTGCCCCTCCATCGACTTCTCAGACAACCAGTACGAGGACAGGCCCCTCCATTGCTGCATCTGCCGGTGCAACCACGACTCCTACCGTTCCCGAGTCCTCTTCAAAGGCTCGAGCGGCGACTCCAACAATAGTCCAGCCCAGCTCTGGTGCTGCGACTCCTGATTCTGCGCCTCAAGTTCAACCGGCTCCTATCAAGCCAACTCCTACAGCCTCTCCATCCATCAAGATCAAGTCATCTACTGACTACAGTCGACTTCGGGTGGCAGATAACATGTCATTTTCCGAAGCCTATGCTGAAGCAGTCGACTTGAACGATCAAGCTGCTAGGCTGAAGGATGACGAGCAAGCGGCTCTTAGGTCTCTTCATATAGTTCATGAAGTAAGCTTTTCTGACTTCTACTTTCATGCTTTCTGGCATCATCCTATCTCAGTAGCCCCTAAGCACCTGTCTGCGGTGACTTGTGACTAGGATAGGTGCTTTGATTTGATACTGAACTCAATTGCTATATAGAAAAAATTTGCACACTGTAGCCCCCAAGCACTGAGTCCTTAACTCTATTAGGACTCGGGGCTGCTAACTTACTGTCTGTCGGGTCCTTAGACCAAAAATTTCTGCACGAGTAGCCCCCAAGCGCCGAGTTGTCAGCCTGCGACGACTTGGAGCTACCAATATATGTTGATTACTGATATCTTGCTTGAAGAAAAATTTCTGTTCTGCGAGTAGCCCCCAAGCGCCAAGTTGCTAACTTGTGGCGACTTGGAGCTTATGACTTGTCGATTAGGACTTATGCCTGCTTTTCTGATAGAAAGAATTGACTCCTGAGTAGCCCCCAAGCGCCAAGTTGTTAACTTGTGACGACTTGGAGCTCATGAGTTCTGTATTTGACTTGTGGATCTCACTTGTGCTTTATGACTTGTAATTGCAGTGCATCGTCTCCAAGATGAAGAGAGATATGAAAGAACTTGAGAACCAGGCAGCTGCCAGTGCTCGGTCTGCCATGGCCGAAAAAGAACATTCCCTTCAGCTTGAGAAGGATCTGAAGACTTTGGCTGCTCAACTGGAGCAGGTAAAGAAAGAGTCGGCTGAGGCCAAAAAGATTGCTCAGAAAGCACACAATGACCTACAAGCTGTGTTCAACACTTGCAAAAAAGGCATTGGTGCAATGTGTCAACATATATTTGGTGAGTTTAAGACCTTTGCTTGCTTCCTTTTGCACCTTTCTGAATTGCTTTTCAACTGACAATGACTCCTTGATTTTCTTTCTGCAGGGGCTGACTCCCCAAAGCTTAAATTGCCCACAAGCAAACAACTATCTGAGATGCTTGATTACTGTCATGGGCTGCAAGAGGGAGCCCGTTCTGTGGTCAAGTATTTGAATCATAAAGGCAAGTGCCCAAAGAGCCTGAACGTCTGGTGGACGAGTTGTCCAGAGCACCAGGTTATGTGCGTCTGTGGAAACAATCTTCCATGAGGAGATCTGCTATCAGGATCTTGGCCTTAGCCCACAGCTACTATCCCACTGTTCTTGAGCCAGCAATGCTTACAATGGGGAAGCCTGAGCAGCATGAAGATGGCAAACCTTTTACTCAGAATGATTTCATAGCCGAAGAAAAGCTGGTGCGGCCATATGCTTGTGAGATTGCCAATAAGATGGACCCTGAGGTATGGGTTCATCATTATGATTTGGAGAACAAGCGAGTCGCTCCGGTAACTCCTGAGATAGTAAATTTTGGCCGCCCATCACAGGACCCATCTGGTGTATTCGCTGCCTCTGCCGGTCCGAGTTCATCGTCACCGGCGGCTCCTGTTCCAAGTGCTGAGCCTACCCTGAAGACTCCTGCTGCGCCCACTCCTTCCAGAGCTGTCCCTGGAGACGCTCAGAAACAAGCAGAGCTTGCTAAGCATATGAAGAGTCCCAGGGGTACTGGATTTCAAACGAAGAGAGTCGCCACCAAGCCTCCATTGAAGCCGGCTCCTTCTTCCGCTGCTCAAGCACAAGGCAAATCTCCTGCTAAGAAGGACTCCTCGACTCCTGCTGTTCAAGCAAAGGACAAGTCGCCTGCTGAGAAGGACTCCTCGACTCTGGCGAAGGAGTCAGCTTCTCTAGAAGACAACCCTCTGAATGACTTTTGATTGCTATGTGATGCTGTGTTACTATTGAGAGTTTGTAATTATGCACTACGGGTGCTTTTAAACTATTGAGCTTGGCAGCTCTTTTGAGTTGTAATGATGCACTACTGGTGCTTTAAACAATTGAGCTTGTTTATCTATTTAAAATTTGTGCCAATCGGCTTGGTTCTTATAACCCGTCTAGTTTTTCACTGATGAATAAGTAGGCCCTGCATGACTTCTCTTACAGTTTATGCTGACAGGTTCTTAACTCATATGTTCCTTAGGATCCATAAGAGAGAGAAACAAGTCATGCCTGTAGATAGATCATATTGTGCAGGATGCATCTGACTTACCAGCGAGAAAACTAGGAAAATTTGGCTACTGTGCCGGGTCCAAGAGTTTAAGCTTAACTTTTTTCACTGAAAAGCAAGCCCCCAAGAACCTGATGATCAAAATTTAAAGAACAAAGCGCACTCACTAGGTGACTCGACTAAAGGACTCATGTTCACAAAAGCCGGCTTTATTTCATTTGATCATAATAATTCGATTACATCTAGGCATGGCTCACTGGGCTCATTGCCTTTCAACTCATGAATCTATTACAACTTAGGTATAATATGGGCGTAGCTGAGCTATGTTCCAAGGCCTCTTTGCCTCTGCATAAGGATCTAGAGTATGAGCTGTATCAGCTCCTTTGCCTACACTTGCCGGCTCTCGCACATCCATTAGATAGTACGATCCGTTGTTCAGATTCTTGCTTATGATGAACGGTCCTTCCCATGGTGGAGATAACTTGTGCATCCCTTCCTTATTCTGGACAAGGCGAAGCACTAAGTCTCCTTCCTGGAAAGTCCGGGTCTTGACTCTGCGTGCGTGATATCGCCGCAGGTCCTGCTGATATACTGCTGATCTCTCAAGGGCTAACTCCCTTGCTTCCTCAAGTGCATCGACCGAGTCCTGGCGGGCGAGTTCGTTTTCTGTCTCAACGTAATTGGCGACTCGTGGCGAGTCATGCAACAAGTCGCTTGGCAAGACAGCTTCTGCTCCATACACCATGAAGAAAGGTGTGAAGCCAGTAGATCTGTTAGGAGTCGTCCTGATGCTCCAAAGCACTGCTGGTAACTCCTCAACCCAAGACCCGGCGGCTCTTAGCAAAGGGACTCGGAGCCGAGGCTTAATTCCCTTCAACAACTCCTGATTTGCCCTCTCTGCTTGTCCATTGGACTGTGGATGTGCCACTGAGGCTAGGTCGAGTCTGATATTGTTCTCACCACAAAATTTGGCCATCTCCCCAACTGATAAGTTGGTACCATTATCTGTAATGATGCTGTGAGGATACCCAAAACGTGTTGCTATCTTCTTGAAGAATCTCACAGCTGATGCACCGTCGACTCTGCTGACGGGTTCCACCTCCACCCACTTGGTGAACTTGTCAACTGCTACTAGCAGATGGGTCTTCTGACAAGGCGACTTTGAGAAAGGGCCCACCATGTCGAGTCCCCAAACTGCAAATGGCCAAGTGATAGGGATGGTTCTGAGTTCTTGAGCTGGCACGTGGTCTTGCCTTGCGTACCTTTGACATCCATCACAGACTCGAACTATCCTCTCTGCATCTAAATGTGCTGTCAACCAAAAGAACCCGTGTCTGAAAGCTTTTGACACCAAGGATCTAGTGGATGCATGATGACCACAATCTCCTGCGTGAATCTCTTGCAGTATTTGCTTGCCCTCTTCTGGAGACACACATCTCTGGTAGACTCCAGTAACACTCCTTCTATACAACTCGCCATCAATGACTGTGTAGGACTTGCATCGTCTGATGAGTTGCTTTCGCTTGACTTCATCCTTTGGGAGTTCACCCCGCAGGAGATATGCTAGGTAGGGCTCTGTCCACGTTGGGATTGCTCGTACTGCTGCAACAAGTGCCGACTCTGGGTCTGGAAAAGCTAACTCCTCCTCTGTGGGCAGCTTGACTGAAGGATGATGAAGCTCGTCCAAAAACACATTTGGTGGTACTTTCTCTCGACGAGAGCCGAGTCGTGATAACGCATCAGCAGCCTCGTTCTTGCGCCTGTCAATATGCTCCACTTGATAACCAGAAAAGAACCCGGCTATCTGTTCGACTGCTCTTCTATAAGCCGCCATGTTTGCATCCTTCGAGTCCCAAGTTCCAGACACCTGCTGGGCTACGAGATCCGAGTCTCCAAAGCACCTGATACGCTTGATGTTCATCTCCTTGGCCAAACGCAGGCCATGTAGCAAAGCCTCATACTCTGCCATGTTGTTGGTGCAATCAAAGTGTAACTGAAGGACATATGCTAACTTATCTCCTTTAGGTGAGGTTAACACCACGCCGGCTCCTGAGCCTTCCAACTGTCTGGACCCATCAAAGTGCATTGTCCAATACTTGGTGCAAGGGGTGCTTGGTGAAGATGTAAAATCTGTCCAATCATTGACAAAATCAACCAAAGCTTGAGATTTGATCGCTGTCCTTGGCTCATATGTGATATGATAAGGACCCAACTCAATTGCCCACTTGGCGACTCGCCCTGTTGCTCTCTAGTTGCGTATAATATCTGCCAGCGGTGCTGAACTCACCACCTAATTGGATGCTCTTGGAAATAATGCTTGAGCTTTCTACTTGCAAGAAAAACTCCATAAACTAGCTTTCTGCCACTGAGGGTACCTTTGCTTTGACTCTGTGAGAACTTCACTGATGTAGTAGACAGGTCTCTGCACTGGGTACTCCTTTCCTTCCTCTGCACGTTCCACAACTACTACTGCACTGACAACTCTCTCGTTGGCAGCTACATATAATAGCATGGGCTCCTTATCTGTAGGAGCTGCAAGCACTGGTGCTGTTGATAAAGTTTTCTTCAACTCCTCAAAAGCACGGTCAGCTCTTCATCCCATAGGAATTTATCTGACTTCTTCAGGAGTCGGTAGAGAGGACCCGCCTTCTCCCCGAGTCTGGAAATAAACCTGCTTAGAGCTGCCACACATCCAGTGAGCTTTTGAACGTCCTTCAGACAAGTCGGCTTCTGCAAGTTATGGATAGCCTTGATTTTCTCTGGATTTGCCTCAATGCCTCTCTCTGAAACGATGAAGCCTAGGAGTTTGCCAGCAGGGACTCCAAAAACACACTTGGTCGGGTTGAGCTTCATCTTATACTTGCGTAGGTTCTCAAATGTTTCTGTCAGGTCTGCTATCAGAGAGTCGGCTTTCTGAGACTTGACAACTACATCATCCACATAAGCATGAATATTCCTTCCAATCTGTTTTTGGAAACAGTTCTGAATACATCTCTGATATGTAGCTCCTGCATTCTTGAGTCCAAAGGGCATTGTTGTGTAACAAAATGCTCCAAAGGGCGTGATGAAGGACGTCTTCAGCTCATCCTCTATGTTGAGTCTGATCTGATGGTACCCTGAATATGCATCCAAGAAACAAAGCAACTCTGACCCCGCTGTGGAGTCGATGATCTGGTCTATGCGAGGTAGTGCAAACGGGTCCTTAGGGCAATGCTTGTTCAGGCCCGTGAAGTCGATGCACATCCGCAACTCTCCTGTCTTCTTTGGTACCAACACTGGATTGGCCACCCACTCTGGGTGAAAGACCTCCTTGATGAACTCGGCTGCAAGGAGCCGAGCCACCTCTTCTCCTATGGCTTTCCTCCTGTCATCATGAAACTTGCGCAGACCCTGCTTAACTGGTCTTGCATTAGGATTAACGTGTAAGCTGTGCTCGGCGAGTTCTCTCGGGACTCCTGGCATGTCAGATGGCTTCCATGCAAAGACGTCCCGGTTCTCACGGATGAACTCGACGAGCGCGCTTTCCTATTTATCAGAGAGGTGTGCCCCAATGGTGAACTGCTTGGAAGAGTCACCAGGGGTGAAGTCGACTTGCTTTGTGTCCTGAGCTGACTTGAATTTCATCTTCTCCTCTATGGCCGGCTTCTTAAGGACCGAGTTGTCCTCCGGGTCCACGTTTGCTTTGTAAAACTTCAGCTCCTCTTGAGCACAAGCTGCTTCAGCCATAGCTGCATCACCTAACTCGCACTCCAATGCCATCTGTCTGCTGCCATTAACTGTGATGACTCCTGCTGGACCTGGCATCTTGAGCTTCAAGTACACATAACATGGCCTGGCCATAAACTTAAAATATGCAGGTCGACCAAAAAGAGCATGATATGGGCTCTTAAGGTCCACTACCTCAAAGGGCATAATCTCTGAACGAAAATTCTCCACTGTGCCAAAAGCAACCTCAAGATAAATCTTACCAATGGGCTTAGCCGACTTCCCTGGTACTATCCCGTGGAACACTGTCTCTGTTGGAATTAGCTGTCTATCTTGCAGCTGCATCCTCTTGAATGTGTCGTAATATAAGATGTTGATATTGCTTCCACCATCCATAAGCACTTTGTTCAATGTATAGCCCCCAACTTGAGGTGCCACTACCAAGGCTAGCTGCCCTGGCTCGTCGACTCTTGGAGGATGATCTGCCCGACTCCATGTGATGGTTTGCTCTGACCACCTGAGCCACTGTGGAAGGGCCGGCTCTACTGCATTAACCTGCTCTGACTTTCAACTTCTTGGAACGCTTGGACGTACTAGTTGTGAAGACATGGTAGCTGCCACGACTCGGGTTGTGCTGCCGAGTTGTGACATAATACTGACCATTGCCATCATTGAGCTGCTTCGGGTTCTCTTGGAACCCGCCCTGCTAGTGACCTCCTCCTTGAGGTTGGTTTGGGTTATTGCCGGCTCCTCCGCCGTTATTGCCGGGTCCTCCGGCTCCATTGTTTCCTCTATATCCACCATTGTTGTTACCTCCTCCTGGCCCTTGGAACCTGGCGCGCTACAAATCTACGCACTGTCCCAAGGTATGACCGCATCTACCGTTCTTGGCATGTTTAGGGCATGGAATTCTCAAGACCTCCTCCGTGCTTGGAGTGCGGCCTTGGTATCCACCAGAATTGTTGTCCTTACGTCTGACTCTAGTGTTTGTGTTGGCTACTAGGTCAGAGTTGTCTCCATATGGCCTCTTGCCACCTCCCTGATTCTGGTTCTGATTCTGGTTCTGATTCTGTCCATTGCCACCTTGTCCTTTAGCCCCTTCCTCCTGATCCTTTGTTTTGTCTGTGGCAGCGTGCTTATTAGCACCTGCCATGATCTCACCAATCGTAAGGGGAATACCTTGATTCAGGCTCTCCTTCATACGACCTAGCTTCCAACTCAAAGGATTGTAATTGCAATTTCTCTCCATCGCCATTAACACTGAAACTGGCGGGAGTCCTTGTGAGGAGTTAATGATCTCTGAGACTCGCTTCATCCAGTGCCTTGCTGACTCGCCCTTCCTCTGGACACACCGCTCTAGGTCCTCGATTGTGCTGAGTTTCTTGCATGTGCCTTGGAAGTTCTGAATAAAAGCCGCCTTCAATTGCTCCCAAGAGTTGATTGACCTAGGAGGCAAGTTGCGCATCCACACCTTGGCTGCTCCCTCCATCATAAGATACATGAACTTGGCACACAGATTACCTGTGGCATTGCGAATGCTCATCGCCATCTCGTATGTACCCAACCAAGAGGTCGGGTCCATGTTTGGCTCATAGTTTGGAACCTTGCGCGGCTCCTTGAAACTGCTAGGGAAGGACTCGGATCTGATGGCATCGGACAAACACTCTGGTCCTGTTAATGCTGGGGAAGCACCAGGAGAAGTCACCTCCTCGTGGACCCGGGTCGGCTGAGGCGGGTTGGCTGCACCCACTAACGCTCTGTCCCTCTCTGCCTCCCGAGCTCTTGCTGCTTCTCTCTCTCGTCGTTGCCTTGCTTCATCAACCACTAGCTGAGCTTGTGAAGCAGTTGGTATGTTTGCACGATTCCTCGCTAGTTCACGACGCCTTGCACTCGTAGAGTTTGCCGGGTTGGACTCGCCGTGCCGACTCCTCGTACCTGAGTTAAAGGGTGTTGAGTGTAGCCTACTTGCATCTGGAAAGGTTGGATACAAAGCTTGCTGAGTCAAAGCTGTTTTCAGTAACTCGATAGCCTCGCGAGTCTCCTGTCCTGCTGGTCCCTCTGGTACCACAATATTCTCCAATCTCAGAGTCGCCGCATGAACGTTGTCCATAGGATTAGAATAATGTCCCTCTGGAGTATGAAATCTGTTAGGCTGTGACCCTAAGCCACCAGATGCTCCTCCTCCGACTCCTCCTTCAGGCGGTGGTCCGTTGGCACGGCTGCCTCCCGATCCTTCTGGGGGTGGTGGTGGTGGTGGTGGTGGTGGTGCTCCTCCGGCTCCTCCTGCGGCGCCTTCTGCTGCCGCTGAGCCTCCTAGTCCGGCTCCTCTGCCTGGACCATTGGGTGTGGTGAATAGATTGGTTGGATTGATGTGGACTCCATCATGCAAGCGACTCCTGGCTCGGCGATGATGAATTGAAGTAAGCTCCTCGCGGCGCCTCCGCACGACCTGAGCTTCATCTTGGACTCGGGCCTGCTCTGCGGCTAGTCTACGGTTTGCCTCTGTGATATCAGCTAGTTGCCTCTCCAACGCAGCACGAGCGTTGGTTAACTCGGCCGCCCTCTCTGCGGCATTACTTGCATTAATCTCCTTTGTCAATAGAGTTGGATCAAACTGATTCCCAGTGTTTCCAGACATGTAGACTCCCACAACACGAGCGCGTACTGGCGACTCCTCATAATCCTCTTCCTCTATCCCGTACCCAAGCCGATCTTCAAACAAGGGTAGGATGGACTCTGAATCCGCATCATAATCTGAATCTGACTCTTGCATCACCTCTGGTTCCTCAGCTAGGGGTTCCTCAGACTCGGCGATGATGCCGACCTCTGAAGTTCCGACCGACTCCTCGCCGTCGGACTCGATGATAACAGTTGGCTCTGGTACCGACTCCGCCGAGTTCTCGCGAAGACCCGACGCGCACACCATCCCGACGAACACGTTGATTCCTCCAAAGACAAGCTGGTAGCCTTCGTCGACTTCGTTCATCTCCGAAGTCCAGCCTGAATCATCGATCTCTGTCTCTCCATGCTCATCAGTGTAGACCCGCCCGATGGCGAGTTTCTCCATAGCTCGACGAGCAGCTCCAACGATCTCAACTCCTTTCGTCACCGTAGGCCCCACGGTGGGCGCCAACTGTCGTGGGGTTGTCACGGCAAGTTCTTCCTCTGGGAAGATGAGTTCTGGGGCCATTGGTGATTGAAGTACGTGGGAACGGTTAATCTCGTCAAGGAACAAGGATTTACCCAGGTTCGGCCCCTCTGATTCGAGGTAAAGACCTACTTCCTGCTTCTATGTTATTGCTCTTGATTGTATCTCGATTACAAGGACCCGGCTCCCACAACTTAGGAGCCGGCGACTTCTCTCTGGTGGCTTGGGTTTCTCTATTGGTTGAAGCTTATCGATCTAAGGTCCAGGACCCCGCTTATAAAGGCTGCCGGGTCTCTGGACTTACAATTTACACCGAGTCATACTAGAACACGGAGTCCTACTCTACGTCTTGGTCTTCCAAGTTTAGACTCCGGGTTATACTTGGACTCCTTCCGGACGGGTCCTTTCTTCATCATGGGCCTTGGTTGGCTTGTCTCCAGCCCAGCCCATGTGACTTGATACGTGACTCGGCTTTGGCCTTCTTGGTCTTGGCGGGTCTACTTTCCGGGTCCATGGGCCTACCTATAAAGTATCCCCCCATCATGCGGGGTGCTAATACTTCATGTTTTGGGCCTGCCAAACTAGTGGGTCTATAGCATTGAACTTGTCCACAAATAGAACCTCATGGGTTGGGGTCAAATTTATTTTTCACTGCGGTCATTTTTCCATACCGGACTACATGTACAATGGTTTGGGCCGAGGTCGTCGGTGTCAACTGACCCCGGCCCGACACTGTAGCTCCGCCCCTGAGCACTACTTTTTATACACATCTAAAGCATGAAACTTAAACCACGTCATTTCGCTTACAATTAGGGACATATAAACAGTACGAATTACAACTCAATATACTAGCAAATAGTTAAATACATAGCTTAGTTCCGTACAACCCCACGGATACAACTCATGCAAGACACATAAACATTAGGAATTACAATTCAATGTACTAGGAAATACTAAAATACATAGCTCAATTTCTTACAACCCAATGGATACAACTCATGCGAAACACATAAACAGTAGGAATTACAACTTAATGTACTAGCAAATACTAAAATACATAGCTCGGTTCTTACAAACCCATGGATACAACTCATGCAAGACACATAAACAGTACGAATTACAACTTAATGTACTGCTAGCAAATACTAAAATACATATCTTAGTTTCGTACAACCTCATGGATACAACTCACGCAAGACAACTACGGTGGCGGTGGTATAAGATCAGGACAACTTGATTGGTGATGTCCTGCCTTTCTACAGTTGGCGCACACATCAAGGCTGCTCAGAGTAGCCCAATACAGATTGTGGCGATCGTGCGTGCGCTAAGGGCAATCCCTCGGCAGGTGCGGTTGCGTGCATCGTCTGGCATTGAGTGAGGCAACCACAGGGTACCAATAGAAAACTAATGAAAATAAATAAAATTTATACCAAATTTTTATACTTTTTTAAATCTTATTTTTAGCATATTATATTATTACAAGTAAAATTTATGTTTTCGCATAAATCAACCACATAATTGGCAATATAAATTAATTGTGTTTTTTTGTTCGTACTGAATACTATTGAAAGATACGGAAGTCTGTGCTAGATTAGTTTTCCTAGCATAATTTATACGTGCTTATGGTGAAAATAAATAAAGAGTATGATCTAATAAATATCTAAATAGCGCTTTCTAGTGTATGATTAAATAAGCATATCTACAAAAACTTAGTATAAACTGAACCAATAACATTACATTTACATCGTAAAAATTGTCTAGAAAGTTAGAATTTAACAAAGTGTGCATACTTTGTACCTAATATTAAAAGACATTGCTTACAATAATCTTCAATGAATATAAAATAGAGTGGATCATAGTATATTTGCACATATAATTTTTTTATTTTATATGCCATGTGCTTCCACGAGTTTACGCAGAGTCCGTAAAATTTGCAGTCCTTACACTAGAAAGAGAATATCATGTTAATTGAACTTGTTGTTACTGATCATATTAGTTTGTTCATGTTAACTGCAGTGTATGGATTACCTTGTATAAATGGCATAGTTATATTTTGTCATGTGAAATATTTTATAATTTTACTTATATTATTTTTTACGCTGCCAGCTATTCTACAGCCGGTTGTAAAATAGTTCCCTATAACCATTTTGTACTTCCCGCCAAGAGACACTGAACTGACTCGCTGTACCCCATGATTTGGCTCTTAGTTTTGGCGTAGTTTTTGAACTGTCTATCGGAACTTTGCAAATGATATACCGTTGGAAAGCTAATGCAATTCCCAAATTAGTTGTCTTACAAAATTTGTCAAATTTGTTAAGGTTTTTAATTAATTTTGAAAAATCTAAATACTGCGAAAATCATAGTGGACGTATTTTACATATATGTTTTCAACCGTTTATCGAAATGATGCGAATGATATACCATTGGATAGTTGTCGAAATTCCGCATGTCTCTCTAGTTTTTCGGTTTTTTGAAATTCTTATCTGATTAAAAGTAATCTTGTAAATACTCCAATTTGTATCATAAACATATACGACGGACTGTATGTTGACCGAGGTTTCTCAACCGTTTGTTGGAATGATTCAAATGATATGGCGTTGGAAGATAATGACGATACGCAACTTGTTCGTGTTTATCGATTTCGCAAATTCCTTACGGTTTGAAAGTAATTTCACAAGTTCTAAGGCCACAATACCATTCTTTCATGGGAGGTGTGAGATCAAATTGACGAGTTAGGCACTTTTATTCATCGAGAAATGCACTAGTTAATGAAATTAGACTTATATTACACCATAGAAAGGTTTGGTAATCGTGATTGAGGCATCTAGAGTTCAAATCAACGAGATTACTATGATAGATTTCCGCCCTGAAAAAGTAGAGTACATTTACTTCCCTCGACGCATATGTAAGCTTCTCGGTTGAAGCGTGCGTACTACTGACGATATTTTCACGAGTAGTGTTTAGTGAAAGTGCGAAAACATTCTCATGCGTCGTCCATTTTATATGTTTGACCAATCATGCCGAGAAGATGCATCTATTTAAGTTACCGATAAAATCGGTAAAAGTTCACTCAAACATTTTTTGCCGGTCTAATAATTTATTTGCCCACCCATGTGTCTTCGAATCTTGTGATTCTTATTGCATTGGAAAGATGGAGTCACTGGCTATCTACGAAAATATGAAAAAAATAGCAGAATTATAAGTAATATTCTCTAAAACAAGTATACATGTATGTTTCCTTTGCAAGGTGATGGAGGGAACTTGTGAGAGCTAGATGTTTTGAACCTTCACCCTTTGCACCTTTGACCTATTATGCAAGCATTCAAGCTCCAAGTGATATCTTTTCGGAGGGCGTGCCCCTCCTAGCCGACCATGTGTCACTTGGAAGCATGTGATTTTGGACAGTAAGCAAGAAATTTTTGAACGCTAGATATTGCCTACTTTGTTTGTAGATCTTGAAGGTTGTGCATGGAGTTGGTTCCCTAACCCAAGGAGGGATATGTGCATGCTTCTCTATGAGCAAATAATTTGTTTCCTTAGGAGTTTGTGTCTAATCATACTTCAACAAGGACATAGGATGGCGGTAACATATGAACATCTCGTCTATATCCTTGTATTTGCTATCTTTTCTCACCTATCTCCTTTATGTTTGTGATATACTAATACACAATTTTAACTTTGTATTGCATGCTTATGGTAGAGGCAAAAGGCATATAGTAATTTGTTTAAAGTTCCTAACATTTTTACTAAGAAAGTTTAATCGCTTATTCGTCTCCCCGATATTCGATAGTGGTCGATATTTTGTGCTTTCTCTTAGATCTGCTGATGCCCTGATGTTTACAAGTGTGTTTGGTTGATTCCTAGACTAGCCCTACCAACTGTTGGCATGTCGATTGTTGGTTGATAATGGTTGATATTTATCCAACTATTTAGAAAGAATATGTGAGTGTGAGAGGAAGGGGCGAAACCAAACACTAACCAAAATTCGATAGACAACCAAAATTTTGGCTTGGCTAGTTTGGGCACTAAGGGTTTTGTTAGGACGATGACACACCAACCATACCAATTTATTCGCACTTGCTTGGATGATTACGACTCGTAGTATCTTAGAATGCACGTGCTCCTGCTTCCTAGTCCACTCTAGTTCACTTCTCTTGCTCGCATTGGCCAAAACATGGGAAATCAACCCCCTTTTTTTTTTGTGAGATTGGCATGGACTCAAACCAAACATTATTATTCAATTATCAAGTGACTGTGACGGCCCATTTAGTATACTAGCTATATACCCGTGCATTGCTACGGAGTACAAACGCCGCAAGAAATAATCCATGTTGCTTGTGGAAAACTGTGACATCTTTCTCCTTGATTCCTTCTCATCTGAGCATGTTAAAAACATCTTGTAGGAATCCCTAATGTGTCTTTCAAAAAGGAAAATAGCAACTGCAGTGGAGATGGGGAACAATAAGGATTTGATAAATATATAGGTCGGTTTTTTTCTAACTTTCATGTTAGTGACAGATAAGCATATAAATTTATAAGAACAAGAGATTGCAACAATATCCAGTCCACTAAAATATGATATTCTTCACGCTTTTTTTTATCCTCTCATTAAGATTTCCTTGTAATCAAAATTTGATTACACTACTATGTCAGTAGCTAGATTATATTGAAACAAACAAGCAAGACATACAAGAGCTATACCGTCTCCCATGTCCAATCAAATGAAAAGCACGTGAGTATTTTATCATATGTAAACAAGGATTTCTTTAAGAAAAAGTAAGCACAACTAATGCGTGTTGGCCGTAGCATTCTCTGCACCTCAAATTTACCGCAGAGGAAGAGCTCGATCGTGATGCCAGCTGTCTCCTCGAGATGGCACATAGTTTTAGATATTGATCTGCTTCCCGACCATGCACCCATGCATCACCACTGACCTGCGCAGGGCATCATGGGTAGGCATTACGATCAAACAGATTGCCATCATTACAAGGAAAACAAAGAAGCTTCAACTGAAGTATTGAAGTATTTGTGCTTGGTAAATAGATGCAACCGGCCTTGGCTTGGCACCGGTAAGACGGGATTGCTCGTGCGCACTGCCGCGGCAGCCGGCTAGCAGCTATAGCGCCTCCTCGACTTTATCTCCGACCGTCTGTACGGCATCCTTGCAATACAAAGCCGATGCAGAAGAATGGATGACATGGGATGGTGGATGTCTTTTGCCCTACGATAACGATATCGTAAACACGCGCTCATCAACGTCGAAGGCGTCGGCACTGATAAAACAGACACGCTGGCCGGGCCGAGGGGCCGTCCCATCGGCACGTACGGCTTCGCCGTGAGCGCACACTACTTCCTCGTCGGAAAACAAGATTGTTATATTGTGGTGATCCAAATTCATTTAAAGGGCGGCTAAGTTCTGACGGAGCGAAGCGAGCTTCGTTGCCGGTAGGCTTGAGCCGAAGCTGAGTTGTTATCTAGTTGGCTTAGGGTTCCACTGTTACTGATCGGGATCAGGTTAGGACCACTATAAATACATCTTGTAAGCCGCCGCACGGGATAAGCCACACATTGTAAATCCCGGCGTGTTTGCTCCTCCTTGAAACAGGCTTTCCCCCGCTTTATAAATAAAGCAACGACCATGATACAACCATCGATACAAACGCCACACAACACATGCTGGGGCAGCAGCACACACGAACCCAAAGAAAAGAAAAGAAGAAACAGAATGGAGACAACAGCGGATCGACTAAACTACGATGAACCGCAATCGTTGCACCCTCCGAAGAAGTACCACCTCGCTCCTAGCGCCAAATCATCGAGTACCAAGCATCACCTTGAAGAAGAAAAGCGCCTGTTGCTGCCCGGACCAGTGTACTGGCCCTAGGGTTTCCCCCGGCACAAAGGGAAGCGGACGAAGAGTAGCCACGACGCCCTTTATGAAGGGATGATGCCACCCAAAGGCGGCACCGCGTCGGTGCCGGCCGAGCCGACAAGGATTTCTCCAAAAAAAACTCTGTCCGCAAGCCCGAAGGATCGGGCACACCAGTCCCTGCTATCCCTGCACTTCTACCTCACCAACTGCTGTTCAGGGCCGGCTCTATATATTGGAGGGCCCTTGGCAACGTTGTTGACATAGGCCCCTAATGCTAATTCAATAAGTTTATTCTCTCATTTTCTTTTCTTCCTTTTCTCAGCACCGGACTTATATTTCGCATCGTAACACCTAAATTTGAAAATAACTATCAGGCTATGTCTATGTGGGAATGTGGCTATCAATTGTAATTTATAAATAACCCATAGGACACGAAAATCCCTAAATCCTTGAAGAAAAGCACCGGCCAGATTATCAGATCATGTATTGCATCATCACACAGACGATTGTGTTTGTGCGTACCAGGACAAAATCACAAAAACTCCACGAGCAACGGCAGGCAGGGGCGCACCCGCGCAGGGCGTTCTTCGGCTCCGACGTCGATCACACTTGGGGCAGTCGGAGACTCGGAGACAGGGCGCCACCACGGTCGCGTCCGTGGCGGCGATCTCCACTCCACTCTTAGTCTTCTCCAATCTCCAAACGGAGGCGGGCAGGCGGCCGAGCTGAGCCAAGCCAGTCGAAGACGAATCGACGATTGAGAAATTAGGGACTGAGATCAATCGTTGTTTTTTAGGGAAAGATCGATCGCTGGTGCGGTGTTGCGTGTGGGCTTTCCTTCCACAATGGCCTTTTTTTTGGGCTGGCCAGCCGGCTGAACTCAGAACAACAATTAGCAAATAGTGTATATATATAGGATCATGGGCCCCTCCAGACGTGGGCCCTTGGACAATGCCATGGTCGCCATACCTAAGAGCCGGCACTGCTGCTGTTGAACGTGCAGCAGATCGAGCCCGCCTGGCCTGACCCAGATGAGGCCCGTAGGGCCCCGAGATCTGGGCCGCTGGAGCCGCTGCCACACTGCTGCGTGTCGCCACCCGCCTCCCTGCGCTGCCCGCAGGTCCGCGTGCACCGATGCCGCCACGCCGCCTCCGGGGCCGGAGCCGGAACCCCGCCGCCTGAAGCACATCATCGCCATGCAGGGGAGCCCCGCCTCCACCTTCCACGGTGCGGGGGAGGACAAATCGCGCATGAGGGGAGATGGGAGAGGGAGGGGTGGAGGCGGCGCCGGCGGCGGACGCGGAAACTCTAGGGCGCGGGGTCGCTCGCGGGAGGAGGGGGTTGTTTCGGCACCTTTCCCAACACCCATCCCGGCGTGTTTGTAAGCTCACCCGATATAGTGAAGTTTTGCTGGCCGACGCCCGTGGTTTTTTTTCTTTCTTGTTGGAAGGGTTTTCCACGTTAAAATCTCGTAACTTTATCGTTTATTGCTCGCGTGTAACAAAGACTAATTCATCAACACCGGTCCGATCCATCAACCTCCGTGCTAAGGTCCTCGCCAATTCTGGAGTCGTGTTACTCATCGCCGTCAGGCTCCTCATATCATCCTTGTGGCCCTGTTCTTCGGCGTTTGGGCGCGATGCCTCTGCCGGTGAAGTGGCAGGCCGAGGTCGCTTGGGGTCGGACGGCAAAGCTGCTCGGCTAGATGGCATTCTAGTTTTCCCTTGGCTATGAGGTCCAAGATGCATGGAGAGCCTTGTGGCGGACGACGTGGCCGCGTTGCCGGAATATCACAAGGCAAGGCATCGACTTGCCTCTAGCCGAAAGGAACAAACGCGATGAGCGTACATGGCCTGGTTCGTGGGTTCCGCGAGTTTGCCGTGTTGGGGCAATGTGCACATGGCCAGGTTTCGCGAGTTTGTCGAGTTCCACCGAATGGCTTTGGGGGCTGTACGTGGTGGTGCTTCCGGAGACGGTGCACGGAAAGATCGTCGTTCCTATCTCGAGCATGTACCCAGGATATGGTGTTGCACAGCGGGGCACTAATAGGTGCTAGTATTGCAGGGGCACAAATTCTCTGACTTAGCTAGGATTAGTTATTAGTCTGTATTACCATTTGTTTTGACAAGAAAATATACAAGCTCACGAGAAAAAAAAATGCTTTAGAAGAAGACCTGGATGCTGGTCACGTACCCATGGGAAAGCAAGCCGCATCCTTCTTCTAGGGCCTTTTTTGTGGTAGGATAAGGTTTGTTAGCTATTTTTTAGATAAGAGTTGTTAGCCATTTTCTAAGAATGCAACCGTGGGATAAGAACCGAAGGAGGGAGGTTGTTGTGTTGTTAGAGAAAAGGAAGGGATAGACGTTCCAGTGGCATTTTTCTGTAATTAGTCATAAGTGTGACACCAGACATTCATCACGGATCCATCATTTATAGTAAAGATAGGCTACTACGAGCATGGTTACCACCATTTGGTTTTAGGACACTGGGAGGCCCACTTGTAATACTGAGTCGATGCAGTCTCTTAATGTTTTCCAGACGAAGCCCGCATCGTTTGTCATTTCATTTGGGCCCATTTGCCCACACATGGTTTCCTAATTTGTTGTCGCAGCAATGCAACGCCATGCAAATGCATGGCCTCTAGTTACACGGAGGCCAGGGCAGCCCATGAGGAAAGCACGTGTGTGAATCTATGGCAGCTCCGATGACCACGGAGCGTGCGTACGTGCGTGCGATGGTCGTGGAGGATGCCAACGTGGATTAGCCAAGGTAGGTGGTGCTCCATCATGCCGGCCGCCGCGGGGAAGGACATGAATCAACAGGCAGGGCAGGCCCATTCCCCAGCATTGCCGACGACAGTTGGACTCGTTTTTTTTTACTGCTTCGCTGGGCAGTCGGCACACTAATGGCAGCCAAACAACCAGGAGGCAGTGGAACCTGCACGCACGACACGACACGACGGCTCGGCTCGGGCCGCGCGCGCACGGGGGCAGGCCAAAGCAAAGAGAAGAGAGGCTTTTCGGTTCGCTGTGCCGCCCTCGTGCTGTTTACTTCGCGGGGCCGGCCAGCTATACCGTACGCCGCCTGCGTGCCGCTCAGCGCGCGAGGGCGCCAATCGATTTGCTCCCGCCTTGATGGGCGTCACATGGCTGCCAGTCTCCTCTTTTCACGCAGCGCCAGCGGCAGTCGCAGTCTCATCTTGCCGACCTGCTGCCGGTGCCGGCGTGGCGCTCTTGCCGCGGCGGCGGCGGCGGCGACGGGGGAGGAAACGTACAGTACCGGCCAGCAGATCACGCTATCGATAAAACTCGCGAGCCGATCGAGTGCGTGTGTGCGTGTCATGCCATGCCGATGCGTGCTCCGTCCTCCCTCGGCGCGCGCGATGCCATGGCTTCCGGTCCTTTTGCGCTCCAAGACATCTTTGTGTCCATGCGCGTAAAGCTCAGTGGTGATTCATGGTTTCGTGCCTCGCGAGTATAGATGACGGAGACCGGACCTGACGTGCGTGTGTGCTTCGACGGTCCTTGTGCTACGCGTCCGACGTAAATGCATTCCTAGTGCTAGACGTTGTTGTTTCTTAAAAAAAAAACGGATTACGTACGCCGGAATCGGATGGTAACACGTACCCTGCGGGTAAAAATCCTATTACGGTAAGTATTTGAAACTAAAAAAATACACATAAATATATAAATAGGAAAATCTTATGCCAATCAGATAAAACGGGTACGGGCATAAGATTGCATAACTTATACGCGTGTGCCCTCGTTCCCGTATAAATTGGGGCTTAATTTAATTAAAGCTAACCTAATTTTGTAATCCCGCATAGTCAGCCAGGCATGTCAACTCAAAGAGCCATCGGATGGTATACGTACAAGCATCAGCTGTCATCCCATAATCCCGTGACCATCGCACCTAAAGGCGTAAATTTCTATATTTTGCCGAGAGTTTATGAATTTAATAGCGTAGACTATGTGTTGTTGTTTATGAATATGTATGGTTACATTATCTCAGCTCTTTTTTTTTTGGTTAACTGATATGTGTTGCAAATGCAGATATTTTTACCCGCGGGTATCCCTTTACCCTGTCGGGTAAAGGATATGGGAAAAAATTATACTTGTTTACAGGTACAGGTACGGATGATAAGCAACCTTGGGGGCACGGGTAATGGTATGTGGCGGGCTGCGGGTGCCATCCCTGCGCCGGATCATACCCTTAACCATGAATTTTGTAGGAAATATTACTATCCCTCACGAACTTAAAAGGTATTGTTTGTACATGCAAGTCAATCCTCGATCGCCGAACACACGCGCCACTTTTTGGCCGCCCTGTCCTTGTCCACTCATTTGGTTCAACATCGATTTCAACTCCACTCCGCTCGATCTTGTTTCACATCATCGGTTTCAACATTTTCCAACGGTGAAAGGCGTCAATGATCATATGGAGAAACACACCTAATTTCTTATAGGCGCCGGTTTTAGTTGTAACGTGCTCTACAAACTGAGGGCGATTATTCGACGGTCTTTGTACTTACGCGAATCTTGATGTTCCAGATCAAATGCTATTTCTATCGCACAAAACAAAAGATCATGTACTAGCTCTTATCTTCGACTTCTCCTTCGCCTAAGAAACAACAGAACCACCGGGCTTGAACGAAATATTCTTGTAACATATGTGCGGTGTTTCCCAAAGTTACTTTTTTTTGCATTGTCTAGCATCCACACGACGTGCGCGAATCATCTTTGCACGAAGAATTATGCTTTATGTGATGGCATTTCTTTCGTTTTTCCCACAAATCGCGACAAGCTTTATCTCCTCCCAAGAAACAATGAATTTAGCAATGTTGGTTTTTTGTTTTCTTGAATACGGTAGATAGCATTTTAAGTACCAGTTGAGTAGCTTTCTTTTGTTGTTGTTATTCAAAACATAGTTTTCCTTTGTCACTATAGCAATATGGCATCCATCGAAGAAGACGAAGAAGGCCCCCTCGCAAAATATGAAGAAAAAATGTAGAGATTTGTCGAAAGGATATGAAAGTCTACAAATGGCGTCCCCAATGATCATTAGTATAACATGATTCTCACTACCCTCCGAGAACAGCTACCTAATCCGTCGGAGTTATAATTCCAACATGTATGAGTTGGTTACAAGTTTAGTAGGCCGTCAATTGACATTGGGGTATTCATAAATTTTGATTCCACTAGATCAAAAATAGCCTCTTAACCCCATCAGAAAACCCACCAGTTTGGATGGATCGGAAGATGGTTGCACCTCATCCGATCAAGGATCAAATCACATGTTTGACATTTGCGTGTCTCATAGAAATGTAAGATTTTTTAATGGGAAACAACATCTCCTAGTGTGTGATGACTTTATCAATCTTATACCTAACTCGCCAACTCAGCCTGTTTGAGGTGTTGTAAGGGTAGGATGTGAGTTTATTTTTTTAGGAAAAAAAAACAACATTACTAATTACAGTCCAAGAACAAAAAGGAAAACGGATTTGCTAATTCTCAGGTGCCTGTTTTTTTCTTATGTCTTAGTCAACTAAAAAAATGTGCATGAGTTGCACTTTTCTGGGAAAATTGTATAATTACACTTTTCTGTCAGAAAAGTGCAACTCGTTTCAGTTGCGTTTTTTTTAAAACTGCAGTTGTACTTTTTTCTGAGGTGACCCAGACTTAAGAAATTCTCAGTCCACTGAGACATAGACAAACAAAAAAAATAACGATAGCAAGCCAACATGATAAGAACAGAGGGTGGACTGGCTGACTGGGCGAGAAAAGCTACTACAGTCAAACGGCAGATAAAGGCCACAGCCCCCGCATCAAAAGAGCAGCAGCAAGCAATATTCAGAGGGAGACAGACAGCGGCCAAGCGAGGAGGAGGACCAGCCCACTCCCAGCACCTAGCCCCAAACCGCGCGACCCCTCCCTCCCTCCCAATGGCGGCAGCAGCAGCTTTGCCCGCCGCTGCCCCTCTCCCCCACCTCTCCTCTTGATCCCCTCCCCCTCTCCCGCTTCCTCCTCCTCCTCCTCCCACCTCACCCGCTCAACCATTCCGCCGCCACCCGCGCCCGCCGCCGCCGTCTCATTGGACGCCAATGGATCAGGTAACCGACGCGGCGCGAGCGATCTGGTCCCGTTCGGAGACGAGTCGATTCGATTTTTCGTTGCCCTCTTTCTCAATCTCAAGCGTGTGCTGTGTGTGTTTGCCTGACTGGGTGCGTGTGTGTGCGCGCAGTACGAGAAGGTGGAGAAGATCGGGGAGGGCACGTACGGGGTGGTGTACAAGGCCCGGGACAAGGCCACCAACGAGACGATCGCGCTCAAGAAGATCCGCCTCGAGCAGGAGGACGAGGGCGTCCCCTCCACCGCCATCCGCGAGATCTCGCTCCTCAAGGAGATGCAGCACGGCAACATCGTCAAGTGAGCGCCCACTCCTCCCTCCTCCTCCTCCCGTTTATCCGCATTGACTTTGCTGCCTACCTACTACTACTCCGGATTTAATATCATCAAGTAGTAGCTTGGATCGATTGATTGCTTGATTGAAGTGGGCGTTATTAAGTCGAGATGGATGGGTTCTGCTTTTATGCAACAGTAACTAGGCCGGGTTTAGAATCGGTTGATGGCTAGCAGTGATGTGTTTACATTTGTGGCAACAATGAGATGGTTTCTGATGTTTGCTATGCTGAGAAGCTCTACTCCTTTGCCTGCAGGCTACACGATGTCGTCCACAGCGAGAAGCGCATATGGCTCGTCTTTGAGTACCTGGATCTGGACCTCAAGAAGTTCATGGATTCTTGTCCAGAGTTCGCCAAGAACCCTGCCTTGATCAAGGTGAGCAGTGTGAAAACCGTAATGCCTGTGACTGTGGCTTGCTTCTACTGCTTTCCTTATATAGCTACACCTTGAAAAGCACTCGCTTGAGCTTGTCTTGATCAATTATTCCGTAGTGTTGGGAAGAGCTTGTTGACAGACCAATGTGAATGTGGAGAAGCATAAGTAGTGTAAATAAGGCATAGCTCTTAGCTGTCGTGTAAAAGAATTTTTTAGCTCTCATATGGTGTACTACAATGATTCAAGACAGGACAGGCGGAACCCACATTATGTTATGTGCCCTCCTTATATGGTGTATCACCTGTCTTCTTCTGTCGTGCTGTTTTATATGGTAGGACAGTGCCCATTTTGTTGTTCACTAGGGCCACACTTAGCGTAAACCAGTATGCACAGTTGGGGAAAAGTGCCCATGTCTGTTCCGCCTCGTGCCCTTATTCACTGTTGAACTTGTTGCGCTGAATGTCACTGATATTATGATATATGTACATGTGATGTTTGGACATATATGTTTGTTTGCCTTGGTCACCATACACTTACATTGTTATGGTAAGATCAGACTTAGTTTAGAGCTGGCTGAGTTCATGTCGGAACATATGCTAAAATGTATAGTTTGAAAACAGAGTTGTATCTATACAGATCCAATGCTTATGATTGGAAATATAGTTGTATTTCTTTTAGAAATGTAAAACATTTCAATGTTTTCTTATCTTCTCTGTTATAAACTAGCGCCATAGGAATAAATGGTGTTTTATTTCTCAAATTTATCTGCTCGGTTTGGGAGTTTCAGACAACTTGAAGCAAACGTCGGAGTTCTTTGTAGCCCTGTTTTAATAATGTTAGTAGATGACTCTCCGCAACATAGATACACTAAAGGAACAATTAACCAGTATTTTCTGTTAAGATTGCCTTGGGTTCTAGTACCGAACACGATAGCTGGCCAACAGAGGCTATCTCCTCAAATTAGATGTGTTGTACAACACTCGTTGTCTCTACAGTAACTCCTGTAAGTTGTGAATAGAGCATGGCTTCACTGTTAGTGGTAGCTGTTGCTCTAAATGATTGGCAGTGTGGTACCACCACCATTACCCCAGTGCTCTATGATTCCCATGTGGGCACCGTTTCTGTCATGTTTGTCGCCTTTGTATAAGTGTAACTGTCTACTGCACACAGAACTGGCACTATTTCCTTCAACTACAACTTCTGACAGCCATGGTCTTTGGTCTTTGGCTCAAAGTAGTTGGTTCATATCTTGACATGTTATTTTTTTTATCAGTACTACCTGTTCGTTGGTGTATATAGTTTTGCAGGTCATGTTAGAGTTTGCTTACAACATAAATTGTGGCGACACATTTTAGATCGACCGAATTGTATAGTTAAACATGAAATTCATGCAACATTACTTTATTGGGTGGTTTATACGGAGTAATAAAAATAGCATGACTGCATTACATCCTATTTTACTGTTTATGCCTTCATTCCTAGCATATCCGTGCCCGACTAAAAATGCATTAGCATCTTCTGGTTGCATCTTGGTATGTGAGTATGTGACCTTTTTCTTCTTTCTCCAGTCATATCTCTATCAGATACTCCGCGGCGTTGCTTATTGCCATTCTCATAGAGTTCTTCATCGAGATTTGAAACCTCAGAATTTATTGATAGACCGGCGGACTAATGCACTGAAGCTTGCAGACTTTGGTTTAGCCAGAGCATTTGGAATCCCTGTCCGTACATTTACTCACGAGGTACTTTTCTTCCTTTACTCGTCTACCGAAAACTTTTCTGGTAACATGTTGCGATTTTGCATCCTAGTTACATGGGATTTTGCATCTAAACAAGCTCATTGTTCTTATATCTATCCAACACCATGGCACATCAACTCACAAGGCTTGTCTATGGGGAAGTATTTTTCAGGTAGTAACATTATGGTACAGAGCTCCAGAAATTCTTCTTGGGGCGAGGCAGTATTCCACACCAGTTGATGTGTGGTCAGTGGGCTGTATCTTTGCAGAAATGGTGAACCAGAAGCCACTGTTCCCTGGCGATTCTGAGATCGATGAATTATTTAAGATATTCAGGTTCTGTTCTCGCCCTGATTACTAAATTTCTCGTCGCCTAAGTGCGCTTCTTGCCTACTCTTATCTGATATGTGTGTTGTGTTCCGCTCATTCAATGAAGGGTTCTCGGCACTCCTACCGAACAAACTTGGCCAGGAGTGAGCTCATTGCCTGACTACAAGTCTGCTTTCCCCAAGTGGCAGGCAGAGGTGTGAGACCACAGCTTAAACTTTTCATTAGGCGTGTGGCAAGTATGCGTTTATAGTGCTCTATTTATCATGTCACTGATAATTCCTCGAATGGAATCTTCACTTGTCTCCAGGATCTTGCAACTGTTGTCCCCAATCTTGGACCTGTTGGCTTGGACCTTCTCTCCGTAAGTCAAACACACACCCATCTGGCATCTATGATCATGAACATGACGCTACGCACTGTAACTGTATTGAAATCCTCTGTTTCTTTTCACTGGCAGAAAATGCTTCGGTTCGAGCCGAGCAAAAGGATCACGGCTAGGCAGGCTCTCGAGCACGAGTACTTCAAGGACATCGAGGTGGTACAGTGAGCTGGCTATGCATTTGGTGTTGCATTGGTTGGCATATTTATGAGCTGAGTTGAGTTGCTCGTTTCATTCCTTGTGTAAACGATGTGCCTTTCGTGGCATTTTTGTCATTCAGCTGGATATTTCGGATCTGGTGTGTTCGAGGTGTACTCGGGAATGCTAAAATAGATTACTGGCTTGGTCTCTATTTGTGCAAAGTAAATATTTTCATGTGTTCAAATATTAGCCGCTCAGAATACAGTGAGGCGTGAACTTGCAAAGATTGCCCGAGTCGATGATCGTATGGCGTACTGGATCGGCACTTGCTGTACTGACTTATGTTTTGACAATTGAGATGTAATCCCTTCTGCTAGTTAATACAAGTCCAAGTTTCATCACAAAGGAATTGTTAACTCTAGACCTTTTAAACATTTCTTAAGTTTGTGTATTTCCTCTCCTCTATTATAATGCTGGGAGTGTCTAATTCTCAGTCGACTTAGATTTAACTAAATCTCAGTCAGTTGCACACAGTTGCAAATCATGTGCAACTCATAGATCAGCACAAATCACGACACAAATCAAACGGTGAATGAGGCGACTGAGATTTAACTAATTCTCAGTCAGTTGCACACGATTGCAAACCATGTGCAACTCACAAATCAGTACGAATCACGACACAAAATCTAACGGTTAAGGAGGCGACTGAGATTTAGTTAATTCTCAGTCGACTTAGAATTAGCAAAACCATATAATGCTTTTATGTCACAAGCTGATGTCGCGTCTTTGTACGTGTTATTGTATGCAAGCCTTCTCACTTCTCAGGCAAAAATATAAAGAATATCATTTCGTTGATTCATCCTATGTAATGAACACGTGAAGAGGGTGCAGGTGAGCTCGGGCTCACCTGCGAGTTTTCCGCCTTTTTAAGCAAAAGATCATGTTACAGTACAAGTCCTTGGAGCATCAAAGTAGCCTGTGCAGCTAAAAGAGATGAACAACACAAACCTATCAAATATTCAATTGGCTTATAAATCAGAGAATACAAGAGGCTATCAGAAGTTTCAAACCATGTAAACCTCCTAGACTGAGGCAAAAAGTAGCATGGAAAAAACAGTAATTCACAGAGGACATCACCTAAATTTACATGAAAAGACCCATCTTTACATAAAGCTGAGTGCAGACAGATTAACCACCCCCTGTTGGTATTCGTCCTACCAAAGCACGTCATCGTCTCTTCTTCATGATTGCTGACGTGCGCATCTCAGCGTCTTCCTTGGCGAAGCTCCACCAAAGGTACGACATGGGGATAGCCATTGCGAGGCAGACCGCGTGACCATCTACGTATCCCCATCGTGGAGGGACGTCTTGGGCTTCCAGGAATACCGAGAGGACACCACCAAGAGCAACAAACACGATCTTCAGCCGTGAAGGATGCCTTGTGAGGGAAGCCCACAATGCCCACACGAGGAGCTGAGCAATGCTAATAGCAGTACAGACCTTTGTGTTCAGGCCTGCATAGTTTATAAGGTTAGGACAGCTAAATTTTCAGTTTCTATCACTACTACCATCAGGAAATACCAGTCCAGAATTTTAGCAGCGCAGTTAGATTTTCTCGGTCTATGCTCATGCATAAGCGAAACATGTTAATTGCGAATTTGGGAACTGTTATAAAGTAATTTCCAAGTAAAAGATACCTTTGTTAAGCTCGTAGAAGTTTAGGTACAAAATGTGGGTTGTCACAAAAGCCAGAATTGGAGCTGCAACCATCACTCGTGAAGCTTCGTCCCTTAAACTCGAAGTTCGCAGTATGGCCAAAATGAGGGAGTAACCCAGGAAGGCAGCAGTTGATGAAAAATACAGCTTCTCTGTCCAAGACGTATCACTGTAAGAGGTAGATGAACTGGATTAACTAACTGCCGACCCCGAAAGCCTATCTGAGAAGATGTTTTCATTTAGTGGACTGGACCTACCAGCTGTGATATATGGCACTCCAGAACCAGGAATTCATGGCCAAGAGCCCGTAAATGTGCCATAGTCCAGTATATTCATAGTATGTCGCATGAGTTTCAGGTCTAAGAGGCAGTTTGTATGAAAGCAAGAGGAAAAAAGATAGCCATCCATTGAACTGCACAAGAAGAGTCAGAGCAGATAGAGCTGCAGAAAAAGGTTCCTGGGAATGAAACAATAGCAGCTGTGTGAGTAAGTGAAAACGAGACATAAAAACTGCAGCTAAACTGAAATGTGCTTCAGCTAACCTGAAACACGGAAGCACGTTTGAGAGGCCATTTGCCATGATACTTGACCGGCCCAAGTTTCAGCTCTCCCCTTTCCTCTTCTCTTTCCATCATACAATGGTATCGGCATTCGCTGTTGCAGTTCCACTCCTTCCACTGCAGGTACAACGGCTCGTGGGCGTACCACGATTTGTCGGCGGGCTGATCATCGGTCGAAACAATGCAGTGTTTGATGGAATCCTCTTTGAGGGCGCCAGTCCTTTGGCATTCTTCCACGCAAGATCTGGTAAAAGAAACAAAAACATGAGGAATTACCTAGCATGCCGGCTGTTTGACTGCGGGACAAATCAAATCAAACATATTTTCGCAAGGCGAAAAAGGACGGCAGGGAGTTCTCCCCCGATCCTCATCACCATCTCCTCGATCCCGTCAGACATTACCGACCTGGAAAATCTAAGAATCGCGCAGCCCCAATCCAATGTCATGCAGATAGGGTCTAGGGGCAGATTCGAAGCAGTCAATACAGATTCATCCGCAGCTTTCAAAGCGGAACGCTCGGAATCCTATCACGAGATCTCTCATTTACGGCTGCGTATCACGCAAACCGACAACGCCATATGCGCAATAGTAGAAACGGCCAGCACCCCCAAAGTCCCGATGGTTCGTCCTAGTCCCCCCTCTCTCTCTCGAGCAGCCAGTCCACATAGCTCAACCGGACAAGCACACTAGGCAAATCCCAGCTCCAATTATACATGAATACTAACTATAGTTCGAGCTCCAGTTCCCCAGGAAATCACTGTACCAATGCCAAATAATCAGCATCTCGTAGTACTACAAAAACAATCGACGCGACGGCTTGCGTGCTACGGGGCCATACTGCTGCTAGCTAGTAGCGCGAACCGTCCCAACTGCCAGCGAGGAAATAGCGGCGGAAGGAATCTGGACTCTGGAGGAGAGGAACTGGTAGTGGTACCAGGACTCACCTGTAGAGCGGATCGGCGTCGCCCTCGGAGGAGACCTCCGCTGCCGCCGCGGTCAGGGCCGTGGCCAGCAGACCAAGCAGCAGCAGCAGCGGCGGCAGCGAGCCCTTCCCGCAGAGCCTCATCGTCCCCCGCCGAGCTCCCACCGCCCGCGGCTCCGAATTGGGCGGGTGGACTACCAGGCAGCTACCTACCTACCTAGGGGGAGAGCAGGGCGAGGCGGAGATCCGTACATCCGCGCGACGCTGCGTGCGAGGGGAGGGAGAAGACTCGAGGTCGAGGGAGGAGGGAGAAGGTGCGCGTGATTGATTGATTTTTGACGGGGTGGGGGGTGAGGGTATGTGTTGTTTTCCGTTCCGCTGCGCTCCGCGTGTTTGGGGGGAGCAAATCGACACGGAGGACGGACGATGAGACGGGAGCACACGACGATTGATCGCAACAGGTTTTGTTCCCGATTTATTCACCTTATTATATTTTTCTCTCTCTCTCGCTCTGTGGATGGGCGTGTGCCGCTTGGTGGTGCTGGGGAGCGGGGCCACGAGGCCGGCGAGGAGAGGCTGCGACTATAATAAAATAAACGGACAGCTGATAGTCACGGACCAGGATCAGGGCACGGCGCACCTCATGTTTTGTTGTAATTCCGTACACATATTTTCTTGTGCATTCATGCCCTCGTAGGCAGGGTTTTCGCTCTTTGTTTAGCCAATTTTTTAGTGTCTTCTTCGGAATGATGAGCCGGTGGTGTCACACCTGCTACCAATGTAACAGTGTGACCTAGGTGTCGCGTGTGTTGGCCATGGGCCGTAAGTGTGTGGGCATCGGGCCGTCATGTGTGTTTGGCCGCTGGTGTCTGGCAGGCGCCGTTATAAGCCTGACCACTCGTCTGTAATCGGTATCGAGAAAATAGAACATGAAACGTATCTCATCTTCCGTCTGAATCTCACCTACTGCTTGCTCCTTCTCATCCCCTCTCCAATTCTCCCTTGTCCCTCTCGATCTACCGATCGGGTTGTGACAATTTGGTATCCAGAGCCACAAATCCACCACAATTTTTCTCCGGTTTCGCTGTGTCTCACAATCCTTCGGCATTTGATCCGTAATCCCGAGCGACAGGTGCGAATTGCTTCGGCGATTTCGCTCGAAATCCTTAGCCCGGTCGGATCTGCTTGAGGCGAGCACAACGGCACCGGCAAAGCCTTCCGCGCAGACGCAGCAAGTTCTTACGGCGATGGCGGAGAACACGGGCCATGTGACGTCGATGTTGGACGCCATCCTCAAGCGTCTCGATGAGCAGGCGACGCTCAGCAACAAGCGCTATGAGGAGCAGATCGCGTTCCAAGTGGAGACCTCCAAGGGGATGACGAATTTTCAGAAGCAGTTGGATCTCACGCAGAAGGAGGTGGACGAGACGCTCAAGGCCACCACCACGCCCCCGGCACCGACGGCTACCCTCCTGTCCGATCTGCGTACTGGGGAGTGCAGCGGTACCGCCCCGCCTGCCCGGCTGACCAACGACGGGGTGCCGCTCATGCCAGATCCACCGGCTGCTAAGATGCTGCCACAGCCGCAACGAATTCATCAAGTACCACAACACCGACCAGCGGGTCAGGATGACGGCGGGTATGTCAAGCCACCGAAGCATGATTTTCCTCGTTTTGACGGGAGCCTACCAACGCTGTGGTTGGATCGTTGCCTCTCCTACTTCGAGCTGTACAAGGTGCCGGTAGCGAACTGGTTCACGACGGCGTCGTTGTACATGAATGGACATGCTGCACTATGGTTGCAGGCATTCCGTCAGTCCCGCAGAATCATCACCTGGGATGTGTTCTGTCAGGCGGTGATTGAGGAATTTGGCCCTGACGAGTTCGAAGCACAGATGAGTAAACTTCTTCAGTTACGTCAGACAAGTTCAGTGGCCGAGTACCGATTGCAGTTCGACACATATATGTATCATCTGTTGGCACTGGATCCATCTCTCAGTAGCAAGTTTTTCGTCACGCAATTCCTGCTGGGCTTGAAGGATGAACTGCGGGCAGCCGTCAGGCTTCAAGCACCATCGAGCATCACAAGGGCGACAGTATTTGCAAAAATACAGGAGGAGGAATTGGAGGCCTTACGGCCTCGCCATCGTATCACACCAGCGGGTCGACCGCCGCCAAATTCAGCCCCACCCCCAGTTCGACCGCCGTTGGTACCTCGAGCAGCTGGAGATGAATTCGGCCGTGAGCGCCAGCTGAGGGATTTCCGAAGGGCGAATGGCCTTTGTTTTAAGTGTGGCGATCGATATTCTCGTGACCACCAATGTAAGAAGCAGGGGGCACAATTACTGACAATCCAAGTGGGTGAATTTGGTGAGGTCCTAACTGACGATGCGGTGCATGCGTTGGAGCTTTTGGAGGAACCAGCAGCAGAAGAACAAGTGGAGTGTTGTCTGCTCTCCACCCATGCTACGAGTGGAACTGAATCCTCGGCCTGTATCAGACTAAGAGCTCAAGTGGGAAGCCAAGTGATGCTGCTACTACTGGATTCAGGCAGTACACATAGTTTTATCGATGCATCCTTCGCTGCACGAATTGGAGTGACTAAAGTGGAAATCCCTGCAGTTCCGGTTAAAGTGGCCAACGGGCAACGTCTGCTATGCAACACCATGGTTCCTCAACTGGAATGGGGCAGTCAGGGACACAAATTCACATCCGATTGGCGTGTCTTGGAACTTGGGGTTTATGATGGTGTGTTGGGAATGGATTGGTTAGGCAAGAACAGTCCAATGCAGTGTGACTGGAAGAAGAAGGAGATCTCATTTACTCAATTGGGGGAAACAATCACATTGCAGGGCATCCTCACAGACAGTAGTGTCCTCCCAGAACAAGCTACGCTGCACATGTTACAGGATTGGGAAGAGCACAATGAAATTTGGGCAATGGCGGTTATCGAACAATTGCCTCCTGAAACAGTTCCTTCAGAATCAACAGTGCCACCTGAAATCAAAGTGGTGTTGACAGAATTTGCAGACGTTTTTGCTGAGCCACAGGGCTTACCTCCTTCCAGGCAATATGACCATGCCATTACATTGGAGGAGGGAACAACACCACCTAATTCGAAGCCCTATCGTTACTCACCACAACAGAAGGATGAGATTGAACGGCAAGTTCATGAGATGCTCAAAGCGGGCACAATTGTGCACAGTATGAGCCCTTTCGCCGCTCCAGTGTTGCTCGTAAAGAAGAAGGACGGGAGCTGGCGGTTCTGCGTCGATTACCGTCGCCTCAATCTAGCAACAATCAAAAACAAATTCCCTCTGCCAATCGTCGATGAACTCCTGGACGAACTCGCGGGAGCTGTTTTCTTCTCCAAGCTGGATCTGCGGGCAGGATACCACCAGATCCGCATGAGGCCCAGTGACGAGGAGAAGACGGCATTCAAGACGCACAATGGGCATTTCCATTTCCGTGTCATGCCGTTCGGCCTGACGAACGCGCCAGCCACGTTCCAGTGCTTGATGAATGCCATCTTCGCGGACTATACACGTAAGTTCGTAATTGTCTTTTTGGATGATATACTCGTCTATAGCGCGACTTTACAGGAGCATCGAGAGCATCTCCGCCTGGTCCTCGCTCGACTCCGCCAACACCAGTTGTTTGCCAAGGAATCCAAGTGTTCATTTGCGCAGACTCGCATCGAATACCTTGGCCATGTCATCGAGCGCAAAGGGGTGGCGACAGATCCAGCAAAGACGCAAGCAATGCACGATTGGCCAGTTCCAATGTCCGCCACCGAATTGCGAGGCTTCCTTGGATTCACGGGATTTTACAGGAAATACGTGCCACACTATGGCATCATCGCCAAGCCGCTGACTCAATTGTTGACCAAGAAAGGCTTTCAGTGGAATCCACAGGCGCAAGCAGCGTTTGAACAACTCAAGCAAGCAATGGTTCAAACCCCAGTTCTGGCCTTACCCAATTTCGATCGACCCTTTTCGATCGAAACTGACGCCTGTGACACCGGCATCGGCGCAGTACTGATGCAGGATGGACACCCCCTCGCTTACTTCAGCAAGGCCTTGGGAGTGCGGAACCAGAAGCTGTCCACCTATGAGAAAGAGTTCTTGGCGGTAATGATGGCTGTGGATCGTTGGCGCTCGTACTTACAAAGGGGTCCTTTCACCATTGTCACAGACCACAAAAGTTTGTGCAACCTGGGTGACCAGCAACTGGACACAGAGTTGCAGCGCAAGGCCATGGCTAAATTGGTTGGTCTCCAGTTCAGATTTCAGTATCGCAAAGGAGCTGATAATGGTGCTGCGGACGCTCTTTCTCGCGTGGGTCACTTGCTGTCTGTCAGTGCCCTGTCTCTGTGTCAGTCCAACTGGGTGCAGGAAGTGGCAAATTCGTATGAGACTGACACTCAAGCTCAGGAACTGCTGCAACAGTTAGCAGTTCATAGTCCAGATGAGAGGGGTTTTGCCTTACATCTGGGGTTGATCAGGTTTAAGGGACGCATATGGATTGGAGCAAATTCAGCACTGCGCACTAAACTAATCAGTGCACTTCATGACAGTGCTTTGGGTGGGCATTCTGGCTCCAACACCACCTATCAGCGCATGAAAAAGTTGTTTGCGTGGACTGGCTTAAAAGCAGCAGTGGAAGATTATGTAAAACAATGTCAGGTTTGCCAGCAGTCTAAACATGAGCACATTAAGATTCCAGGGAAGTTGCAACCTCTGTCCATTCCTGAAGCACCATGGCATGACATTTCACTGGATTTCATTGAAGGATTGCCCAAGTCTGAGGGTTATGATACTATACTGGTGGTGGTGGATCGTTTCACTAAAATTGCTCACTTTATACCCTTACGGCACCCGTTTACTGCCACTCAAGTGGCCAAGGCACTCTGGGACAATGTGGTCAAGTTACATGGTGTGCCTCTGTCAATTGTGTCTGACCGGGATCGCATCTTCACCAGCTCCATTTGGCGGGAAATGTTTGCAGCTACTGGAACTAAGTTGCTCTACTCAACTGCTTACCATCCTCAAACCGACGGTCAGACCGAGCGGGTTAACCAGTGTCTTGAGATGTATTTGCGCAGTGCAATACATGATTCTCCACGACAATGGCGTCGCTGGCTACCTACAGCAGAATTCTGGTACAATTCTAGCCACCACTCATCGCTGGGTTGCTCTCCTTTCAAAGCCTTGTATGGTCGAGAACCAAATCTGGGAGGTTTACTCCAGAGCGCCATGGACAATGTAACTCATGAAGAAATGGATTGGCTAGCTCACACTGAGGCTCTGCGTGATCGCTTGACTCAAGCTCAGTCTCGGACTAAAAAGCAGGCTGACCGCAACAGAACAGAACGGTCGTTCCAAGTGGGAGAGCAGGTGCTGCTGAAATTGCAACCATATGCGCAGTCCTCTGTCGCCAATCGCCCTTGTGCCAAACTGGCGTACAAGTTCTTTGGACCCTTTGCAGTGGAGGACAAGATTGGCAGTATGGCATACAGACTGACACTACCAGCTGACAGTCGCATTCATCCAGTGTTTCACGTCTCGCAACTCAAGCCCTTCACGCCCAACTATTCTCCTGTGTTCACCGAGCTGCCAAAACCTCCAGACCTGACAAGTGTTGGCACCTGCCCTGTTGCTGTACTCGACCGAAAGATGGTGAAGCGTGGCAATGAAGCCGTGGTGCAGCTGAAAGTTCAGTGGGACGCTATGCCAGCCTCCGCGGCAACCTGGGAAGACTATGACGTTCTCCACCGTCGCTACCCGCAAGCTACTATCTGGGAGGGAGCTTCTTCTCAAGGGGAGGATAATGTCACACCTGCTACCAATGTAACAGTGTGACCTAGGTGTCGCGTGTGTTGGCCATGGGCCGTAAGTGTGTGGGCATCGGGCCGTCATGTGTGTTTGGCCGCTGGTGTCTGGCAGGCGCCGTTATAAGCCTGACCACTCGTCTGTAATCGGTATCGAGAAAATAGAACATGAAACGTATCTCATCTTCCGTCTGAATCTCACCTACTGCTTGCTCCTTCTCATCCCCTCTCCAATTCTCCCTTGTCCCTCTCGATCTACTGATCGGGTTGTGACATTATCCTTCCTCCGGTGGTGCGTCTAGCGCCGGAGGAGGGTCCATGAAATTGTGTGTCCGGTGGATCTCCGAGGATCCAATAGGTTTTCGTGTTTGTTAGTATGGTTTTCATATCTGACTCTTCCGATCTATGAGTCTTATCTTTGGCGATTTGTGGTGCGCTGGTCTGACATTAGCACGACGACTTTCCGTCTGTCTACTACTACAAGTTTTGCCCGACTCCGGTGATGGAGGAGCGAGGACGGCAGCGCGCCTTCAGCTCATGCTAGTGTTTGTAGTCGTCGCTAGGTGGTCCAAGTACCTATTTGAATTTTTTACTACTTTTTGGTCTCTTTGTGATGATTATCAATAAATCGGTGGACCTTTTTCGCCAAAAAAATTTAACAAAATGATCACAAACATCATTCAATTCAAACACAACACGTAGAAATGAAATGAAGTGAAAGAACCTTGTATATTTTGGAGATTTGAAAGTGTGTATACTCATATCTACATATTTATCATTTTTGTGTAGCTTAAAATATAAGATATTTAAATTGAGATTTTACATGTTTGTGAACTACATCATTGAAAATATGAACAGATTTTTTTCTAGATTTTGAAAAACTTATAAATTTGATTTTGATTTTTTTTTAAGAGGGATCCCTTGAGATTGGAATCCAGAAATCTTCCATCGGAAAATAATGTATTTACAACGTGAACACTCTCAACACTCGATATATTTGAACCATAAATGTTGTTGGGTAAACGTTCTCCCAAGAGATTTGCTCGTGAACCAAGTTAGCTCCCCATTGCTCTTGGACTCCTCCCTCGTCATGGCAGTGTACATTGGGATGAATCAGTCTTCACAAAAATAATTTGCATCGTGGGAGCTAGCGCACGTACGTGTACTACATTGGTACAATTCAAGGCCTTGTCCCTACGAGATGCTAAGAAAGAAAGCAACACCATCGAACCTTCACCAGTATAGTAGGAAAATATTTATAAGCTCCCAGTTACTCGCGGGGTACCAATATTTCAGCAATGCTACTGGTATTTTTCAATGGCGTGACAAAATATGGTCACGTCACTAATAACAGATTATTATTAGTGACATGTCTTTCAAAATCACGTTACTAGTATGTGGAGCCCATTAGTTGAATCCTACATAAGTTAGTAGTGTGTGATTATATGCATGCCACTTACTAGTGGTGTGTCCTTAAAGTGCCACGTCTAACCAGACCAATTTCTTAAAAAATCAAAAAAGCTAGTCTAGTTACTAGTGGCATGCTCATTACATCGCATGCCACGATTAAGTTACTAATAGGCATGCCACTAATAGATTGGACCTACCGTCGATATTGAGTAAACATTTGCAAAAACGTGTCGAAAAGCAACTGTATCGTTTGCAAACGACTTCGGCTCGAGACATCTTTTATATTAAAAAGTATCAACACAAAAAATTACATTCTAATATCGACAACTGAAGGTTGTTACCGATGTTTTTAGAATTGCAAATTTTGGCCGGCAAAATAAGAGTTTCAGATGTTTTAATTGTCAGTGTGGAATCGGTGGCGTGCGGTCTAATCGACAAGAAGGACCGATGTGCTATATCAGGAAAAATGGTTGAACATCAGAGCAGACTGCATCAGAGAACAACAGAGCAAAAGACCTATCCCGGTTTCTGTAATCGTCCGGCCCCATCCATCCGCGTGAGCGCACGACGCTCCACGACGTGGGGAGAGCTGAGAGACTCCCCCACCCTGGCACCCTCTTCCCAGTCCCCCCTTCACCCCTTGCCCCTTGGCCTTGCGAACCACCATCGCCTGATATGATGCGTCTCCAGCGCACCGGCAAGCCGCGCCCGCGCTGCGCCGTCCGATCGCGGCCGTGGACCTTTCGTCCCTCTAATGATAATAATACAACACCCGGCACTGATTGATGTCTTTAATTAAGAAGAACCCACGTAGTGGAGTACTACGTACGATGGGTAGCTAGACTCACGATAGCCAGTTGACGAAGAAGAGCTTCAGTACGAACCAATGACGATTATGGTGTGGTCATGCCGATGGTTAGCGAGTAGTACTACTCAACTGATTGTTGTTTTTCTTCGGGGAGTACACTTAGTACTCAACTGCATGTCGTTGTCGATGGTCGTTAGCGTCTTAGCGAGTACACTAAGTACTCAACTGTTTTTTCTCAGAGAAGATGTTCTTGTTCTGGATGCATGGGTCTGTTGCCACATTGACACTTCTCTGGTTCGGAAAATTATTGCTAATTACCCCGTTGATGCAGACATCGTTTTTTGTATGGGGAACGTTGATGCGCTGACGTCCATCGCTTTGCAAAAATAGGAGAAGAGATGTTGACGTCAGGAGGTCGAAGGGAGGCTCTTCTTCCCTCTGCCTCCCAGGCAGTCGTCGTCGAAGGTTAGGGAGTAGTAGTACTCAGCTGTTTTCCTTCAGGGAGTACACTTAGTACCAACTAATGACGATCATGGCGGTCTAACTGTTTTCTTGTCACAGACCGAAAAGAACTTGTCATGGATGTCGTGGTCGATGGTTAGCTACTACACTTAGTACTCAACTGTTTTCTCTCAGAGAAGATTTTCTTGTTCTGAACCGCATTGGTCCCTTGCCACGTTGACACTCTTCTGGTTTGGAAAATTATTGTTAATTACCCCGTTGATGCTGACATGGTTCTTTTCATGGGAGACGTTGATGGCTTGATGCTCCTATTGCAGAAAATAGGAGAAGAGATGTTGACGTCAGGAAGTCGATGGGAGACTCTTCTTTTTCCTGGTCTGCCTCCCAGTACCAGCAGTCCGGTTTACTTGAGATTATTACTAGCAAATATGTCCGTGCGTTGCTACGGTTGACTGTGTGTTTTTGTCACAGCGCACCACGTCCTTCAGCCCGCACACCGCCACCCATTCCTTCATGCCCCGCCATCCCCTCGACGTCCTTGAATCTCCCGTGCGTGCTCATTTCGTCTGCCTACACCCACACCGCCGCCACGCTATGTTCCCTTAATAAATACCCTATCTGGTCATTTGAGTATGCACACAAGATTATTTTCTTTGCTGCCTACAACCTTTTGTGGATGAAAGCAGGTGTGCATTCTCTTTCGGCTCTCCTCAGGGTAGAGCATGTCCCCTCGCGGCATTTTCTTCCCATCCACTTGTCAGCACTGCTGCCGTCAGACAGAGAAAGCACTCGGTCGTCGACGCTAAGCTATCAAGTAATATTTTATTAATGTAAATTAGTTTGTCGTTTTTTGTCAGGCCATGGTACAGTACTAATCGTAGGTCTTTCTTGACTGTCACATTTAAGCACGCATGAATGAGCCCAATTTTGTGTATTGATGATTTAAAAAAGAGAAGCGATCACTACTCCTGATTCCACCGGGTCAAACTCCTTTGCTAATTGACTTAGCAGTAAGAGAAGAGTCACATCTTCTGCAAGAGTCACCTTTACTTGATGGGTAAAAAATCAGAAACGATACAGCAAGAACATGGATAATAAATTAATCAGCCATTCCCATTATTTTTTCTTCTTGCGAGGCAATCACTCACCCTCACTGTATGTATGAAAGAACTTGCAGATATAGATGAATAGATGGAATAAGCCCGGCTAAACAAATAACCGAGCTCAAGCACCCAGCCGACCGAACTCAAGGTAGCTGTGCAAGATGGATCGGCGGGCACCTTCATGCGTTGCACCGTCAAGCCGCTGTTGCCGCTCGTGCCGCAGCAGCACCAGAACGGCGCAACAACCCGCTCCGGAGCTGGGCGAGCTAGCTGTGCAGCTGCGAGAGGCGCTCTCCCCGCGCCGTGCAGCTCCCGCGCAGGATGGAGGCCGCCGACGAGGGCGCCCTGGCTGGCGCGGCATGGCCCCGCGCACGTGCCCTCCGCGACGATGCCGACGCACGCATCGCCAGGCTCGAGCGCAGCATGTCGCCGCCATGGAGGCACTGTCCCCGCGCCGTGCAGCTCCCGCACAGGATGGAGGTCGCCGACAAGGCCGCCCTGGCTGGCGCGGCATGGCCCCGCGCACGTGCCCTCTGCGACGATGCCGACGCACGCATCGCCAGGCTCGAGCGCAGCATGTCGCCGCCATGGAGGCACTGTCCCCGCGCCGTGCAGCTCCCGCGCAGGATGGAGGTCGCCGACAAGGGCGCCCTGGCTGGCGCGGCATGGCCCCGCGCACGTGCCCTCCGCGACGATGCCGACGCACGCATCGCCAGGCTCGAGCGCAGCATGTCGCCGCCATGGAGGCACTGTCCCCGCGCCGTGATTCTTCGGCCCGAATCCCCAATATTGCAAGAGGGGAAAGGGGTCTGACGTGGCACACGAGGCTGAGGCGGCCCGGAAGAGGATGGATCGGCGGGGAATTTGGGAACCCTGGGGGGAGATGACGACGGACGCCGTATTGCCCACGCATTGGCGGACAGTTGCCCTGCCGTGAGCAGCAAGCTGCGATACGGGGTCATTGTGGGTGACACGATGACGCGGCCGCCTGCGCCGTGTTTCGTCCGTCTTCGTGGCCAAGCGTGGTAGGATCGCCGTTCACATTGTCTGCCGACAGAGATGCGAGGTATCGCTTGTGGGCAACGTTACGAACAGAGGAGACTGGCATGGAAGTGGAGGCGAGCTCCGGAGGAGAAGCACGGCGGTGTGAGAAGCCGGCCGACCATTGAGGTTTGACTCACAAACAAAAGAAATGAAACGGTATGTATTTACGGGTGGCGTAGTGGGTAATTATTTTCAACTTTAGGGGTAAATCTAATGACGTACCAAACCAAACCGCGGAAGCCTTATTGCTTTTATTATTAGGTATAGATTTTCGAGTCAAAAGTTTGCTTTATAATTGGGCCTATTTTCCCATGCCACTATGCCAGGCCCAGAAAATACAAAATATGGGCCTACCCAGTAGTACTCCGTGGTATATTTGCTTCAGCCCATGCAAGTAATAATCAGAGAAAAAAAGTGCATGAAAACACGGGAAGGGTTTCTTCGGTAATCACTAAAAAAGGGTTCCCTTTGTAAAGGGAACTTTTCCTGCGCTCTCCTCGCGCCAAGTGGCGCCTTCTCCTCGTTTGGTCCCCCCGTGGGTGTTTGCATGTGTGACAAGTGGCAACACTAGAGAGTTTTGGTGTGATTTTCCCATCCCACCGGTTGTAATACGGATGGGTGGAAACGCATTTATTTTTAGATTCGCTTTTTTAAAATGAAATATTTCTAGAACCGTATTTTATAATTACGAACCGTTTTCATATTTGAGATCCTCGCGTCGAGATCTTCAAAACTAGATCCCATGTTGATAGGTTTCGAGAAGCTTTTTTTTATACTACCGGTTCTATATAGTTTGTACACTCGGTAGCATTTTAGTTGTACATCATGTGTAGTTTTGTACTTTCTGTTATCTTTCACGCGGATGTACAACGATGTGTGCGCGGATGTACGACGATGTGCGCGCGGATGTACAGGTGAGTTGGGCGCGGATGTACAGCAGGTTCGCGTGGGTGTACACCGATGTGCGCGCGGATATACAACGATGTGTGCGCGGATGTACGACAATGTGCGCGCGGATGTACAGATGAGTTGGGCGCGGATGTACAGCAGGTTCGCGTGAGTGTACACCGATGTGCACGCAGATGTACAACGATGTGTGCGCGGATGTACGACGATGTGCGCGCGGATGTACAGGTGAGTTGGGCGCGGATGTACAGCAGGTTCGCATGGGTATACACCAATTTGCGCGCGGATGTACATCCGAATCGCACTATTCTGTACTTTCTATTGTATATACTCTGTACTTTCATGTGGCGCGTTAGCGTAGGCGTTAGGGTACGGAGGCTTCATCGCTCGTCGACGCGTCGACGAGCGATGAAGCCTCCGTACCCTAACGCCATTCGGCTGAGTCCCCCCGTACGCCGCGGTAGCGGCGACGGGGGACGAAGCCGAGCCGCTAGACTAAGAAAAACTTGTAACTTGTATATATAACTTAGGGTTGGGGGTGGGGGTGGCAAGTACCCAAATTTATATACCGATATGCACAAGAAATTTAGATCTAATATATGTAGTTTATATATATCAGCCGAAGCTTACCACGTACGTCCATCGTTGATTGTTGTACAAATTGTACAAAGCCACGTGCGGACGCGATTGCTCGCTGACCGCCCGGACTGAATCGTACGCGCGTCAGAGCGTCCCGCGTACGCAGCACGCAGGCCAGCACGCAGGCCAGCATGCGGGAGGCTTCGTACGTCAACGGACAGCCTCTCAATCGTACGTGCGCGGGATTCATTTCCGCTGCCACGTGTCACCGTGTCCTTGCGCGGGTGCCCTTTGCGAAGGGAGACCTTTTCCTAATCGCACCCGGTTTCTTCGTTGCTTCCGCCGCAAATTCGAATGGGACAGGATCACCGCGCGATTTCTTTCCATTTTCTCAAATTTATCCACGGTCGGTTCTTCTTCCTTTTATTCCACGCCGTGATTGCCTCGCAACCACAGTACATAAGGACCGACGGATCTCTTGTATTTGGGGGCAAGATCAGAGAGGCTAGCTCGCGAAACTGCCGTCTCCGTCATCTAGTCTAGCTACAAGAATCGTCGATCAGGTGCATCTAGATCTGGGCAGGGGCGTGCGTGCGTGCGTGCAATGGACGCGGGACCGGCGCTCACCGCCGTCGTGGTCATCCTGGCCGTCGGCGTGCTCGGGCTGCTCGTGTGGTCTGCCTTGAAAGGGAAGAAGAGTGGCGATGAGCCTGGCGATGATCGTGACTGGCGCCGTGCCTGGAGGGACCGTGTCTGGATGGGCAGAAGAGACTCCGTCTTCGGCAGCGAGTTCTCCTCGTCCACCGAGGCGACACCGGAGATCGAGTTCGTCAAGGTGTCTCGGATGGGACACGACGTCTACTGATTGATACGAGTACAATGCTTTTACTATTTTCGTATACACGTTAACGTACTGTGTGCATGTGTACGCAGCAGACGTCGCCCTATTATTTCTTGGACGCGACTACGTATAAGCTGCTTCAATTTGGTAAAACTGTAAGCAGGCACTAAGCATATGTGGGGTTCGTACAAAAGTCAAATCGGTAAGCAAACCACCGTGAGTTCTCTTCTCTAACATGCATGCATGCATTAAAAGCCAAAACTGCTGATGTCATCCCGCATTAAATACCAAATTCGAAAATTTAAAATGTTTTCTAGCTCAAACCGTTTATGCGATTTATGATCCGTTTTCACCGTTGGACTAGTCGCGTCGAGATCTTCGAAACTAGATCCCATATCAATATGTTTCGACGAAATTTTTTTCGGACCCAAAAGTTACCAGCCATTAACACGTAAGTTACCAGGCAGTAGTATGTAAGTTACCACCCCACACAATGATTCATTTTGGACGCAAAATATATAATGGATGGTAACTCTATCGGTCCAGAAAGGTTAACTCCATCAGTCTAGGTTGGGTAACTACATCACTACTGGGTGGCAACTCTATCAGTTTAGTGTGGGTAGCTCTATCAATTTTTGGTGGTTAACTCCATCAGTTTAGGATAACTCCATCACTATTGAGTGGGTGGGTAACTCCATTACTATTGGGTGGGTAACTCTATCGCCACTGGGTGGTAACTCCATCACTATTGGGTGGTAACTTCAATAGTTTAGGTCGGGTAACTCCATCACGATTGGGCAGTAACTTCATCAGTTTACGGTTGGTAACTTCATTAGTTTAGGTTAGTAACTTTATCACTACGGGGTGGTAACTTCAGTAGCTTAGGGGTGGTAACTACATCACTTCGGGATTGGTAACTCTATCACTTTAGGTGGTAACTCTATCGCTATTGGGTGGGTAACTTCATCAGTCTAGGGTGGGTAACTTCATCATTACGGGGTGGCAAGTCTATCAGTCTAGGATGGGTAAATCTATCACTACTAGGTGGGTAACATCATCTGTTTAGGGTGGGTAACTCCATCGCTACAGGATGTGCGGTGACCCAGCACACCACTGCATGGTGTAGTGTGCAAGTCGTTGACATAATACTCACAGAAGGACCTATCCGTGAATATTACATCCCTCAGAGTGGTACAACAGAAACATAGCAGGTCCAAGGTAACACTATAGGATTACAACAATATTCAATACAAAACTTCGAGAACCTTCTCGATACATAGAGAATAGCCTCGTGCAAATGAAATCCAGAACAAATCCAATTCGTATCCCTAAGCTGGAGTTTGTCTCTAGCTCTAATTCCTAATTCACTACTGATGTTGCCACAACCTTAATCTACTCTATCTGGAGTATCTCTATTCCCTATTGTACATATCATTTCAACAGACGTGGTCGCCTCCGTTGGCAGAGTGATCTCCTCGACATCGTTGACATTGCTCCTTCGTGGCCATAGTTGTAGTCGTGCTTCGGTTGGTGAAGTAGCGGTTGACTCCTTAATGAAGATCTCGATGTCGTGATGGACCACCGTCAACTCCTTTGATGGCTCCAAAGTCTAAGCAGGGGGTCAAAAGGGCAAGGGTGAGTAACCAGCGTTACCCAGCAAGTCCATTATGTACGGTGGGAAGTTTGATGCACTAGCTACAGCTTTAGACTCCAGGGAGCCTTAAGCTTAATGCAAGGTTTTTGTAAACATTTCTTCAAGAGGTTGCTTTTATTTCTGAAGACTATGCCCGTCATCCTTCACAGGGCTAGAACTTTCATGGAGTTCCTTTCCTGCAGCGTTCGCAGCTCCTTCCCGGAACAGGGAGTAACATGTTACAATTTTTTACACTCTGTAGAGGTGCGTTACTTTACCCATAAGAGATCAAGACTTTGTTGCACAACCGGGTGATCTTTCCCGTCCACACTCTCTTTGGTGTGGGGCCCAGTTTTTGATCCAAGTCATTCACTGTGCTTCTCCGCACAACGCATGCCCACCCAATTCATGCATAGCGAGTTCACCCCTGATGCTCTACCCCTTCCGGTAGACACCTAGGCTCTCCTTGCAGACCATCCTAGACCCCAGTCGCCGTGGGACTTAAGGGATCCCACCCATGTGCATGTAGTCCCGCAAGACCTACAGCTTACGGCACTGGCAGCCCGTTGACATGCATCCGGGAGAAGTACATATGGCATTTCCCGTCCCATTCCAGGTCTTATGGTTAACGCGTCTTTACGGCGCAATCATTATGACGGCATTTGTTGTTAATCCTAGGTAATACTTTCCCTTGCAAATGGAACCTCCGGACCTATTCTTCTTACCATGGTCCCATTTGCCAACCATAATAGGTTACCACCACTCAGGTAGATAGCCAAATAGTCAAGTTATTAAAGAAATAGGTTTTATGCTTTCATTTGTATAAAGGTGATAATATAATAAGGTTTTGCAAATAGTTTTCTAACAAATATTTCAAGAGGTATGAGCAAGTGATGAACTTGCCTGTGATAGAGGTGGCAGTTCATGCCCTTCGGGGTTCTAGGGTGCGTCAGAACCCGGAGATCTGAAAACAGCAAAGTAGTCCGGGTAAGGACTACTGGAAACACTTGCAATATGCTATTATGCATAAATATGAGATGCATCGAATATAACCCAAAATACCCAAACTCACAAGTAAGCGCTTTGCGTTATTGATTACTTTGTTAACGGTGAGATCTTTGAGTTGTTATAACTTTTAGACTTAAGTGTTTGCTATGATTATCAAAGTAATGTTTTACATGATTAATAAACAACTTACAGATGCTCACTTAAGGATTGCATTTATTTCATAAATTTTATTTTACTTAACTACTTTCAAAAAGTAATAACACTAGAGTGATTGATTTTCAAATGAACTCCTTTTTGTGTGTTTTACCTAGGATGAGTAACGGAACAGTCATTTACATTATGGTATTTGAGTTCAAATTTTATGTGTTGAACCTTTATTTCAAATTTATTTTCTATTTAGAAAATTAGTTGTTTAGAAGCTAGTACAATTCAATTCCACTTACTACCTTTGAATTAATTACATAAGAAAATTCTTTTCCAATAATTTATTTTAAAATAATTGAAATCATATCCATTTATGGATCTTAGTATTTTTTTTTCATTCAATAAAACCTTTTCAATAAATGAACTAAAAATCATATTTGAAATCCTTATAAAATTTTGAGTTTAAAACATATTTTAATTTATTTTTAGGAATTTATTTGAATTCTTATTTTTGAATTAGAATTTGAGTTTGAATTCAATGTATCTTATAGTAAAAACTATAATTTCATTTAGGTCCTTGGTTCAACTGGTTGAACCAAATCAACCTGGTTCCTGGCTCGGGTCCGACCGACCGAGCCAGCATCCACGCCTCTCTCTCACCTCTCTCCTCTCTCCCTCTCAACCCCGAGCTCCTCACGATTCCCATGTCACCACCGCCGTCGCCGGCTAAATCCGGCCAGCTCCGGTGACCTCCGCCGCCGTGCTAGGGCGCAACAGAGAGCCCTTGCGACGCCCTTCCTTCTCCTCCATGTCGATCTACTTTCCCCTGCCTGATGTGGCCGTGCTCGACCTAACCCTAGGGTTGGGGTTGTCGGTAGCAGCGCAACGCCGTCGTGCTCCCGACCCTCGCTGCTCTACCGTGGTTGATGTGGAGCTCGCCTTCATGCCGCCGTGGTGTTGGTGTGGAGCTCGCATCATCCCTTGGTCCTCCTCCAGGACCACACGGGCACTGCCCCGTCGTCCTGGCGTTACGGCCATGGGCGCTGGTAAGCTCCCTTCCTCCTTCTCACTCTCATCTGGTTCCCTCTCCTGGCCTTCGTGCCAAACTCTGTGAAGCTGGATAAGTAGTAGTGATTTAGATACTTTGCTATTGATTAGGTGATAAACTGTTCTGGTGCTTCAGTGCTGATCACTGGATGATGCTGTGATGCTCCTCTATCTTTTATTGGAACTGATCTAGCTGATGACAGAGGTTGTGATGCTAGATGCTTGTGATGTTAACTGTCTATATCCAGTTCCTGCTAGTGGAAGTGAGCATGTTGTGTTACTCTGAACCTTTGGGTTTAGAGATGTGCCGCTGCTCTGATGTTACTCTCTGGCTGATGCTCTGGTGCCTATATATCAATTGCTGATGCAATTAATTTTAGAGTTGGTAAACAGCTTTAGACATTTGGTTGTGTTTGAGGTGCTTCTCCCCTTGAGGGATCTGTGCCCAGCAACCAAGTGTGTTGGATCTGTGCTACCAACAGATGTGAATCCACGCAATATTTGCTTATGTGCCTTTGCTCAGCTTTTTGGTAATTGTGTCCCTGCCTGTGATGCATAGGCTGAGGCCTTTATTTGAGAAGAACGGATGCTTGCTTGTGATTTAAATCCCAGTGATAAAATAGCATAGCACCTCTATGCCTAGCTGAGGGGAAAACCCCACCCAAACCACATATGAGCACTTAGCAAATTTATTTGCTAAAGAAAATTTGAGGATCAACCTCTTGGTGATTTGAGGTGGTGGCTGTGTGGATCTGCTGTTTGATATCTTGTGGCTGTCTTGATCAACAGATCTAGTGGATCCTCCCCTTGTTCTGCTTGTTAGCCTGCTCCTCCTGCTCCAGGTGCTTCCTTCTAGCTCGTGGCTATCTCTCCTTGCTCCAGCTTGCTCTGGATCCACTCTAGTCCATCTTGCTTTGCTCACAGCAGGTTTTGTTGGTGGAAAATGGATGGATCTGGGGTGTGGGTTGGCTTTGTGATGTGCTCTTGTGTGTGGAGAGCTGTGAGGCTCGAACTGGTGTTCTCTGTGAAAGAACTGGTGCTTGCTGCTGGTTGCTACGACTCTTTGCTCTTATCCTTACTGCTGGTGTGTGCCTGCCTGTGTGAGCTGCCTGCCTGCTTGTGCTCCAGATATTTTCATCTGTTGAAGCTCAGGTTCGGCTGGTTTGGTATTATCCCCATGTGGTTCATTCTTTTGGCTTGCCAAGTGGATTTTGCTGCTGCCCTGCCAGTGATGATGATCTGAGGCTAAACTGTGGTAAAGAACAGATACTACACTTAGCCCCTTAACTGTAATCCGATGAGGTGCTTAGCAGTGCATCACACTGCCAACTGAGGATTAACCTAACACTAACCCTCCTGTTTATTTCCATTTGCTATATTTTCTTTTTGTTTTGCAGGAAACAGGTTTGAAGTTAAACTAATCTTGAAGAGATGATAAATACAAGACTTTTAGTTTAGGAAAATAAATCTATTTATATATTTGTGTTTCCTTTTGTTGTTGAAATTATTGCAATGACAAAGTATTATTGTGATTACACAATTAAGTTATTTGTTTTGTTTTAATCTATAAACAAGAGTTGTAAACATGTGTTTGTAATTATTTGATTTATTATTCACTATTAATTCATTTGTTGGATTATTCTATATAAATAACTGTATTTTCATTTTTGCATTCCATTTGAGTTTAAATATTATTATTATATTCGGTAAAGTAGAATTCCCAAAACAAGTAAAATACCTAGAGGTCATGCCGGAATTCATCGAGTTCACCTAAAATGAGCTAAACCCTAAGTCATGAATGTGATAAGAATCCGATCCCTCCAGGGTTTTAGTTTGCGAAAAAATTTATTCGGGTTTTCAGATGCATGCATGCAAATGCACAAACTCCTATTTCTATCCTTCGTTGGATCCTAAATGCTGGGGTATTACAGGATGGTAACTCTATCTCTATGGAGCCGGCAAGCCATTCCGCCCCTATTCCCATATGCTACTCCTTACTGCTCCGCTCCGATGGATTCCACTGAGAACGTGGGTACCTCGCGACGTCTTCAAGAAGGGGGTCGATGCCCACAGGCGCCTTCGTCGCAGAGCTTACGCTCGGACCACATCTGTACTTCCACTGAGAACCATGCCAAGTATTGGGAGCTTTGGAGCAGCTCCAAAACCACGCCTCCAGTGAGGTTAGCGACGTCGGGAGGTGCCGTCGTAGTCTGCCGATGCACATAACATGAGCATGGGTTTCCCCATAGCTGGCAGCAAACCCGGCGCGGAGGCGATGGTGGCTGAGTCACGCACAGATGTGACACCGAGGAGGAGCACATTACCGGCGTCGAAGTCAAAGAAGCCCAACCACACGCGCCAGAGCAGAGCAGCAGCGGATTCCTTGGCAGAGCAGAGTGTCATCGACGCGGAGACCTTGGAGGCCGAGTCACGCACCCACAGGTCCAGAGGTTAGAGCTGGCGTGCGTGCTTGCTGCAGAGATCCACGGTTGAGCTTCTCAGAACGGACCGTCCGAGACTCGCCTTCAAGCTTGCGGCGGCGGCAGAACGGGCGTGAATGGGTTCAGGGCGATGGGTTGGGAGCCCTGCCGTGGGGCTGCGGGATGGAGGGCGGACAGAGGACGGGAGAGCGAGGAGTAGGACGGACTGGAGGCGCACAGGTCGGTGAAGAACTCGCTGGACCGGGCGGAGCTCCGGCGATCCGGGCCTGACGTGCGAGGGGGTTGGTGGAGGAGGTGAGCATGGCCGGTGGTTTGAGGCTGTGGCCCTCGCGGTCGTCCTCCCCATCCCGTTCCCGGCGCTTGGCAGCGCTTGGCGGCGCGGGGGCTGGTTGCGGTGGTGAGGAGCGCGGGGCGTGTTGGTGCGGGGGCGGAGGTGCAGGGAGGTTGGACGGGAGATTCTGTTGATCTCGACCGTACATCCAAAAATCTACGGCTTGCGGAGCTGCGTCGACTTTTACCAAATAGAAGTTGCTTCTGATTAGATTAAGCGTATTTGTTTGTTCTATTTCAACCCTAGGCATAGGCAGAGATGAGATGAGACGAGTGCTAGCTGCTAGGCTAGGTCTTTATGTTCCGAGAGGCAAGTAGGTGTTTACGCACAGTTTTACTTTCTCCTTTGGTCTACTTTCCCTGTACCCTATTTGCCTGTAAGAAACTTTGTATTTCCCTTGAGAGAAGTCCAATTTACCCCCCTAAACTTGTCGAGAAGTTCAATTTGCAACCCTTAATACTCATTTGGTTCACTTTTCAACCTTGAATTATGAAAACCGTTAAAAATAAGACCTTTCACCGTTTGGCCAGGTTTTACACCGGTTTTTGTCGCCACGTAAGCGTTTTTTTTCCCGTATGCTTACTCAATGTACTGGTCGAAATTAATCTACTACGGAGTACGCACGCAATACATGTACTCTCTATCCAGACCAGAGAGGCAGAGACCACACATTCGGCTCATACCCATCCCGCTCGTCTCCCGCCAAAAAAAAAAGAAAACATCCTGCTCGTCTTCATCGAACGGCGACGACGGAAGAGCACCTACGCCGGCCAGTAGTCACCTAGCTCTGTCGCCTGCCTTCAATCAGCCTCCACCCTCCACATCCCTTCCGTGCCCAGCCTCCATCTAGTAGAGAGCGGCGACAACGCAACGTGGCGAGTCGCTGCTGTTCCGGCGCGGACAGCAGATCGGAGGGGAAGCTCACATGAGGGAAAGGGGCTGGCGGCGGGCTGTGATCTGGTTGTCCGGCGGCCCAGGTAGGGGCCGGCGGCGCTGTGATCTGGTTGTCCAGCGGCGCTGTGATCTGGCGAGGGGTTATCGATACCGGCCTGTGACTTTGTTACTTTGCGAGAATGAGAGACAAAGTCTGATCGGGTCTGCTTCTGGCGCATGCATGTACGAGCATACGCAAATACAAGTATATGGTATTTCGACCAATAAAATGAGTTCGCATAACGAAAAAAGCTTACGTGGCAACAAAAACCGGTTTAAAACCTGGCCACACGGTGAAAAGTGTTATTTTAAATGGTTTTCATAATTCATGGTTGAAAAGTGAACCAAATGAGAGTTAAGGGTTGCAAACTGAACTTATTGATGAGTTTAGGGGTGTCGGAGAACTGTCCCAGGAACTGGGTGTGTCTCACGAAGGATCGAGTAAGGGGCTGAACACGGAATCAAACAACCCTCAACGTGCCTCGACGAAGGTGCTCGCCTAGATCGCTGCGGGGAAGCACTGCAGAGAGGAATGCGCGGTATTACCCAGGTTCAGGGCCCTCTAGGTGAGGTAAAACCCCTACGTCCTGCTTCGAGTTGTATTGCACTTGCTTGGAGAGGTTTTTGTACAGAGTGAGCTTGGCGAGCTCGAGGTGCCTACAATGTCTAGGGTTTTGTCTGAGCTCCAAGATGGTGAACTTGTGAACCCAGAATGCCTACCAAAGATCGAACCCTTTGCCCGAACGGGCTCCTCCTCCTTTTATAGGTGTCTCGGGCCTCTTCCGCCCAAACATTTGGGCGGGAAGGGCTACCACATGGCGACGAAGGAGGAGGCGCGGTGCACCAAAAAGGTGGAGTCTACCATAAAGGTGAAGGCCATGGACGGTTTTTACTGGTAAAAAGGGGGAAAGAAGAGATTTGACACGTGCATTACCACGTAATTACGCGGTCCACGGCAGGGGAGCGGCGTCACCAAAGCTAAAAAGGGGCACCGGCCAGCCAGGACGGTGGGCTGGCGCTGCGGAGGTGGAACGGGTCCCACGGTGACGTCGCCCTTGGAGCGTAGCTGCAGACGGTTCCCTTATCACCAAAGCGGCAATACTCGTTGCCCGCTTTGCTTGGCGCTGCTTTATTGACTCCTTTATACATGGAAACGGCAACTGCGGCGTCGTCGTCACCGCGCGCAGGCGCGCGCGTCACTCTGCACATAGGCGCAGAGCCCATGTGCGCTCTGCCGCGGAGGCAGAGCTGGCTTCCAGAGGAAGGAAGCTTCGCGAGGCAGAAGGCCTCGCCGAGCCTTCCGGCTTGGTCCTTAGCAGAATTGTTGGCGGCGTCCGCGACGCCTTCTCGAGGAGAGGTTCCTCGCCAAGGGAGAAAACCCTCGACGAGGAGAAAAGGTCCCTCGCGAGGAAAAAACCCTCGCGAGGCTCGCCAGGCTTGGAGAGCCTGGTCCTTAGCGAAATCTTCTGAAGAATCTTGTGGGCCCTGGCAGGCCGGCCCGTGGTACCCTGGTTTCCACTGTGCCGACCCGCGTCAACGCGGTGGCAATAGCAAAGGTGCGCCATGTGGCGGCGGCGGGCACCAACGAGCACGGCGCCACCGAGATGAGGCCGTCCGGCAGCAGGCTCACCGAGGGATTCTACCCCATCTTCGTCCATACTCTTTACGCCGGTCTGGTTCCTCCCTTCTCTGAGTTCCTCTTGGCGATTCTGGAGGTGTATCAGATCCAGCTGCTCCATCTTCATCCCAACTCCATCCTCGTCCTTGCCATCTTCGCCCACCTCTGCGAGGCCTACATCGGCATCCGTCCTTCGGTGGCGCTCTTCCGCAGCTTCTACTCTCTCCGGAGCACTGCCGCCGACGAGCGGCTCGGCTGCGTCTCCTTCCGCATCGCCGCCGCCAGGAGTGAGAACTACATCCCCATCGCCTGGATCGGCGAGAACGCCGTCACCAAGGTGACGAAGAAGGTGGAGAAGTTCCGCGAGAAGTGGCTCTTCGTCGACACCAAGAGGGTAAACCCTCTCTTGGAGGTGCCCGAGGCCCCCCCGAGGAAGTGGGCGCGCTGGGCGAGCGCAGACTTCAGGGGCCAGAGGCTTGACGTGGTGTACGAGTGCATCCGGCGCATCTGCGAGGCAGGAGTCACCGGCCAGATGGTGGCAAGAGACTTCACGAGGCGCCGAATCGCCCCCCTCCAATGGCACTCCGAGCCGATGTGGCGGTACACAGGCAAGGAGGACGCGATGCGGCTGAGTTCGGACGGCTTCACGCCTAAGGTGCTACGCCAGATCATGGGGGTCCTCTTCGCGACGACGGAGATCCCCTCTCCTACCAAGGACGAGGCTCGGCCACTCATCAGCTTTGCCGAGGAAAGCATTGAAGCGCAGCGCCGGTGCATGCCGGTGTTCGACGAGTGGGGAATAGTGCCTGCAGGGCACCGCGGGCCTCGTCCTAACCCGTGGGCGGCGGAGCCGGAGTACATGGACGAGTCTCCGGAGCCGGAGGAGGCCGAAGAATCTGCCGAGGAAGAGGCCTCGAGAGGCGCAGACCCCCTTGGCGAGGACGAGGCCTCGAGAGACGCTGACCCCGTTGGCGAGGGTGAGGCCTCGAGAGGCGCCGACCCCTCGAGAGGCTCCGCCGGCTCCTCAAGGAGCGCTCCTGCCGAGGTGGACCTCCAGGTGCTCTCCTCCAGCGATGAGGAGGGTGCCTTCCGCGTCGCCCGCTCCCAACACGTCGGAGAGGAGGAGGAGACGAGCGGCAGCGGGGGAGGACGCTGCGAGCCCCGCTCCAAGGCCATCCACGACAGGAGAGCCGCGACCGCGAGGAGCGCCCCTCGCGTGGAGGCAGGGGCGCCTCAGGAGGAGGCCGGAGCAAGCAACACCCAACCGCCCAAGGCGAAGAAAAGGGTGTGGGTGATGGCTGACGAGTAAGCCTTGATTCTTCTTTTTCTTTTGTCGCTTTTGCTTCTGGAAAACCCTCTTGAAGGATCTTCTACTTGTCTTTCTTTCAGGCAACCCGCGGCGTCAAAGAGGCGGCGGCTCCGCAGGCTTGGGGAGACCGCCAGCGTCGTCGCGGAGACGCCAGCGGCTGACGAGCCGCGGCAGGCAGCTGTTCCTCCTGTGGACGAGCACCGCGCGGAGGTGGTGGTGGTTGAAGAGGCCACGCCGTCGCCGGTTCGTGCGGCAACTCCTCCCGTGGTGGAGCGCCGCACGGAGGAGGTGACTGAAGAGGTGGCGCCGTCCTCGGCTCGAGCGGCGACTCCTCCCGTGGCGGAGCACCGCGCGGAGGAGGTGATAGAAGAGGTGGCGCCGCCGTCGCCAACAAGGACGGCCACTCCTCCCGTCCAGATCGAGACGGAGGAGGAGAGGGTGGACGAGGAGATCGTCATGGAGCCGCCTCCAGTGGGGGAGGAGGCTCCCTCACGAGGGGCCGATGCGCCCGAGACCGTGGCGGACGCGGCCGTCACGGAAGGGGCAGGAAGCGCCCCTGAGGAGCAGGAGGCGGAGGCACCTCCGGAGCCCACAGGCGCTGGAGCTGAGCACGAGAGGACGCCCAGCCCCCAGAGGGCAACCGAAGCGAGCGCCGAGGGAGGCGCCCCCACGAGCCCCCGGGCCGCACCAGAGGCGGCCGTGAGCCCAAGGCAAGAGGCCTCGGGCGCCTCGACAAGGGTCGAGGCCTCCGCACCCAGCAGTGGTGCGGGGACCTTGGCGCTGCAGGAACCGCGGCGCCATGCAATTCGTCGCCGAGTCGTCCTCAACCAGGCGCGGCGGACGCTCGACGAGCTGGAGGAGCAGCTCGCCGAAGAAGAACTTGCCCTGGCGGAGGAAAGGACAAGGCTTAGCGAGTCCTGGGCCCTTCTCCACGAGAGGGTGGAGATGTGCCGCCGGCAGGACGCGGCGGCCCAGGCGGAGCGCCAAGAGGCCCTCCGCTTCACCAAAGAGACCCGCGACAGCATCAAGCGGGAGGCGGAGGAGGTCATGGAAGAGCTGGACACCACCAGGGAAGCGCTCGAGGTGGAGACCGCCTCCAAGCATGATGAGCTAGTGGCCGCGGAGCAGAAATTCGCCGCTGACTCCGAGGTCGCAAGGGCCAGCTTGAAGGAGCTCCGCGAGCTGCTGGATGCTCGCGAGGGGCAGCTGGCGCCGCGTGAGGCAGAGTTGGCGCGACGCGAGGGAGAGCTCTCCCTCCGCGAGAAGGAGCTGCGCCAGCGCGAGGAGCAGGCCCAGCTGCTCGAGGAGGCCCAGGCCACCCGCGAGGGGCAGCTGCAGGAGCGCGAGGGCCTGGTGGCCCAGAGTGAGGCCACCTACGCGGAGCGCCACGAGAAGGCCAACGCCGACTTCGTGGTGAAGACGAAAAGAATCCAGGAAGAGGCCGACACCAGGGTCCAGCTTATCCGCGAGAGCCTCTCCAAAGATTACGATGAGAAGGCCACGAAGCAGGAGGACCGCTTCAAGGCAAAACGCAAAGAGTTCCAAGACCGCATCAAGGAACTCGAGCTGGAGGAGAAGCGGCTAACCTCCTGCCTCGAGCAGGCCAGGGAGGCTCAGGCTCGCGCGGAGGGGAACGCTGCCGCCCTGGAGAGGGACCTGGACGAGCTCCGACAGCAGGTGGGGCCGGTCGTGAGCCTCGTGGAGCAGGCACGGGACCAGCGCCAGATCGGCCAGTCCATGTCACGCCAGCGCCAGGGCATTCTCCAGAGCTTGGTGAACCGCGCGCGCGCCGTCAGGAATGACTTGAGGATCGAGGTGCCCCCCTTCTCCGCAGGGATCGACGCCGAAGTCGCGTACTCGTTCTTCTTCGAGCAATTCCTCGGAAAACTTGAAGAGACTGCGAAGTGCTTCGATGAGCGCGTCATGGAGGAGAGCCGCGATCTCCTCTTCATCGCCACCAGCCGCATCTTCAGCAACCTCGTGAGGCTCCAGCCCTCGCTTGACCTCGAGACTGTGATGGCGCCGCCGGTCACTATCAGCGACAAGGCGCAGAAGGCCGCCGTCGCGTACGCCAAGAAATTCGACCAAGTCGTGGTTGATGAGGACGAAGGCGACGACGAGGAGGATGCTCTGGAGGAGGAGACGGAGACCACCGTGGACCAAGCAGGCACCTCGAGGGGCGCGATGGCCTGAACTCCTATATCTGGGTGTGCAGAGGCACGAATTTATCTTAGCATTTAATTGTAATAGCCCTGTAAGGACTTGTTTTAATCTTTGTTTGCTTGGTGAACATCCCTCGTGAGGCTTTTGTCTTCCCTTTCATGTCTTTTTCGCTCTGCGTCTTAGGACCCTCTCTTAGCGCTACACCACCGCCGCTTCGGTATGCGAGAGTTGGGGCTTCACAAGGTCGGGGGGTGCGTGAGGCCTCAAGAGGTAAGAGCCCCCAAGTCGCGATGCTTGGGGTTCCCCTTCAACGCGCAAGCAGCCAATGAGGTGCAGGAGAAAGAAAAGAGGCTCGAGGGATGAAAACCAGCGAGGGGAAAATTAACCAAGTGTTTGGACTTAGCTTCGCGAGGCGTTTTGCCTTGGAGAGGGTGTTGGTTCCCTGGCGAGGTGTTTTCATCTTGGAGAGGGTGTCGGTTCCCTGGCGAGGTGTTTTGTGCCTGCTTCCTGCATTTTGACAGATAGGCGTACCCACAAGCAATACATAGCTAGATAACTTATGCGTGCTCGTAAGTTCCTTCATGTGTGTCTTGCGAGGAGAACAGGCACCAAGGTCCTGGGTGAGTTGACGTGCACGGGAGCCGGCTCATGAGTTCAGAGCTCCTTGGGAGTTGACAGGCATGAAAGCTGACCCGTGAGTTCAGAGCTCGGATCCCTTGGGTTTGATGTGCTTCCGGGATGCTCCCGTGGCATGGCACCATGCTAGCCCCCGCTCGCGAGATACACAGGAGGGATCATACGAGCAAGGATAAAACAGCAACAACATGTGCTGGCGCGAAGCGCAAAGGTTCAAAATGACCTGAAACAGAGGTTCATTACACTGGCGTGGCCAGAAACACAAAAATCCGCCATGTCAGGCATGGGGTTCCACATGCTGTGGCTGAGACTCTCGAGGGGGCGTGCTCGGGGCGACGCATGTAGGGAGAGCTCAGAGGGGGCCCCCTAGGCGGGGGTGGCTTGTAGAGCCTGCGGTCCACCATGGCGGGCATGGGGATCCACCTCGCCAAGGCATGGTGCTTGAAGAAGTCACCTTGCCGAGGCGCGGTGGCTTGGGAGTCTTCTCGAACGGCCCGCGGCAGCATGTAGTAGAGAGGGGAGCCCGAAATTTTTCCTCATGGAGGATGAAGGCGCGTGGCTCTCCCTTGATGCAAAAAGTTGCTCGTCGAGGACGATCAGGGGTATAACTTGCGCAGGTGCTGGATGTTCCAGGGGTTGGCGACAGGGGTGCTGTCCTCCGTCTCGAGCCGCGCGGAGCCAGGCCTGGCGATGTGCACGACTCTGTAGGGGCCTTCCCACATTGGCGAGAGCTTGTGGAGGCCTGTCCTGGAGAGGATTCTCCTCAGGACAAGGTCTCCTGCTTCGAGAGTGCGCGGGCGGATGTGGCGGCTGTGATAGCGACGGAGATCTTGCTGGTACCCTGCCGCTCTCAGGGCCGCATTGCGGCGGAGCCCTTCAAGTAGCAGGAGGTCATCATTGCGGAGCTCGTCCAGCTCAGCCTCCTTGAAGGCCAAGACTCGGGGAGAGCCATGAGTGATCTCGCTGGGGAGGACGGCTTCAGCACCATAGACGAGGGAGAACGGCGTCTCACCAGTAGGCTTTGTTGGCGTGGTGCGGATGGACCAGAGCACCGAGGGGAGCTCGTCGATCCAGTGCTTGCCGCTGGCCTTGAGGCGGTTGAAGCTTCTCGTCTTGAGGCCCTTGAGCACCTCGGCGTTGGCTCGCTCAGCCTGCCCATTGCTTCGTGGGTGCGCCACCGAGGCGTAGCAGATTTGGGCGCCGAGGCTGCCGCAGTAGGACTTGAAGGCGCCGCTGATGAACTGTGAGCCGTTGTCGGTGATGATGCGATTGGGCACGCCGAAGCGGCAGACCAGGCTCCTTATGAATTTCACCGCTGACTTCGCCGGTATGGTGCGCACGGGTTCCACCTCAGGCCACTTGGTGAATTTGTCGATGGCGACGTAGAGGTAGCGGTAGCCCCCAAGCGCTCGCGGGAAGGGTCCCAGGAGATCCAGCCCCCAGACCGCGAACGGCCAGGAGAGCGGGATCGTCTGGAGTCCTTGCGCGGGCTGGTGGATCTGCTTGGCGTGGAATTGGCAGGTGTCGTAGGATTGGACGATTGCGGCTGCATCTTGAAGCACTGAGGGCCAGTAGAAACCACTCCGAAAGACCTTGCCTGCAAGGGTGCGCGAGGACGAATGGTGGCCGCACTCTCCGCTGTGGATGTCATTGATGAGCTGGCGGCCTTCCTCGGCAGGGACGCACCGCAAGGCAACCCCATTGGGGCGCTTACGGTACAGGTCTCCGTCGTGGAGGCAGTAAGACTTGGCCTGGCGAGCTATTCTTTCGGCTTCAGCGTCTTCTTCGGGGAGGGCTCGATTTTGCAGGTAGTTCTTGATCTCGTCGATCCAACCAGTGTCTTGTCGTACCAAGGTCAGCAGCAAGCGAGAAGCCTGAGGGCAGCCCGCAGTTTGGTGCTCCACTGGTTGGGGCTGGCGGGAGCTCCTCGTCGATGCTGATATTGGCCACTGGCTGCTTGACTGAGGCCTTGGTGAGCCTCTCCTCGAATACTCCAGGCTTCTGGGCTTCTCTTCTTGCTGCTCGCCTGGCGAGGTCATCTGCCTCTTGGTTTTCTGCTCGCGGGATGTGCTTGAGCTCCATGCCCCTGAAGTGCTTCTCCAGCTTGCGTACCTCTTCAAGGTAGGCCACCATGTAGGTGTCCTTAGGCGTGTAGCTTTTGTTGAAGAAGTTGACGAGGAGCTGAGAGTCGCCCTTGATGAGGATGCGCTTGACGCCGAGGGCGATGGCGGCTTTGAGCCCGGCGAGGAGGCCTTCATATTCAGCAATGTTGTTGGAGACCTTGTCGTTGTCCTTGAAGCACAGCTGGACGGCGTAGTAGAGCTTGTCGCCTGTTGGTGAGGTGAGGACGGCACCAGCCCCTGCACTCCTGGCCGCGAAGGCGCCGTCGAAGTGCATGGTCCAGGAGCCTGGTTCCGTCCCACCTGAGGCTGTGGCTTCCTCCTCTTGAGGCTCTTCTTCGTGTGTGTCTGTCCACTCGGCCATGAAATCGGCCAGCGCCCTGCCCTTGATGACCCTGGTGGTGTCAAACTCCAGCTCGAAAGGTTGTAGCTCGATGCCCTAGCCCGCGACGCGATCTGTTGTGTTTGGGTTGCGCAGGACTTGCTCCAGGGGATATGAGGTGACCACCTTGATGGGGTGACCCTGGAAGTAGTGGCGTAGCTTTCTGGAGGCGCTGAGGAGCGAGAAGAGGAGCTTTTGCTGCATGGGGTAGCGCTCGCGAGCATCCCGTAGCACTGTGCTGACGAAGTAGACGGGGTGCTCGACGAGGGTAGTTGTTGGCGTGGCAGCGGCTGGCTCCTCTCCGGGCTTGGTGGAGTCCTCGGCGAGGGTTTCTTGAGGCCCCGCTTGTAGAGGCTCGGCATGAGGCTGGAGGCTTGACGAGGGTGCCTCCTTGTCTGGTGGTTCTGGGCTTGGCGATGTAGAGGTCTGCTTGGCGAGGACTGGCTCTTCCCTTTCAGCCACCAAGACCGCGCTTGCCGTCTGAGGAGTGGCTGCAAGATACAGCTTCAGAGGCTCGTGAGGGCGTGGGGCAACCATGATGGGTGGGCTCGCCAGGTATTTCTTCAGGTCCTCAAAGGCCTTTTCTGCTTCAGGGGTCCACTTGAAAGGGCCGAACCTCTTCATGATCTTGAAAAATGGCAGCGCCCTCTCGCCGAACTTGGAGATGAAACGGCCAAGGCTGGCCATACATCCCGCTAGGCGTTGCATGTCTTTGAGGCGACGAGGAGGCTGCATCTGCTCTATGGCTTTGATCTTGTCGGGGTTGGCCTCGATGCCGCGGTGGGATACTAGGAACCCGAGGAGCTTGCCTGAAGGGACCCCGAAGACGCACTTGGCGGGGTTCAGCTTGATGTTGACCTTGCGCAGGTTGGCAAAGGTCTCCTCGAGGTCCTGGATGAGCGTGCTTTCTTCACGAGTCTTGACGACGATGTCATCGACGTAGGCCTCTGCATTCTTCCCCATTTGAGCCCCCAAGGCGATCCTCATGAGGCGCTGGAAAGTGGCGCCGACGTTCTTCAGGCCGAAGGGCATGCAGACGTAGCAAAACACACCACAAGGGGTGAGAAATGCTGTCTTCTCCTCGTCCTCCTTCGCCATCTTGATCTGGTGGTAACCAGAGAAGGCATCCAGAAAACAGAGGAGCGCGCAGCCGACGGTGGAGTCCACGATCTGGTCGATCCTTGGGAGGGGATAGGGGTCCTTGGGGCAGGCCTTGTTGAGGTCGGTGAAGTCGATGCAGAGGCGGCTCCCTCCGGTGTGTTTGGGGACGACCACACCGTTGGCGAGCCAAGTGGGATGGACCACTTCCTTGATGATGCTGGCCTTCTTCAGCTTCTCTACCTCCTTGATGATGAAGTCTTGCTTCTCTGGCGCCTGGCGCCGCGCCTTTTGCTTCACGGGGCGTGCGTTTGGACACACGGCTAAGTGGTGCTCGATCACCTCCCTCGGTACTCCAGACATATCTGACGGTGTCCATGCGAACATGTCAGAGTTTGCCCTGAGGAAGGGGACGAGCGCGCTTTCCTATTTGGGAGGCAGTTTGGCGCCGATGGTGACGCTAGCCCCCGAGCCGCTTGCCTCAAGAGACACTTGTTTTGTCGCGGCCTTCTCCTGAGAGAAAAGCTGCTTCTTCTTGGCGGGGGGCCTCGGCAAGGGATCCTCGTCCTCGTCAGCAGGTGACGCCACCGCGGCAGCCTTGTAGGCTGCTTGCGCAGCGTACAAAGCGTCCGAGACCACGCCGCGGATGACGATGGTGCCACCCGAGCCAGGGAGCTTGACGAGGTTGTAGGCGTGGTGGGTCACCGCCATGAACTTGGCGAGGGCGGGGTAGCCGAGGATGGCGTTGTAGGGCAGGCTGATGTGCGTGACGTCGAAATCGATCAGCTCGGTGCGGTAGTTGGCCTGGGTGCCGAAAGTGACGGCGAGCCTCACCTGCCCCAAAGGGGTGGTGAGACCCTCAGTCACTCCCGAGAAGGGCCTGATGGGCATGAGCCGCTCGTAGGGCACCTGCAGCTTCTCGAATGTCTCGACGGAGATGACGTTGAGGCCTGCACCCCCATCAATGAGCGTCTTAGAGACGGCGATGTTGTTGATGGTGGGAGTGCAGACCAACGGGATGGTGCCGACGGTTGAGGTGGACTTGGGGTGGTCGGTGGAGTCAAAGGTGATGGGGCACTGGGACCACTTGAGGGGCCTGGAGGCTTCAACCCCGGGAAGGGCTGCCGCGACCTCGCGAACGAATTGCTTGAAGTGGCGGTTGGAGCTGGGGGCCTAAGCCCCGCCAAGGATGCAAGCGGCTCCGCGAGGCACCTGGTAGCCCTCAGGAGTCTCGGCAGGGAGTTCATGGGCTGGGCAGCATTGGCCTGGGGGTTCTGCTGGTAGTTGTCGTCGTAGTTGTTGTTCCAGCGTCGCCCCCCGCGGCCGCCGCGGCCGCCGCCGCGGCCTCCGCGGCCTTGCGGCCGACCGTTTGCCTCGCGAGCCTTGCGAAGCCTCTTGAGGTCGTAGCAGTCCTCGGTGGCGTGGGAATGCCTGTTGTGGTAGATGCAGAAAGGGCGATCGTCCTTATTCTCGGGTCCTACGGCTGGAGTGGCAGCTTGGCGAGGCTGCTTGGCGTCAGGTTCAGCCGTGAGGACCGCAGTGGTCTTGCGCTTCTCGGTGGACTTCTTCTTCTTCTTGGACCCCTCGGCGGGGTCCCCTGGCTCGTTCTTGACGAACAAGCGGCCCTCCTCGGCCTTGGCGCACTTGTCCGCCAAGTCGAAAAGCTTGACGACGGTGGTGATGTTGTCGTGGATGCCAAGCTTCTCGAGCATTCGTACATCCGTGACCCCAGCCTGGAAAGCCGAAATGACCTGGGCATCGGTGGCGTTGGGGATGTTGTTGCGCACTTGGCTGAAGCGCTGGATGTACTTGCGGAGGCCGCGCTCGTACGTGCCCTTGAAGTTGGTGACGAAGCACCGGCAGAGGTCCTCCCAAGTGTTGATGGACTCGGCGGGGAGGTTGGTGAGCCATGAGGACGCGGAGTCCTTGAGGGCCATGGGTAACCAGTTCGCCATGACCTTGTCGTCGCCCCCGGGGGTTGTTCTTGTCGTCGTAGCGCGGAGGAAGATCCGGCCGGAACTTGACCGGCCAGACGACGCGACGGAGGCTGCGAGTGAATGCGGCCGTCGTGCCGTAGGTGACCGTGCCGTTGGCGAGGGTGGCGCGGAGGTGGCGCCCTGTGGCGGCGACGTCATGGACGGCGCGGTTGTGGCGATCCTGGTTGCGCTCAATGCTCACGCGTGCGTCCTCCGGGGCTCGCTGCACGATCTGGCAGTCGTGTGGCGACGACGCGTGCGACGTGGTTGCCGCGAGGAGGAGCCCCAGGAGCAGGCTGCGGTGGAGCCGGTGGAGCTGGAGCGGGAGCGGGCGCGGGGTGACGAGGAGGAACCGCGGGAGCATGAGGCGCGCCGTGCGCCACGTCCCCTGCGAGGGCAGAGAGGACCAGCGAGCGAGACGGTGCAGGAGCGGCGGCGCGAGCGGCGCCGATGAGCTCGGAGACGCGGTTGAGCCAGGCCTCCTGGGCCTCCGGCGTGGGGCGGTACTGTAGCAGCTCCTGCGCCATGAGAAGCGCAGTCGCCGGGCTGGGCGCAGGGCGGCCCAGTGAAGAAGCAGCATGGTCCTACGATGGGTGCAGAGAGGAGGCCTCCTCTTCGCCGAGGTCGTCCTCAGCGTGGTCGAGGTCGTCGTGATGGGGTCGCAGCATGGAAAACAAAAATTTTCTACGCGGCAAAGCGGAATAAACCCCAAGGATCTAGATCTACGAGATGAAGATAGCGAAGATGAGATCCAATCTCTTACCCTCGAAGATCAACAAACGCGTTTTGTCGGTGCAGGGGTTGGCTAGTCGATCCCCGCAACTAGACTCGTCTAGTCGCGAGGAGATGTATTATCCTCGAGATCCAATCCGGTGAAGTGCAGCAACGGGCAGCACCTCCGCGGCGTCCACACGTACAGCTCGATGAAGACGTCGACTCCTTGATCCCGCAAGCGAGACGACGTGGCCTTGATGATCTCAGCAGCACGACGGTAGTGCCGGTGATGATGACGATCTCCGCGAGCAGGGCTTCGCCAAGCCAAGCAAGAGGAGAGGGAGAGGACAAGGCGGCGCAGCAGCCCTAGGGCATAGGGGTGGTGCGGCTATGGTGGAGAGGTGGATGGCGGCAGCCCTCCGGGAAGGAGGGGTGCGGCTAGGGTAGATGGGAGAGAGGGGGGGTGCGGCTATGGGGGGGGGTTGCGGCAGCCTCCAAGGTGTGTGGTGCGCCCCCCCCCCTCCCCTCCTTTATATAGGTGGCGGCTAGGTCAAGGGGAGGGGGCCGGCCGGCCCCTCCTTGCTTGCCCCCCAAGTTGGAGTCCAACAAGGACTCCTTCTTGGGCCCCTTTCCTAAAGGGGTGGGAGCCCACCTCCTAGTCCAACTAGGAGTGGGACTCCCTCCTTGTGCCGCACCCCTTCATGGGCTTAGGTGGTGCGCCCCACCAAGTGGTGGCAGCACCCCTTTGCACCATGTGGGCCCCATACAATTTATGCGGTCCCACTTCTAGACTCTTCTAGAACATTCCGGAACCTTCCGGTACCCTTTAAATAATTTCCGGAACTTTTCCGAAACCTCCGGAAACCACTTTCCATATATGAATCTTATTCTCCGGACTCCTCCGGAACTCCTCGTGATGTCCGGGATCCCATCCGAGACTCCGAATCACCATTCGTTCACTTCATCATTTAATTCATCGCAAAACCTAATTTCATCGGAACGTTAAGTGTGTGACCCTACGGGTTCGAGAATGCATAGACATGATCATATCAATAATTAATAGCGGGACCGGGATGTCCATATTAATTCCTATACACTCAACGAAAACCTTTTCTCGATTGAACCACGATGCCGGAGATTCAATTAATCTCATATACGATTCCCTTTGTCTCACGATATTTTACTTGCCCGAGATATAATCGTTGACATCCCCATGTCCAGTTTAATCTCGTTACCGGCAAGTTCTCTTTACTCGTCCATAATATAGGATCCCGGTGATTACAACTTAATCACATGTCTGCAGACTCTTGATGCTATATTACCGAGAAGGCCTGGAGATATCTTCTCCGTCACATGGAGGGACAAATTCCACTCTTGATTCATATCACCCAACAACCCACCATCGGAGATACCTGAAAGCCACCTTTATAATCACCCAGTTACGAAGTGACGTTTGATGTCCACAAAGTATTCCTCCGGTGAACGGGAGTGATATAATCTCATGGTCTAAGGAAACTATATTTGGCATATTAAAAGTGTTGACAACAAAACTTTTGTGACACGATTAATTGCAACTCTTTATTTGGGTCATGTCCATCACACCATTACTCTTAATGATATGACTCCGTTATCAAGTGACTATAACAAGTCCATAGTCAGGAAACTCTAACTATCTCTTGATCAACGAACTAGTCCTGTAGAAGCTTACTAGGGACTCCGGGTGTTTATACTCCACACATGTATTATGTTTCCATTTAATACAATTATAGCATGGATAATAAACCATTATCATAAACGTGAATATGCTTAATAAACCATTTTATTATTGCCTCTAGGGCATATTCCCAACACGTCGTCCTCCGGGTGCTCGATGCGGGGCTCGGGGTCGAGGTGGCGCTCCGGAGCATCACTCCCACGCGGGCGGCCGGCAGGAGGAGCGGTGGCGGCACTAGCCATGGCGGTGTCGAGGTTGAAGATGCGCCTCAGCCCCCTACCTGGCGCGCCAAATGTCGGAGAACTGTCCCAGGAACTGGGTGTGTCTCACGAAGGATCGAGTAAGGGGCTGAACACGGAATCAAACAACCCTCAACGTGCCTCGACGACGGTGCTCGCCTGGATCGCTGCGGGGAAGCACTGCAGAGAGGAACGCGCGGTATTACCCAGGTTCAGGGCCCTCTAGGTGAGGTAAAACCCCTACGTCCTGCTTCGAGTTATATTGCACTTGCTTGGAGAGGTTCTAGTACAGAGTGAGCTTGGCGAGCTCGAGGTGGCTACAATGGCTAGGGTTTTGTCTGAGCTCCAAGATGGTGAACTTGTGAACCCAGAATGCCTACCAAAGATCGAACCCTTTGCCCGAACGGGCTCCTCCTCCTTTTATAGGTGTCTCGGGCCTCTTCCGTCCAAACATTTGGGCGGGAAGGGCTACCACATGGCGACGAAGGAGGAGGCGCGGTGCACCAAAAAGGTGGAGTCTACCATAAAGGTGAAGTCCATGGACGCGGTCCACTGCAAGGGAGCGGCATCACCAAAGCTAAAAAGGGGCACCGGCCAGCCAGGACGGTGGGCTGGCGCTGCGGAGGTGGAACGGGTCCCACGGTGACGTCGCCCTTGGAGCGTAGCTGCAGACGGTTCCCTTATCACCAAAGCGGCAATACTCGTTGCCCGCTTTGCTTGGCGCTGCTTTATTGACTCCTTTATACATGGAAACGGCAACTGCGGCGTCGTCGTCACCGCGCGCAGGCGCGTGCGTCACTCTGCACATAGGCGCAGAGCCCATGTGCGCTCTGCCGCGGAGGCAGAGCTGGCTTCCAGAGGAAGGAAGCTTCGCGAGGCAGAAGGCCTCGCTGAGCCTTCCGGCTTGGTCCTTAGCAGAATTTGCTGGCGGCGTCCGCGACGCCTTCTCGAGGAGAGGTCCCTCGCCAAGGGAGAAAACCCTCGACGAGGAGAAAAGGTCCCTTGCTAGGAAAAAACCCTCGCGAGGCTCGCCAGGCTTGGAGAGCCTGGTCCTTAGCGAAATCTTCTGAAGAATCTTGTGGGCCCTGGCAGGCCGGCCCGTGGTACCCTGGTTTCCACTGTGCCGACAAGGGGGTAAATTGGACTTATCTCTAAGTTCTAAATAAAAATGGGGAGTAGCCCAATTAGAAAAAAATCTCTGTCATGTACCGTGATCAGGAGATCGATCGCACGCCTCTGGGTGACCCGGTCGCTCTGGAGCGACTCCGAGGCGTCCATGTCGCCGCCGCCTCAAGCACCCTCTCTCCCATCCCCACAGCCCCCGCCACCGCCTGAGGAGGCCGTCCAATAGCGGCCGGTGGCGGAGGGGTGCATCCTCCCTCCAATAAAGCACCTTTCACGCTCAAATCCACCCCAATGTCGGCAAACGCTGATGGGCCGTTGCGATCTGCCGCCGATCTCGAGCCAACGTCGGCGAGTAGGATGTGTGCAGATGGGATTAACCCCAGATCGGCCCTGCCAACATCACGCCATCAACGTGCGGCTAGGATCCACGGAGATCCATGCCGCCCCCATTGGCGGACGCGACTCTACCTGGACGGGGCCGTCGATCCTTCGCCAGCTAGTCCGCGCGGGGTCGACCTCCTTTCGGCACTCGATGCCTGAGAAGATGGTGTGGATGAGGCTTCGATGCCCATGATTGCGCTAGATTCACGTACATGACCGTTGCGGGTCTCCAGTGTGCCACCAAATTGACATTGACAAGAACAGATCCTGCACCAACGACTAAGTTTCGGTGAGGCCGGAGATATGAATCTCCGGACATGGATCTCTACCTAATCGGTGGAGTTCCGCTTTGGAGTGGTTACAACCACGAACCATGGGGACACCATCGTGGGCTCGAGGACGTGAAGATCAGTGCATGAGTCAAGGTTGACCGGCACGGATTAGCAGGCATCAGATCAAGACGATGGTGCATAGAGCCATAGGCTATTGTCTGCTCTGAACTCGCCACAGGGTGTGATCCGTTGTGCTGAGGTCATCAGGTGTTTTTTACAGCAGATCAGGAGAAGTTCATTTGTCCAACGATCGGCGTTTTGCAGCAGTGGCGAGTGGGGTTGGCGGCACTGGCAGACTTCTTTTAGGCGGTCTCAATCTTTAAGGTGAAAGCCCGTAGTCCGACCTTATGGTTGGGTCCGGCAATGACGGCTTCATAGTCGTTCCCTTATTGAAGGCATTGTTTGGAGATTGGACTCAGGATCTGACCTTGTTGATAAGACCAGACGATGACAGTTGTTTGTGCACTGTAACCTTTTTGGAGACGTCGTTTTGGAGAACCTTCCAGAGTTTCTGTGTCGCCACCGCTGCTCTTGCTGGTGCGAGCCTCTGATGCTTCAGTGACAAATTTGTTTTTTTCTTCTTCTTTTGTTCTTTCGGCTATGTGCAACCGTGATGTCTTGTTTGGACATTATGATGTTGTTGAGGCTGGATGTAATTGGTATCATCTTAGTATTAATATACTCCCTTTATCGAAAAAATGCACCGTGATCATCACAACGGGCAGTGCACAGTCACGAACAGGAACATGAGGGGATTTCACCGCTCCCAATTTGCAAGCCGAAGCCTACGGCGTGAAATTCCTAGGCGATTTGTGATTCATGACTAGAGGTGGAAGCAGATCCGATCACATCGGATAGTATCCTTCCACATCCATTTCCATCTTTTAAAACCGAATATGGACGTGCATCGGATATTACTCAAATATGTATCTAGATCGGATGTTTTTTCAATAAAACGGATGGATGTGGAGAGATAGTAAAATGATGTCTTATAATAAGTCAAGTATATAGGATGGAGAGAGATAAATGTATACTGATATAATACATGATAGTTTCAAAAAAAATGACAATTTTGTTAGTTTTTTTAGAATGTATAATTGGTATATCAGGCTAGAATTACTTGAATTGGCTAACAAATTTATTCAGATACGGATATTTCCATTTCTATATCTACATTTGTTTCAAAATTCAATGCAATATTTCAATTTGAATTTTAAAATGATGCCAGATATTTTCCACATCCATTTCCCTTTTCGTCTAGATTTAGATATTTTCACATCTATTTTCTGTTACTCGAATATAAATGTCAGATGATCAGTATTATCCACTACCAGTTCCCACACCCCCTATTCGTGGCACCCCGGTTATATGGGTTACTGTAGGAGGTACCAGAATTAACACGTGGCGATCTAGCTTTGTAGGGACCGTGGACTAACTGTCGAGTGCCATTTTCTCCTGATCAAATCGATATCTAGATGGAAATAAATTCATTTTAGTATCATGATCTTCTTAATTAACTTAGGATCATTGTTCTACTTTTGCATTTTGAATGCCAAAATGAAACCTCTTGACAAGCTTGCTCATGTCATTGGGCTGTTTTTTGGTTGGCAAATTACGGACTTGTTAGTGGAATGGTGCATGGTGGTGTAGGTGTACTCGAGAATCTGGTCGGCCGTTTAGGCCGAGTGAGACAGCCTCTACTGGTCGCGAAAGGGTCTTCTCATCATTCCATGGACTAGGGGACGCACCTTGTGGAGCATTATTGAATCCACTGATGTGCCAGTGTGCAGGGATCACTGGATGACGCGCGAAATTCCCCCGAAGGTCACTCACTAGATCACCGGAGTAAACACCGAAAGGGGGAATTCAGATATATATATATATTCTCTAGAAAATGGAACTTGTTTATTCACTCATGTTCATTCGTTCAATATCTCATCACCCGGACAAGGCAGTGCCCTAGCTACTTTACCTGAAAGCTTATGCGGATTATGAAAAAATCACGCAAATATGCTTAGAAGCTCCAAAATAAGAGCAACGTTTAAAGGAATCGGCTGTACTAAACATAGCTAATTCAGCTGCTGAGCATGTCGACTAGCTAGAATCAGCTTACCTCTTCTGCGCGACAGCATAGCTATGGAGCATTATCTTCCAACGGATACTTGCGCTCTGGCCCCACGCACTCCCAGCCTCCTCCTATAAAGCCCCCCGCTCAACGGCACGAAGCACCAACAACTCGCCAGTCAGTCTCGCACGCGCACTCCCTCACCAGAGCAGAAGTAGCAGACCACCACAGCAGCCAAGAACGGCGGCAGCACGCGCACTAGCCATCATGGTGAGGCGGCACGGCGAGAGGTCGCGGGTGGCGGCGGCGGCGGACGCGGCGTCGTGGTGCCTCGCGCTGTCGGCGCTGGCGGCGGTGCTGCTGGTGTGCACGCTCGGGGCGGCCGGCGCCGAAGGGGAGGTGGCGGCTCGGGGCGCGTCACTGTCGGCGCGGTGGCGGCCGTGCGAGGAGATGTACGTGGTGGGGGAGGGGGAGACGCTGCACGGCATCAGCGACCGGTGCGGCGACCCCTACATCGTGGAGCGGAACCCGCACGTCCACGACGCCGACGACGTCTTCCCGGGGCTCGTCCTTAGGATCACGCCCTCCATGCCCGGCAAGCCCGTAGAGCTGGATACATAGACATGCGAAAAGAGATTTGCCTGAATGACAGAAAAAAAAAATCCCTAGAGCGTGTCTTACTGGGCTCTGCTCATTTTGTAAAACACTACTGTAGTTCATCTGTGAGTAACCTCACTCTCACAAAGGATGGATGTATGTGCTGGTTGGTTTACATTTCCTTTTTTTTTTTTTTTTTTTTTTTTTGCTGAATGAGGTAGAACAGAGGCGGCGTGGAACCGTGAGGGTGAGGCACATGTAATCTATCAGACAATATCCAATTTCTTCAGGCCCGTCGCCCGTGTATTTAGCAGCAATACAACAGGCCCGTCAGTTGGACATCGTCAAGGACGTTCAAATATTTGGACTAGGCAGGGTTGGGAAAGGAGAAAATATATTGGGCATCGCTAGACCTGAGCAGAGTGTATATGCATGTGAGATGAGATGATGAATCTACTGATTTTCAGTTTAGTAGTATTTCGTATCTTTCCACAAGCATTTTCGAACATCTTTAGCACAGAAGATGTCCCCTTTCCAGTGCCCGGGTTGTAAACTTCACAGTTCACACCCTGCAAAGCATTTCGTTCGTTAGTCATTACACAACACCGAGCATTAATTGGTGCACAATACCTACATTATATAGTCCTTAAGCCTACACTATACTGTCCTTGAGAATTACTTATTCAGGAAAAAAATAAACTATTGCATTTTCTTTAGTAGCATCCCAACAACATACATACATAGGCTGCCGCATGGAAATCAGATCAAGGATTATACAACTTATACATTTTTAGTGTCAACTTCATTAAGATATAATCTGGTCACATGCACCTCATGGGGAAAAAATGGCGAAAGCAAGTTCATTTGTGTATTCTTTCTCAAGAGACAATCAGTAAAGGATGAAAAAAAGAGCATCTAGCAAAGTAACAAAAATCTTCAGTATGGGTCATAACCTGACTGAACCGAAGACATCGACGCCATATAGGAGACAGGCATAGCATTAAAATACCATGCAGTATCGGGGAACAGAAAGCACAAGGGGAAACATAAATGAAACCAAGAAAAAACCGTAGCTGTAAATTGGAAAGCAATACTTTACACACTAAACCAGAACCGTGAGGCTGGTTGGTTTTGATTTCCTCTGTTTTTTGCCGAATGGAGCAGAGGAGAGGCGTGAAACATCATCTGAAACAGAACCGTGAGGTAAATGTATCTATCAGACAAAACCCATAATTTAGCAGTACAACAGGCCCCTCAGCTGGGCATCATCTATGTTATATAGGCAATAGGTACGTCTCCAGCCACTCATCTACGCATGTTATATACATCTCAGGCCGCTTTGGTTTCTTCCTTGGCCAAACACGTGCAAACCTCCAATGAAAAATGCACATCCCGAAAACTGAAACAAAAAACTGCCACGCTCCCAAAATCTCAGCAGGTGCACTGGTACCTGCAAGTTTTAGTCCGTAAGTTAGCACTAACACTCCCCCGCAAAAAAAGTTAATACTAATGTTAGAGTATATAATGGTTACGGAAAGATATGGTAGAGATAGGATTAGTTTCTTGTCTTGTACTCCAAGTCGGTCTCCTGTACGCCTATATATACTCGCCCCTAAGGCTCAATAATACATCCAACATATTCCGCCAATGATATAATTTCCGACTATAGCCACATTTAATCCGACTATAGAGGTCGATCCAGAAGGATGGCTCTCGCGTCTCCTGTAGCGCACCCACCTACTGTTCATGGCGGAACCACCTCGGTCTCCGGCCAGGGCTCGCTCCGCCCACCGCCGCGCCACGCGTCGCCGTACCTCTGCGCCCCTTGCCCACTCACCAGCGTATCTCGCCGTTTTGTCGTCTCGGCTTCTCCGCGTGAGTTTTCCGAGGGGACAAGGGGGAGCTCTACTACGCTGGCGATTCCTGGTGAAGCTGGTGTTCATGAAGCGTGCGGCGAGGCGATTCAGGGCGAAGGGATGTCTGGAGGCGGGGGAGCAAACCGGTGTGGTCTCGCCTTACTCCCGCCGCTCATCCTTGACCGGGATTTGGGGGGGATCGGGATTTCGGAAGCAGAGGAAGCCGGCTCTCAGGTTCGTATTGGCGTGGAAGGACAAGCGGAGGCGGGTGTCAGTGAAGAAATGGTTGTTTCTGGCTTGGAGCTCCCATGGTTGGAGAGAGACAGAGAAACCACGGCGGGGTCGGAGACCATCGAGGTGCGCCTCCGTGAAGAAATTGCTGCAGGCACCGGTAGCCGACCAAGTAGTGAGGCCGAGGAAAAAGGGCAGACCGCGCAAGGTGTTGACGGAGACAGTCCAGCCGGGGTGCGGCCGAGAATCCACGAAGGAGATGCGTTCTGCTTTGGCGGAGTTGATAGTGGCAGATACTCTGGTCAATCTTCGGTTTCTGATGGGGTCAGAAATACTCTGCTCGGTGATCCTATGCGAGCTGAGAAGAGGTTCGAGGTAGGGTTTGGAGAATCGGATGGCGTGGAGACGAGCTCAACAGCTTCATGGAGATCGTCGGATACCTCTGATTTGGGGAAGGTTCCCCAATTTCTCACTGGAAATTTGCAGCGGGAGGAGGAGGAGGATTTGGGTGAATCTCAGGGGCAGTTGAGGAAGCCCAGTAGGGGCCGTGTTGCCAGAGAGTCAGAGGGCCGAGGTCAATTTGGGGATTCTGTTGGAGATGGCATAGAGGAGCTTTTCGCCCAGCTATGGCATATTCCGGAGTATATACCTAGAGCGATACAAAGGTCGTCGTCTCCAAAATTGACACACAGGAGATCTAGGGTTCCCAGGAGGATAGAACCAATAGAGGTTGAAGACACTGAAGAATTGAGGGCTCTAGGTTTAGACAAACTAGATCAGCAGCAGGAGGATCTCAGGCGCGAGTCTATGGCGGATAGGGGGAGAGGCGGGCGGGGGAGAGGGAGGGGATCCAATCCAGGGAGGGGGGAGTGGCAGCAGCAGCCGCCGAACTTCTTTGGTCCTATGCATCAGCAGTATCCTTTCCCACCCCCGTTCGGTTTTCCTCCTGGTGGTATACCACCGTGGGGTTACCCTGGCCCTTTTCCCCCATACCCTCCTCAGTTCAATCAGCAGCAGTTCCACCATCAGGAGGAGCAACAGCAAAATCAACAGGGGCAGGCCCCAAGCGCAAAGAGAAGGTGATCAGCAAGTGAAAGCAAAAGTCCCCGTGAACAAGAATAGCCAGAAGAAAAGGCCTGGGCAGCAGAAGGGAAGTGAGGAAGCCAACAGCTTGATCAATATGCAGATGAGTTACTCCAATACCATCTGTATGGGTTGTGGTGAACCAGGCCATTTCAAGCAGAGCTGTGATAAAAAACAGGTGTGTTTCATCTGCAAGGCAGGGTCTCATGGGTTCGAGGACTGTCCTGTTAAGAAAAGGCCCAGGCAACTAGCTAAATTTGTAGGGAGTGCGGCATCTGGTTTGGGGTTCTACCATATAGAATGCCCTGAGTCAGTGCTTAATCCAGTAGTATCAGGTAAAAACATTGGCATGGTGGTTGTGGAAGAGGGGGACCTGACAAAAGAAGAGCTGGCCAAGGAATTCTCTGATATTTACAAGACCAATTGGCCATGGCAGATCAGAGATATTGGTCAGTGGTGCTTTCTGGTCAAATTCCCTCCACACATTCCTGTTGAGCAAGTGATTGGCTATCCCAGGTTTGGCTTAGGTAAAACTGGAGTGCTGGTTAGAGTAGAGCAGTGGGACTGTAGGGCAGTGGATCCTGTGGAGATAGTTAAGGATGCTTGGATGAAGATAACTGGCCTGGACTCTCAGTGGTGTGAGTGGAGTGTCCTGGAACAGGCAGTTTCTGTTTGTGGTATCTTGCTGGATGTTGACTGGACTAGTGTATTCAAAGACTGTTCTGAGACTGTTAGGGTCAAGCTGAGGGTCAGAGTACCCAGTAAGGTGCCACAGACCAGACTGTTCCACTTCCATGGTGGCCTGTTCCAACTGCATTTTGAAATTGAAGAGGATACTATTGTAGATGCCAAGAAAATGGAGATTGCTGGAAAATCTAAGGATAATGGGGAAGACAAAGGAAATGAAAGCAATGGTGGATTGTATGAAAATCCAGAGGCTGATAGCAGGAAAGATGACTCTGGGAGAAGCTCCAATAATTCTCAGAATAGCAGTAGGGCAGGTAGTGGGAATTTTGGCAAGCAAGTTCTGGGAGAAATTGGGGGAGAGGCTGTTGATGGAATTTCAACTGGTTCTGCTATCTATAAAATGCTAGTTGATAGGGGTGCAGTAGATAAGGAAGGAAACTATGTGTGGGACAAAGAGCCAGAGCAAGAAATTGGGCATGGGCATGAGGTGGAGAAATTCTGGAGGGAGGAACAAGGTAACTTGTCTGATAATCAGGAGGTGATCCTACCAGAAGACATTATGCCAAGCTTTGATATGTTAGCTGTGGAGGAGATTGGAGGAAAAACTGGAGATGAAGACAGGGCTAGCAAGAAGCTGAAGAAGTGGGGGCCTGTGGTACCACTTAGACAAAGTGCAAGGATAGACAGATCCAAGAATGTACTGGAAAAAGCCAAAGAGAGTAAGATGAGAAGCAACCTGGAAATTCCCTCCAAGAGATTTGCAGGTATAATAAATAATAACCCTTTTAATATTCTGCAAAGTAATGAATTAGAAATCATGGCTAGGAAGGTAGGTATAGACATACATGATATTATGGAGGTAGGAAGTAACAGTGATGGTGCAGACCATGTAGCAGATTTAGTTGTAAGTATAGAGGATCAAAATGATGTAGCCTTGGATCCAGATTTAGCTGGACAGGGGAGGAGACAAGACCATGATGTAGACACACCTGTAGCAAAAAGAGGTGTGTGCATGGAGGATAGAGTAGATGTCCTTGAGGAATGCTGGACTGAAGTAGTAAGAAAATCGCGGGGCAAGCACCCCAGGAAGTCAATCCTATGAAGTGTGTTTTCTGGAACTCCAGGAGCATTTCAGCTCTTGGTAGGAGAAAATGCATTGAGGATACCATTATCCCCCTTCAGGTGGATTATATTGGCTTCCAGGAAACAAAGAAGGAGAATTTTTCTGCCTCCTTTCTTAAAAATGTTATAGGAAATAGAAACTTTTATTGGAATTATTTGCCTGCCAATGGTTCTGCTGGTGGGATTTTAGTAGGAGTAAATGCTGATATCTTTGATATTATATCCTGGGATATTAAGTCTTTTTCTGTTAGTGTGATAGTTAAAATTAGGAAAAACGAGTTGGTAGTTAGGTTTACTACTGTTTATGGCTCCCCTTATGAGGAGGGTAAGCAGGCTTTTATCTCTGAGTTACATGAGCTTTTCGTTAATTGGGATGGTCCAGCCATAATAGGGGGTGATTTCAACTTGGTGAGGTCCCAGGCTGATAAAAGTAATGGAACAGTTGATTTTAAGTGGGTAGATAAATTCAATGCTTGGGTGGAAATCTGGGCTTTGATGGAGATAAACTTAGCTGGTAGAATGTTCACCTGGTCAAATAATCAGGAGAATTTGGTTATGAGTAGAATTGATAGAATTTTTTGTACAACTAGTTTTGATAGTCTATTTCCTATGGCCCATGCTAGAGCTCTTCCCAGACTAGGAAGTGACCACACTCCTATTCTGTGGGAATCAGGCTGTGGACAAATCCCTAAAAAAGGGAGTTTTAAATTTGAGAAGTGGTGGAGTACAAGACCTGATTTTAGAGATATTGTCTCTAAAGCCTGGTCATGTGAAAAAAGAGCTAGGAATGCAGTAGATGTGTGGCAGAATAAATTAAGGTTTTTCAGACGTTTAGCAAAAGGGTGGAGTGCTAATATAAATGCTGAAATTAGAAGGAATAAAAAAGAGTTGATGGTGGAATATGATAGTTTGGACATTAAAGCAGAAACACAAGAGTTAGATGTTTCGGAGAGGAATAGACTAGATGCCATTTATAAGGAACTTAATAGCTATTGGCTTGTGGAAGAGATTAAAGCGAAAACTAGGTCTAGAGATAGGGATATTATGGAAGGGGATAGGAACACAGCATATTTTCATGCAGTAGCAAATCAGAGGAGAAGAAAGAAGATGATTTCTTTCTTGGAAAGTCCTACTGGTAATGTTACTGAGAATGATGAGATGCTTAAAATAGCGACTGATTTTTATAAGGATCTTTTTAAAGAGGAAGGTAGACCTGACATTAGACTCTGTGATGATTTCTTTAAGGAGAATGAAAAGGTAAGTGTAGAGGAAAATAATATGTTAGACTGTAGATTCACTTTAGAAGAAATTAAGGAGGCTGTGTTTGGCTCTTATGCTGATGGTGCACCTGGACCAGATGGCATACCTTTTTTCTTCTACCAGAAATATTGGGACATAGTCAATATGGATTTACTGAATCTTTTTGATGCTTGGTTCCTAGATAAGATGGATATTTTTAGATTAAATTTTGCCATGATCACCCTGATCCCAAAAGAGGAAAATGCTAGCTCAATGAAGAAGTTTAGACCTATTAGTCTTCTTAACTGTAGCTTCAAAATTTTCTCTAAAGTTCTAACAAATAGACTAGCAAAAATAGTTAATAGATTAATTTCAAATTGCCAATCTGCTTTTATTAGAGGTAGATTTATTTTAGAAAGTGTTGTGACAGCACATGAGGTTATTCATGATGTTCATATTAGGAAAGAAAAAGGTCTAGTTTTGAAAATAGATTATGAAAAGGCTTATGATAAGGTTAATTTGGAATTTCTTTATGAAATCTTGAGAATGAGAGGTTTCAGTCCTTTTTGGGTTAGGCTAATTAAACAGGTTACTAGTGGAGGGTCTGTAGGGGTCAAAGTAAATGATGTGGAGGGGGAATTCTTTGTCACAGGTAAAGGCTTGCGGCAAGGGGATCCTCTCTCACCCACTCTTTTTAATTTTGTAGTGGACGTCTTTGCAAAGATGCTGATTAAGGGAGTAGAGGCTAAGTTGATTAGAGGTTTGTGCCCTAGATTTGTTGAGGGGGGAGTGGTATGCCTGCAATATGCAGATGATACCCTTCTCTTCCTAGATGCTGATCCACAGGTAGCTATCAATATGAGATGGATCCTCACTTGTTTTGAGCAGATTTCAGGGATGAGGATTAATTATCATAAAAGTGAATTAATTCCCATTAATATAGAGCAACAAGATTGTGCTCAGTTTGTAGAGATTATGCAGTGTGTTGTAGGTAATTTCCCCCATTAAGTATTTAGGAATCCCATTACATTTCAGTAAACTTAGAAGAGAGGACCTCCAACCTTTAGTGGATAGTCTTATCAAAAGGCTTGCTGGATGGAGGGGGAAGCTGCTGTCCTCTGCAGCAAAAAGAGAATTGGTACAATCTTGCTTAGCAAGTATCCCTATCTACCTTTTGTCCTTCTTTAAGTTCCCTAAATGGGCGCTTAGTCTAATCAATGCCCAGTTAGCAAATTGTCTATGGGACGACACTGAAGGTAATCATAAGATACACTTAGCTAATTGGCCATCTGTGTGCATGAAGAAAGAGTATGGTGGACTGGGGATACCCAATCTACAAGATATGAATTTATGCATGCTAGGGTCTTGGGTTAAAAGATATATACAAGGGGAAGGGTCCCTGTGGAAGAAAGTAATTGACTCTAAATATAATACTAGGGATCCTAACATTTTTTTGCTGTCAAAATACACACCCCTCCACCTTTTGGAAAGGGGTGATGTGGGCAACAAAAGCTGTGAAGTTTGGGTATAGGTGGAAAGTAGGGAATGGTAGATCGGTTAGATTTTGGGAGGATATTTGGTTTGGAAATGCTCCCCTGTCAGTTCAGTTCTGGGACGTTTATTTTGTTTCTAATCAGCAGACCAAAACGATAGCAGATTTGTGGGATGGGGTCCAGCTTCGCTGTGACTTTAGAAGAACCTTCTCTGAAGAAATGATGATGCAGTGGCATCAAGTAGTGGACATTGCTAGGACGTTAGATTTATCTGCAGAGGAGGACCTTTTGATTTGGCAGTATGAATCTAAAGGGGTGTATTCATCTAAATCGATGTATGCCATCATAAATTTCAGGGGGGTTAAACATGTTTACCTTCCTGTGGTGTGGGACATTAAAGTCCCTCCCAGAATTCAAATGTTTCTTTGGTTATTCTCCCAGAATAAAATCTTGACCAGGGATAATCTGAGGAGGAGAGGTTTTCCTAAACAATTAGAATGTGAGATGTGTAAGGAAATAGAGTCGGTGAAGCATTTGTTCTTTGAATGCATAGTTGCAGTTAATATGTGGGACTTGGTTGAGCAGGTTTTTGAGATTAGAGTTGTAGATTTCATCTCTTTAGCTTCTAAATGGTTATGTAATACCAAGTTCCTGCATTTTAATATAGTTACATCTGCTGTGCTCTGGGCTATCTGGAACAACAGAAATAATTTAGTTTTTAACCGCTGTTCTTGGATCAATCTGAAGCAGGTGTGGCGACTGGCGCTGTCATACCTAAAGCTGTGGTTGATTCCACTAAAAGAGGGTGCTGTGGGAAAACTGAGGCTGTTCATGGACCTGCTTGTGACGAAGCTGAAGGCACCCTTGGCACTAGACCCAGGATGAGATGTGTCGACTTCGGATGGATTCAGTCTTGGGTGAACTCTACCCATTCCCCATACGGCGGCAGAGCGACGATGGAGTTTCTTAAGAAGAACCCAGGGGAGAACAATGCTATCCATGTGGTCCTGTGAGAGTAGTTCTGCTTCTGTCTGTTGTTTTGGTGTCTGCCAATCTTGCTATGGCAATGCAAAATGTTTGGATAGTGTGGAGTGGTGTTATGGCCTATAGCTTGCTTTGTGAGGGTTTTTGCTGGTAGAACTAGTGCGGTGGATGGCAATGGCCAGAGAGTTCCTGAGAATTGTTTTAGTGATAGACTAGCTTTTTGGTTTCCTGTTTGTAACACCTGACTTTGCGATGGTTTCATTAATCGAAATGGAGCCGGGGAAGGCTCCCTGTTCATCTAAAAAAAAAAAAATGTTCCCTTTCCTCTCGCTCTCCACACATCCATCCTGGAAGGAAAGATCAAGGTTCCTGTTACGCCGCAAGGTCATGGAGGAAGCGATCGGATTATACAAACAAGTAACTAGAGAGGCCAAGATTTTGTGACCCGCTCTTGTCAGATGATGAAATCATGTAATTTAGGAGCTTTTGTTTTCGTGTGATCTGAATTCTGAACAATAGTGCGTAGTGCGCATGGATAAGTGACCGTGCGTAGTGCGCATGGAACATACATATATATTTATATATGCAATAGTGAAAAGTAGTAAGATGCATGTACTCAGGTACATATGCTCCTAGTTAAGTTTTCTCATTTTCATGTTTGAAAAAACTGTAAATAATTATCCAATAATATGTCCATTGGCCTGCTCCACTACAAAAACTAAATTACACACAACATGTTTTAGACAGCATCATCTTCACCTTTTCCTTACAGAACACAAAGTATAATTTTGGTTGGAATTTTATATGTTCACAGTACTTCCAACAATATATCCTTGCAAAAAAATTCATAATTTTTGAAAACAAATAAATACGGTCGCTGTCGTGACTTGGTCCGTTGGGATGGCATTGGGAGCTCCATGAAACGGCGGGGATGTGCTTCATTGGCAGTACCAAGGCCCCTTACCGGGAGGGAGGTGCGTAGTCGCCCTCATGCGTCGTGTAGCATTAATTAGCTACCATGCTTCTCGACCACGTCGACGTAGATCCAATCTGCATGGCTCTCGCCATTATGTCCGAGGGAGCGAAAGTGGATCCGATCTGCATGGTGCACACACACCTCCTACCTGGCGTGCCAACTGTCAAAGGATGGCTTTTTGGTCCAACCGAAATCTCAATTTGGTGACCCAAGTGAGTTTATTGGTTTGGTAGGTGGCACTGGTCAATAGCGTTGGATCAAAGACAGTGTAGATGATGAAGTTCCCTTGTACTTTATTCATATTGTGATCACAAGATCGTATAAGCATTTACAAAGGGACCCCGTCGAGATTATATATGCACTCGAGGGAAGAGGATGTGTCTAGGGATTAGACTATGCGAACTAAGAAGGCTAGGGCTCCGATGTGTTTGGTGAATGAACAATGATGATCTTCTAGATGGATGTCCTCTGGTTCTTATAGCCTTAGGTAGGGATCTTCGCCCAAATCATGAGGGATGCGTAGGAGGCCTCCTCTTTGGTGCAGTTATAATATCCCTACTGTTAGGAAGGCGTCGATGGAGGAATGGTAGAGACTTGAGACAAAAAGTCTTCACGGGGAAATCTTCAAAAAATTCTCTTCCTCAACATCAACTACGAGCAAAGCAAGTCTTCACAAATTTGAACCTAGTTTCCCTGAAGAAACTCTTTGTGCTCTAGTGCATTTCCCTTGATTCAAAAAGCAAATTGGGTACATGCCCATGGGGGTCTATTTATAGCCTAGGAGTCTTTGTCAAATGACCAAGGCTACCCTTGTAGTGGTAGGTGGGAGTGCTAGATCTTTGGTCCATGAGCCCATGGTGGACTAGTGAGGGGATTTTCTTCATGGTCCATGGTGGACCAACCCACATATCTCTCAACCTAATGGGCTTCTTTGCTTTTCTGTCTCCCTTCTTGATTTGATTTTTTTGATCATTATTTGTTGCTTCGAACTTTCTTTTACTTCTCTTGACTTTGCCAATTTGCCACTTGGTTGCCGGATAGAGTTGGGTGGGAACCCAATATAATTATTTATTCGCACAACAAAGCTCTTGAAACTTCTTGTAGAATCTCGAGGCTTGGGGACAAAAGCAGGAATACATCACGTCTTCAATTTTCTCCCAAGTCCGTACATGACATAATCCTTCGGATGAAGTAGATTTTTTCAATTGCTTCCACCATATGAGAGCATATACGTCAGGGATGCCATTGACACCATCTTGTCTTTCTAGTAGTTGCGCATACTAAATATCTTGTCAACCCTGAGTGCCCAAGCTAGGCGTGCTTTGGCGTAAATGCTTTCGGAGAATATTGCGTGGTTATTCGTAGTTTTACAAACTTGTCTCAGTTATTTTGGTGGCGTCAACGTGGTCGAACACTTAAGTCACATTATAGTTGGAGGTAGTTGTCATGGTGGTGATATAACACCCTTCACGTGCTCCTTATTCTACCTGCACCATTAGGTTTGTGTAACGGCCCGTTCTCTTCTTGCACGGTGATATGTCCAAAACGTATATATCTTTTGAAGTTTATTGTTTTTTCCCTTAATATTTGCAATGATTATTATGGATTTCCCACGACATGCCATTATTACTTGAATATTTTTTTAATGATTTACGGATTTCTCATGAGATCCCATTATTATTGTTATTTGACTCTATAGATGGAAGGAAACCCTTCTGTTCATATTTTTATATTTCGGGGACGTCTAAAACTCAATCAAATCGAGGAAATGTCTTGTGTTGCTATTTTTCAAAAAATGGAGAGAACCATCACAGGATGGACCCTTGAGGCCCCATGGCACACCTGCTCCTTGGACGCGCTATGTGGGGCCAACTCCCCTCGACTCTCGGATCGCGTTGATTTTGTTGCCACAAAAACCACATATATACCCCCGGGGAGTCTTACCCACAATGCACATAGTTGCACAGAGACATAGAAGAAAATAGGGATGTGCATAACACCGTCAAAGGAGATTGGAGGGGGCCATGATGATGTAGATAACTAGTGTTGGGAAACCCCAAATGGAATGCATGATGTAGCACAACAACAAATTTTCTCGGCTAAGAATCAAAGTTTATCGAACCAGTAGGAATGCTACTCTTCAACAAAGTTGAAGTGGTACCTACACACAAGATACAAAACTCTTTATCCCAAAGTTGAACGAGTAGGACTACAAATCTTTATCAAATTTTGAAACATTATTGGAATATAAAATAGGTTGAGTAAATTTAGTTAAAATTTCAACATGTCATCCCCTTACAAGGGATTATACACACTATATCTGCTACAACTTAAGCTGACACATATAACAATAGTACAATTCAGATATACAAAGTGACGTTTCAGACAAGCATAGATGATTCGGTTGAGCGTACTTAGCCAATCCTATTTACAAAGGGATCATACTCCATCCAATACATCTCAAATCGACACATTAAACACATGTTGTTAGAAAAAGAAAGACAATTCAGGAATTAAGAGGATCTCCACTGACACCCCCCTAGGCCTCCCCATCGGTCCAATGGAGGTCCAGACACAAAAATTGCCCCAGCAGCTCTCCCATCGATCTGGACGGCCTGAAAACCAGTCTGGCATCCCCTATCCGCCCCAATTTTTTAGAGCCGGCTTAGGGGCGCCATACATGCCCGGACACTCCCTCCGACAGGTGGGTTCAAAGGCCGACCAACCTTGTCTAATGGTACCGATCCACTTTGCCGGTTTCCCATGCGTCTGATACTAACATTGCTGCCATTAAACGACGCCACCAGCCCCCTCTCCCAGTGGCGGACCCAGGAAAAAAATGGAGGGTGGGCACACTAAAAAAAAATTTTTGCGCGGCGATAAAAAAGTTGACAAATGAACAATATAAATAGTCGAATGATTCACAACATTTAAGTTCAATACATATGTCACAAATATGTTTGAATTCCAATACAAATAGGGTAAGACATTAACAAAATCTTACACGACAAATGTAACATAAATAGAAAATTACATAGCTACCGTTTAACTCTACATCGTCGCATTGCCATGAAAGCTTCAACCATGTCATCTTCACTTGCTTGTAAGAAAACATCTCTCTCAATAAATGTCACTAAGCAATGGTTCAAGAGCTTATCACCCATGCTATTTCTCAACTTATCCTTCACTAGACTCATTGCAGAAAATACTCTCTCAACACTAGCCGTCGCCACCGACAAGATCAATATCAACTTGAGAAGAGTGTAGACCAAATCGTAAACGACATGTTTTTTTTGTTTCAACAGGCATAATAGAGAGCTCACCAAGATGATTAACACATTTGAACCTATCATCTTTTCTCATATCATGAATGAAGGTATCAAGTTGAAATTCAAGCCTTATCAAATTCACACTTGATATGTCATCGGGATAAAATTGGGCAAGTCTCATTACCTTTTGTGCATCATAAGAAGCAAAAGAATTCGAGGGATTCAAAGCCGCCATGCAAATAAGAAACTCCATATTAACCTCATCAAAGCGGTTGTCAAGCTCTTGGATAATTTGATCAAGAACACCAAGATATACTTCTCTTCTATAGCGATCATCATTTGTTTGTATTTCATAATACCGTGTGATCTTCCATGAGCCACATAATTCTCCTCCGGTGAAGAAACTTCAATGCCATGTTTGTTGCAAAATAATGTAACCTTTGCAAGAAATCCTTGTCGTCCATTAGACCTCATACGACGCAAATTATCCTTTGCCAATGCAACAAGTGCCATTGCATTAACAATATCTTGTTCCCTCTTTTGCAAAGCTTGAGACAAATCATTTGTGTAGCCAAGAATAACAATCATCAAGTGTAGATTGAAAACAAAGTCAAATGATTCAAATGAAGAGGCCACTGAACGTATTCTTGTCCACTCACTTCTTTGTGAAGGATCTTTTCCAATCCTTACAAGTACTTCAAGAATTGTTGGGTACATATCAAGAATGTGTGAAATGGTTTTGAAATGAGAACCCCACCTAGTATCACTGGGTCTAGATAAACCCATTTCTTGATTTAATCCACTTCCACTTTCAAGTTCACCCATTTCAAGTGCTTCCAATACTTGTTGAGCTCTAACATCTCGAAGCATATCATGACGCTTACAAGAAACTCCAACAATATTTAACAAGTAAGAAACATGATAAAAAAACCACGCACATGGTTCATTATCCTTTACCACGGCAATAAGAACCAACTGAAGTTGATGTGCAAAGCAATGGATATAATAAGCAGACGGCGACTGTTGCATGATCAATGTTTTCAACCCCTTAATCTCCCCCTTCATGTTGCTAGCCCCTTAAATGCTTCGGGTCTTTTCCAATCTCTAAACCCATTTTTAACAAAGGCATCACCCCCCGGTCCCCCATTGGATCTTACTTTGAACAAGTAACATATAAAGCAAAAGGCTGCATCCTTTTCAATACTATATTCTAGCCAATTGTAATATGTAAACCAAACAAAGCTGAAGTGTCGGTTTTTACCACTTATTTTCCTGGTTGGAAAATTATGGGCAAATGGTTAGCATGGACCGGCTTTGATATATCCTTTCCGAACATCATCTTGCTCATTCACATCATACTCTGAAATAGGAATCCTTTGCCCTGGATCATGTGGAAGGAATTGATGATCATACGGTTGTTGGGGTGATGGTGGATTTGGTGCTGCTGCATCTTCCATTTCGGCCTCGGACTCGGAGTCAGATTCTACAGGAGGTGTGTGAGGTGCGGAATCTACCACCACTGGCTGTGAAGAACATACAATTTTGTTCGCCTCATGTTTCCGAAAAAGATCCGCAATGTCGCTATTCCTCTTTGACATTCTACAATTACAAAAGAAACATGTCAATTGATTGCTACTTATAAACAGAAATTATCTATCTAGATAAAATACATAGCAAATTAAGGCAAATCGGTTGTAACATATTGGGACAAATTCATCAAATAACTAAGCAAATCAATCATCGGAGATCAGATTTCAGAGGAGTGGTATACCTTCCGAGATGCCGACGGACGCTGGAGCGGCGGAGCGGCGAAGCGGAGCACTAGGTCGCGAGGCGGCGCCAGGCAGAGGCGGATGGGGCCGCGTCGGTGCGAGTCTGCGAGACAGCGAGGCAGCGAGCAGGGGCCGGCGGTCGACGGGCGGCGGGCGGCGGCTTGAGCTAGGTTGGACCGCGAGGCGCGAGCAGGGACGGCGGCCGGCGGATTGAGCTAGGTCGCGCCGTCGCGTCGCTGGAGCTGGAGCATCGAGCTAGGTCTGGTTCTGCTGATGACGGAATTGATGAGAGTGTTTCTCCCTCAACTACGCCAACAAGCACTCTTGATACCCTGAAAGGAAAATAATATATGGGATAGGTTGAGCCGCCAAGTGCAAAGTATGTGGAAGTGGAAGTTTTTCCCCACGAGGGTGACTCGAGGGTTTAATATCGAACTCTCGGGGAATCAGTAGTGGGGATTTTATCTCCTTGTCCTTCTCTAGATTTCCTGCAAACAAAGTAGATTGCTTTGTGCCCTCAACCTCAACAAGTGGTTGTCAAGCACAAGGTGTGAGAATGATATTAAGATAATAATGAATGCAAAACAGTAAATAAATATGCAATGGTGGTAAGTAGTAATGCAAGGATGATAGTAATGATGATGGATGATATTTTTGGGGTTTTTATATGTGTATGCAATGAATAAAAGTGTTTTTGTATTTTCTGATTTTAAAATGGCTGAATGTAGAAAATGCTTAAAAGTGGCTGGAAAGTTGTTTCTTATGATTAAAAATGGACCGGGGTTCATGGTTTCACACATGCACTCTCTTTTTAATATAGTGTGGCAAATAAGTAGACATAGTATTAACATATGAGATTGCAAACAAGTTTAATGACATGTTACTAATTATATGGGCATCACGTCCTAACATAGAGACCTTTTGATTATTAGTCTCACTTATACTCCACCAAGATGCGAACTAAATCATAACACCTTAGTAATTAAGATGACTCAGAGTATAGCCTTAAGATTAATGACATGAAGTGAAAATAAGAACATGATGGATCTAGTCATAGGTAGAGGCTTGTCACTCCTCAACCTTGCAACATGGTATTTTGGTTTGTCCCTAGTGAGGCAACAAAGTAATGTAAACACCCAATGGATCATGATATTAAGTTGTTAGCTTATCACATCACCACCCCCGTTACTCCAACTAATGCACACGTTCCCCCTCACACGCTCTCATAAACATGATTGATCAAAACAAGGATACAAGAACGGGGGTACATAATATGCATCTATTTTCATAACTGAAATAAATATTGCAATCTCAAGAGGAGGGCGTTTTGGTGCCCGGGCTCATCTGCTCCCGGTTACTGTTCCGATTTTTTTTTTAATACGAAAATGTTTCGAAAAATTCTGAAAAAAATTGGACATGAACATATTCAAGTATTCAATACTCGTGTAAATGTTCGACAGAAAATATCAATTTTTGCGCCCTGTGTAAAAAAGACAAATCTGTCTTTTTGAATAGTGGATTGTTCACCCATTTTGTCTGTCAGATATTTGTCTTTTTTGCACAGGGAGAAAAAATTGATATTTTCTGTCGAAAATTTACACGAGTATTGAATACATGAATATGTTTCCGCACAATTTTTTTCAGATTTTTTTGAAGCGTTTTCAAAATTCAAAAAAATCGGAAAGTAACCGGGAGCATATGAGCCCGGGCACCGTTTTGCATTTCCGCAATCTCAACATATATTAACTCATAAAAAGATCCACCACAAAGGTAATACAACGATGACCGTAATCATGTTCAGCAGCTCATACGGTGCTAATTAGTGAAGCTCAAGAGAGAGAGAGATACATATGCTACTGCCACAAACCCATAGTCCAGAGGTAGACTACTCCCTCTTCATCATGGAGACGGTGGAGATGTCGATGGATAAGAAGGAGACCTCTCCAGCAGGGCTCCGCCGGAGTTTCCCCCCTCCAATCTGTAGCCTTCTGGTCTCTGTTTCTTGTTTCTCTCGTGTGGCGGCTCTCCCTTCGAAAAACGTCGGGGGCTCTTTATATAGGCTTTTTAGGTCACGAGGATGCTTCAGGGTGAACGGGGCCACGAGGGCCAAAAGAGGTGGGCCCACGCGGCCCCTGTACCTGGCCGCGTGGGGCACCCCCTTTTGCCCCTCCGGCCTCCGTTCGCTTGCTTCTTTCGCTCCTAGGTCTTCCTCCTTCCAAAATAATGATCCCCGTAAATTTATAGCTCATTATGACGTCGTTAAGGCCCTGAAACAAATAAGGAAAGAAATAGGGTTTTCTGCCTGCGCAGGATTAATTACATAAAAAGGGGAAATCATCATTAATTACCAAAAATCATTAAATAACAGTAATATACCCGTTATATGATGCAAATATGAATGGAAAACAAGTGTTATAGTGCAAAGTTCATGTATGCATTTTACATGCATCATCTGCCGTTCTGGACGATTCACGAACGAGAGCGATAGTTGGGCTCAATTACTGAATCATTTTTTTTTCTGAGAGCTGGGCTGGGCTGCAATTCCGGAAATAGGCCCAATAAAATGCCGGGGGTGTCAAAAAATTTCAAAATTTCTGGGTGGGCCACGGCCCACCCGGCCCACCCTCTAGGTCCGCCCCTGCCCTCTCCAACCGTGCCGCCCCCTTTTATATGCACATCCCTGCGCTGCGTCAGCCATGCATCTCATCGTGCCTCCTTCTCTCGACTACCACCATGCCGCGACACCATAAAACACTATGGCACAACATTTTCTGAATTAAGGTTTGGTAGAGCCGCTGAGACAGCCGTCCCATTGGAGTCGGACTGGACCCCCAACATTTTCGAGGTGCCGGACACATTTCCGAGAGCGACCGGTGGAGATGCTCTTCGCCTTACTTAATAATGCCTAGCATAAAAGATACTCCCTCCGATACATAAAAAGTGTCGCCCACTTAGTATAAAGTTTATACTAACTTAGTACAAAATGAGCGACACTTAATATGAATCGGAGGGAGTAGTCAACGCATTATCGGCGAAGAAGTATTCCGGTAAGTCATTTTTAGAACTATAATATAGGGAAGACCATACTAGTACTAAATCGAATATACAAATTATTAGGAGAATAGAGTTGTGGTCGAAATAGGGTGGAAAATAAAGGGGCTTGGCCCAAATAAACAGAGGCAGGAGGTGGCTTGTTGTGGGGTCAGTCGGTCATTGACGGACAGAGTCAGCCCTAATCGCCGAATCCCTCCCCATCCCATCTCTCCCTTTCCTGGGAGATCATCACCAACCCCTCTCCCCTCCCGCCGCCGCCGCCGCCATCTCCTCGCTCCGCCAGCGCCATGGAGCCGGCTCCCGCGTCGCCTGATCCGGCGCCCCACTCCCCGGCCCCGGCCGCCTCCCCGGCCAAGCGGTCCGCCTGGAAGCAGCCCGCCGCCGCCGCCGCCAACGGCTTCCCCCCGGCCGACGCGCCGCCCCCGCCGCCCGCCGTCATGGACGCCGACCACTGGCCCGCGCTCGCCGACGCCGCCAAGACAAAGGCCCCGGTCGTCCCCGCCTCTGACTCCCCCAAGCCGCCTCCTCCCCCGCTGGATTCCTCCTCCTTTCCCGCCGCCGCCGCCGCCTCATCGGTCAGATCTCTTGTTTTTATAGTTATTTATCCTCCTGTGATTACGATTTCTCGTCTGCCGTTTGTTTGCGCGATTGATTAGTTAAAGCTCTGAGTTTTGGTTATCATTAGGCCATGGCGAATCCTTCCAACTCGCCCAGGCATGGCCCGGGGACACACCACGGCCGCCACAAGCCGGCCAGGCGCGCCGGAAGCGGTTCTGGCAGCAACAGCAGCAGCGGCGGTGGTGGAGACCACTCCCCGCGTGACCAGCGGGACAACCATCATGACCGAAGCACCGGCGGCTGGGACCATGGCAGCAGCGGTGCCGGTGGAAGGGGTGGCCAGAGAAACCACAACAACGGCGGTGGAGGCGGCAGGAGGGGCGGTGGCAGCAGCGGTGGGCCGGGTGGTGGTGGTGGTGGTGGCGGAGTCGCCCACCACCACGGGGGCGGTGGGTTTGGTGGCCGCCGGAGGGGCGGGTATGATGGTGGCTTCTACCGTGGCCCCTCGATGGGCATTGGGCCTTACATGCGGGGCGCGCCGCCGCCGCCCCCGCCGCTGGGCGTCGGGCCGCAGTTCATGCCTCCTCCGCCGCCGCCAGGCTCGCACATGCGGGCTTTTGCTGGGCCCATGATGGCGTTTCATGGTAAGGTTTATTTCCGCTGTCTTGCAGATGTCGCATCGCTTCTGCTGCCGCTGTGGCTAATGTGGTGATGTGTGTATATTCACCATGGTATTGATTGGTTGTCACTGTGGTTTGCTATGTCCAGATATGCCGCCACCTGGGTCTCCTCTTTCACCAATGTACTATGTTGGTGGGCCGCCTCCGCCTCCAGAGGCTCTTAGGGGAATGGGTTTCGTGCCTCCTATGGTCGGGCCACCTGCCTATCCCTACTTTCATTCCATGCCTGAGCCAGAGCCAGAGCCTGAACCTGAGCCTGAGCCAGAGCCTGAACCTGAGCCTGCAGGCCCAGAGAAGCTGCTGAAACAGATAGAATTCTACTTCAGGTGGCTACATTCATTGTATTCAGCATTTTGTTAATTGTTGGCCTGTGAGTGTACTTCTGTTGGTGATGCCCTGATTTTCGTTTTGCAGCAAGGATAACTTATGTGGAGATGTTTTCTTGCGGCAACAGATGGATCAGGAGGGCTGGGTTGATATCTCTCTTATAGCAACCTTCAAGAAGGTGATCATGTTCACTCGTTTTCCTTAACTTGCCTTACTAGATTGCTTGTTTAAACAAGCTGTGCATGCACGTTTTGGTTCACTAAAAGTCTTTGAGTCACCCTTTGGGTACTCAGTTTTAACTAGTCAATTCCTACTTACTGCATTTTAAATAATCTTACCTGCATCTGAAAATGATTCCTTGCATGATCATACGTTCCTTCTTACCGTTCTGATGTTGATCAAGTTCCAGTCACACAGAAATATCTTTGCACATTTATCATTCATAAGATTCATAACTTCTAAACATGTTGTAGACTTGTAGTTGGGCATTATACAAACCCCTTCCCTTTCTTATAAGGATGTAAGTGCCTTGCAAGCCATACATTCCTGTTTGTGCTTTTCACCTAACAGTTTTCCTATTTATAAGCATGATCACGATTTGAGTGTATGCCACAATAAAGCTTTGCTCTAGCACGTATTTGAGAATTCTACTTCTACTTCTATTTTTTTATGGCATGTGAGTAATCTATTATAGGAATTCGCCTGTAAATATTAATTAATCATACCCCAGTGACAAAACACATCCTTTTGCTTAGAGGTATAAAACTAACATGTGTTCTTAGAAGTGATCTGGATGCTTCAGATTTAGAGGGACTTGACGCGGTAGGATACTTCCATATGACCCTGAAACCCCTCTTAAATCTGAATCAACCAAACCTCATCAGAAATCCCATCTAAAGACTTCACATGTTAACAACTGAAGATGGGATATTTTGCATTCATATACCATGGAGTTGTATCCACTATATTCCAAATATGGTTATTTACTCTGGCTTTGTATAATTTGATCTTATATTATTGAAGGTTAACTTTTATTTATAGCATTGTGTTCTGGCTATGTCATACGAGATCATAGTAACTATTGGCTTCTGGATTTGTTGTGTAGCTTTCTGTTATGCACTGGACTCTGAACACTATTCCATGATTGTTGTTTATTGTCTTCAAAATGATTTGTCTGGTTTCACTTTCATGTTGTGCCTTATCTTTGTCTATGGATATCTGATTCTGGTTCTAGAATGATGGAATGGAATGTTCACCCAGATGGCCAGATGTTTAGTGTTGTTTTCTGTGGTGTCAGGTTGTTTCTGTGTTGGGAGGTAGTGTTGTATAGAAAATTTCCTTAGTATTCCTGGACCATGGTAGATATGTCTAGCGTCTTCATAACATTTGTTTTTTGGGAGATGGACTGTGTGGTGTTGGCCTGGTGTTTGTGCATGCCAGGAGTCTGTTTACCATGCCTTCATTAGTAGATTGCTTGTTTGGATGCTCTTCACCTATTATACATGGATGCATAATAGTTAGCAGCAGGTTGAATATAATGCTGGAATACAAGAGAAATATGTAGTGAAGCATCAGATTGGTGTGTAGTTACTAGTTATCTGGGAACCATTGCCCGTTAGGATGCTCGTTACTTTAATTTGTTCTATATATAGTGTTCTAATCAACATCAGGTTTATGCATGAATCTGTGGGCTATGACATGTGTGGTATTATACTCATAGTAGACTTTCCTTAGCGAGTCACAATTTATATTCCGATTTAACTTAATATGACAAGAGTGCATGCCCATGATATCATTAGATCAGTTATGGATGCTCATCTCCTAGTGGATGTTTCTGTGCATTGTTGGAATCAGAGTTTTTGTTTTGTTGACAATCTGTGTTTGTGGCAGCAAGTCCCTTGGTGGCAGTACAACATAAAATATTTTACCATAATGTTTGCATGTGTTTGAACTTACAAAGTATAAACACTAGTGCAGCCCTGGACTGTAAAATGAAGTAGCACCCACGCGGTCATTAAGTGCCCTTAATTTACACTAAAAATCTTGTATAAATTAAGTGCTAAATGTGTCGGTTTCTTCCTTTTTTTTTCCGATCAGGCACTAGACTATGTTATGAATCTTGTCTCAACCTTCTCTAAGCTTTATTACCCGTTCCTTTGCTTTCTCTGTTGTTGCCAATTTTTCTGGTTCACTATTTTTATTTTTGATGCTTGTGTATCCACATAAAACTGTTGAGGAACGTAGCCCCTTTGTTTTATGACACCATAGACGTGCAAGTGTGCAACTAATGCCTTTGATGGCTGAAACGCAGTTGAATATTTGTAAGCAGTCTGCTAACTGTGCTGAAATATTGTTGTTTGCAGGTCCGGGCAATCATTGCTGAACTGGAGTCTGCCGATTTGCAGTATATTAAAGAAGCACTTCAGTCCTCATCTATGCTTGAAACACAGGTAAATACTATTTTTTTACGCCAGTCTCAGCAATTTCAGGGTAGGTAGGTGGCGTGCGATGCAACATCTGTATTATACAGGGTTCCGTCAATGCCTATACTATACATAAGCTTTTAACCTTCATAAACACTGGACTAAGCATTTAACTTTCATAAACACTGGACTAAGCTTTTAACTTTGATAAACACTGGACTAAGCATGTAACTTTCATAAACACTGGACTAAGCATGTAACTTTTGTAAACACTGGATTAGCGTAGCTTTGTCATCTAGAAGAACACTAGACTAGAAGATAACTCAAATGCTGTCCATTCTCTAATGGAAGAATAGTTTAAAATTTCGAGACTTAATCTTCTGGGCAAATATATTCCCCCCACTAATGTAGGGCCTTGGTTTCTCTGTTTATGCAGGGTGACAAAGTTAGGAGGCAAAATGATTGGCACAAGTGGCTGATTCCTCGAGAGATTAACCCGGCTGCTCCTTCAAGCTCTGCAGCTGCGCTAAGCCCCGCTGTGAATAATCTGACAAGCTCTACAGCTGCGCCAAGCCCTGCTGTCAACAATCTGACAGCACACATTGGAGGCCTGGCCCTGCAGGAACCAGCTGGAGCTAGCAGCACTGTGGACCAGAACCACCATCATGAAGTGCTCCTGACCGGATCGACTTCCAGCAATAATAATCAAGCTCCGGTAGCTGAAGAAAGTGTGGTAGCTGAAGAAAGCGTTGGCCACCGCTAGCCGCCATGATCTTAGTACACACCGTACCCGATTCACACTATGACTGCAAGGGTTTTGTCCGAGCGCGAGTGACCGAGAGTAGTAGAAGGGATGATTATATTGTGCGATTTTTTGAAGGTGGTATGTGGTATGCTTGTGGGGTTTGCATTAGACTGACACAAGTGGGTTCGTTTTGTGGTGGTCCTGTACCCCCGTTATTGGGGGTAGCGTGCCTTTCTGGTGGTTCGTTAAAATTGGTTAAGTTGGGGAAATAGTAGCCGAACAGAAAGGCGTATCTTGTAGAGGCGACTAATGGGGGGAAAACCTAGTGTTGCTTAGTAAGCAGTCTTGACTGCCGCTGGTTATTTTGGCTATGTGGGTTTTCGCCCCCCTTTTGGATGTAAAAACCTCCATTTTTTTACGGAGGAGGATGTGAACTTTCTTGCTCGGAGAGTCCTGCTATGCACCGAGGATGTCGTATAACTTCTTTGGGTGTACTATTTTACGGATGTTTTCGTTTGCTGGTCTTTGAATGCTCGCATGCTGATGATGCTGCTTCCTAGTAGTGGCTGCTAATTTATGTCTAGTGTTGATTGGTACTAGTATGTAGTGGTGTTTGGTCCCATGTTGTAGAATTTTGCTCTAGCTCTGGTAATCGTCTCCCAGCTATCTACTGTAGTGATTCTGGTCCTTATTATCACATCTACACGTCGTTTGGTTCCTTGGGACTGAACATGTGTTAGCAATTAGGACCACACGGACCCTGTGGCAACATCAGGGAAGCACGGCCCGTAGCACGCCGTGCCTTCAACAAGATCATGTAGTCCAGATACCCGATGCCGTGTCGAGCTGCCCGCCATTGACGATCTGTAGTCTTAGTAGAGAGAAAACGAACCGGATGCCTGGTGCCGTCATTGACGCCGCCTCGTAGACGACTGGTTGTGGTTCAGTGCCATGTCGGCTCCTCGAGTATCCCAGCTCGCCGTGGTCCTGCCTCCTGCTAGTGCTAGTCTTTGCTACGTTATGTGATGCTGCCGCCGGTAGGAAGCCTGAAAAACATGATGCAGCCAAAGCTGGCCACCTGGGCTCGCGGCTGGAAGGCCCATTAACACGCGTACCTGGCCTGTCAGAGGCCTAACCCGGCACGTGGCTAAACGGGCTTTGTCTGGCTCGCGGCACATCTAGGGTTGTGGCCAGGCACGCAGGCCGGCACGGTACGTTTATCTTTTTTTCCTAGAAAAATAGGCCCAATTGGCAAAAACCAGCCATGAAAAAGACCAAAATTAGCGTGGGAACATTAAACTTACCGGCCCGTTCACTAAAGGACCGTGTTTAGGCTTCGAATCGAGGCACACAACACGGCATGACACGGCCCATTTATAAAAGGACCGCCACGTGTCAGGCCCGTTTAGCACCAGGTCGTACCGTGCGTGGGTCGGCTGGTTGGCCAGCTCTATACAACGATGGACGTGGCCTTTCGGATCCCTTTTGTGCCATGTGGATACGGGTCTTTGTCGTGCTGGGCTAGCACCAACACAGACGTGCCGGGCCGCCCATCGTACCCAATGTGTTTGCCACGCATGGCTCGGTACGTCGGGCCATGCTGGCCCAGCCCACCACACGTCGGGCAAAGCCATGCCAAAAAAATGATCGGCCCAACAAATGCTAAGCATTGGAAAATCAGAGGTTGCTAGAATTGATTTTTACCCGCTTCTTAATTTGGTGCCGACCAGCAGGAAGAGTTGTGTCTCGCGGGAAGGGTGTCAACCTGATGGTAAGCAGGAACCAGATTACCTGCACCGAAAACAGGTTCTTTACCTTTCTTGTTAACAACAGACTTGCAATTTAAGTTAAGTTTCTACAATAGTAGGGACTTTATAAAGGTAACAGGGAGCACAAAAGGCACAAATGGTACAACCACCAAAATCAAAGGGAGAGAGAAATATGACCGTTAGCCCAAGCTCTGATTTGAGATTAATGTGTACCGTGTGTTTTCTTGTGAGCTTCACAATCGTGTGTTTGATTTTGAGTGTACTAATGCCCAAAAACATGTACTAATATCCCCTTGTGTTTTCTTATTTTGAGTGTACTAATGCCCAAACACATGTTTAGAAAAATGTAAATGTCGCTTTATTGTGAATAATAAATAGCGCAAAATGTAATGCGTAATAGTCTAGTAGAGTTTGTTACAATAGAGCGATCGAGACAAATTTTTTGCTAAGTGAAGAAGGAATGTACTGAATCATTAAAGAACGGGTCTTCCGGTAAACGATGGTTCCTCCAGCAGCAGAGTATGAACCTTCTTGTCCTCCAGGTTCAACCGTGTGAACGCGGCAATGTTGGCCATCTCGAGGTCTTGAAGACTGCACATGATCGTCTCCTCCTCCATCTCAGCGTCTTGTAGTCGTCACTCATGGAGGACATCGGCGACCCATAGCAGCCGACATGTTCGAAGGTACCGTATCGAAACTTCTGCTACGTGGAGCTGATCGCATCTTCGATCACCTTGATTGTTTCTTTTGTAGCTGACTTGAAGACCAATCTTCTCCATCACAGGAGGAAACAACAAAACACCATGCCAGCTTGACGCGGCGGAAGCTTGAGAGGCGGCTGTGGTTTTAGATGAGATGTATCATAGGTTGAGAGGTGGAGGTTTCGTTTGAAGATTGGATCGTGAGGTTGGTTGCGACATGACGGCTAGGATGGCTTCTTATTTGCGTGTGTTGCGGGCAAGTCCGACTCGAGTTCCCGTCCATAGGCTCTACCGCCTTTGGGACCACATAATTGTGTTTCTACAATCTCGGAGGAAGACTTTTCATCGTCGACGGGTCGGCCGCTCCACCCGACCTAGTCGTGCGTGCGTTTAAATGTTTTGGGCCAGCCCACATCGAGGGTCTTGTCACATATGGGCTGCCCACAATGCTTGTGGTGGCCCATCAATGTCCTGCGACAAATCGACAAATCAAACGGGGATGCTCAGTCGATCTAATTTCTCTTACATATCCGATTTGGTACTAAATTTTCACCACTATTTTATCAACGATATAAAAAATCACCACCTATTTTATCAACGATATCAAACGGGGATACTCTTATTTCACGACAACAACTACGTCATCATTGTCGTTGGCATGGTCGACAGTATACTTAATATCATACTATTAATTTGTACGTTGACTCTAGTTGATTATATATATTCCGCAGATATGCTGATTTCCGTTTGTTTGACTACTACGTATGGGGAATATGTGATTCTGTTGTTGGGTAGGCTGAGATCGATCAATTTTTTATACTAAAATCATATAATTTTTGCTTATACAAACTTATTGCATTTAAGAAAATGAAACACATAACAATATTGAAAGTTACATCTATGCAATTCAAATGCCAATCACTGGAAATACATCTATACTAAAAACAACTCTATTTTGAGATGAAGTTATTATTAAAACTGTATATTTGAGCATTTCACTGAAATAATTCCTTCTATATGTAAGTAAAGGAGAAAAGATGGCAAACTTGTATTCATTATACAAAATAATTTTGCTACTAGGTCCACCATAATACACTATCTTTATGTGCTTTTAGTATTCGTAAATATCTTAATAGAGATAGAGCACTAGAATATATATACAAATGTAGAGAATATCTACATATATTTTTCTATATTATAATTTTCTTGCATAGTTGGAACTAATATCAAACTTGACGCTGTATAAAGTGCCAACCAGTGGTTTGTATTTGAAACTCCTTCTTTTCATATCACTTGTTGTAATTTACTCATTTCTTCTTTCTTTCGTGGTAAAAATTACTCATGTATCCCGCATGGTTAATAATTGGCTAGGAGAGACGTGTGATCCATCCATAATCACAGTGCAATTATATTCGTAGCCTGGTGCGGAACATGTGTTGTAACCGAGTTGGCAAAAGAAGCTTTTGCTATACAAATCACATTTGGCAGTTGTCCAACAGTAGGACGGGTGCAAAATGAATTCTGGCAATTAGGAGGAAACAGTAGTGGCAAGCTGGAGGAGCGGCTGTAGTGTCAGCATCCAGCTATAGGCAACCAAATAATGCAAGGAAGTTAGTAGATCGATGTACACTGATGACTGATCCTGTGGCCTTCCAGCAGGCAGGCACAAGGTATAGAGTTGAACAGTGAAGACCAATTGCTCGGATGCATGGTAATTAATCAGCGATGTAGATGTGTCTAGCTAGTCTTCAACACGGATGGTGAGGCCATTAAGGAACTTGGCGCTCCCTAACAAATTGCCTTGTCTTCAATAATACCTATCTAAAGGTTGCATCTTTCCAGCAGACAATCCAAGTAAAATTGTGGCTCAGTACTGTGTACGCGTGCATATATAGATGGGCGTTGCCTGCAGTAAAATGGAGAATAACTAATGGAGCTCCGGGTTAGAATCACGCATGGCCATGCTTGTATCGTCGACTTGGAAGAACTAGGCTAGGTCTAACATACAGTTTATCGGTGGCAACATTATGGGAGTACATTCTCATTCTCATTCTCATTCTGAGAGTGGATACATGCATCTGCATTCCCCTGCACTTGAGACTTTTTTTTTTTGCGGGGTCCTGCACTTGAGACTTTGAGAGTACATTGATGGAGCTAGCAATATTGCCGATCCACGTGGAGCCAATAAATGCACATGCTCTTCCATTAAGCATGTCTTGTGGTGGGTTCACACTATTTCGAGGTTTATATTCGGCAATGAAATCGATTAGTAGAAAATATGACATCTAACCTACAATTTCGAGGTTTGTGCGCATATTTTTCTTTGATTTTTGCGAGCAATTGTACACACCTCGTTTCCACGTACGTACAGGATTAGGACGTACGTAAATAGTGGTCGACAGTTAATGCCCACAAAAGTTGTTGACGATCCATCCATGGATCTGTCCTGAAATTAATAATAGCAGCTTCTTCAGTCGTAGTACGTACCTGCTGTCAATCTGTCATTGCATTCAGGATTATTCCCCCCTTCTGACGCTCCCATATGCGCGCATACCGACCTTGAAAGAATCTTCATCAATGCATATCTCATGTTAATCGATCCATCCAACTTGCACGCAGCATGCTAGGCTGTAAAATCATGGAACCCAACATGCAACAACAGTTCTATATATCTCTCGATCTCTACCATGCATGCATCGACGTGCATAATATAAATAGAGACCGAGCGACAGCTACCCTGCACGTACTGAGGCCATCGCAATGGGCATCAACATGATGATCACGACCAGACTGCGGCGGCTGCTCGTAGCGGCGGCGGTGGTGCTGGCAATGGCGCAGGCTGTGTGCGGGAGGGACCTGAACCAGACAATGGCGGCGACGGCGCGGCAGGGAAGCTGGCGGCCGCGCGGGAGGCCGCTGGCGACGGCGCTGATCGTGTTCGGGGACTCCATCGTGGACCCGGGGAACAACAACAACCTGCCGTTGACGAGGATGAAGGCCAACCACGCGCCCTACGGCAAGGACTTCAACGGCGGCGTCCCCACCGGACGATTCTCCAACGCGCTACTGCCGCCAGACCTCATCGGTATACACATCTTCCTCAACCTTTTACTCTGTCTATAGCTTGTAGCTCAGGAGGACGCATGTGCGTCTTGGAGATGGCATGCGCATGCCTACGTGCATGTTACGTACCAGAAGTGCATAATATGTCACTACAAAAGTTCTTCTAAATTGGTCTCCCACACCAAATTAGTTAACCTTGCATTCCAAATGAAGGGCTTAAGAGAAGAAAACTGAATGACTTAGGGGGAGAAACATCTTGGCATTATTCATATGGTTTTGCAAATTCTGGGTCAACCGGAAATTAAGTTGGAGCATAGTCAAGTTTTAGTCGTAATTCGTGTCCGTATGGGAGTTGTAGATGAGTTGCAACTGAGAAAAAAATATTAACCTCGTAGTACACAATCGTGTTCATGCAATACATAATCGTGGGTGACCTCCTAGTTGCACCCTAATTAATAATAGCAAGTCAATAGCCTAGTTATTTCTTCGTCAAAGAGTTTGTATATATAGGATTCGAATAGAGAATTAAGTTAGTGCAGAATTGAGTTATACACCGTCAAATTTGTATCGCGATTAGTGCAATACGAGAATAAGAATCAGTCATGCATCTGAGAATGGAGGGTTGAAATCTAGCTAGAGGTTTGACTGTATACCTCAGAAACTCCACAATTCAAGTTATGATGAATTAACTCTTGATACAACACCTCTATAAATCCCTTTCTTCTAGCTAGACACATTTTCAGAGTGTTGGGTCATTGTACGTGGCCACCGTCCTCTCCCCAACAATGTGTGTCGACATTGCGATGTTCCTAGTTTCGTGCTCAACAACGTGATCCAGTACTGGACCATGAGAAAAAGAGAGTGTAATTACGCGTGAGCAGTAAAGTAGAGAGGATATATATTCTTCCTGTCTCCCTGCTGCAGGGACCCATTAGCTCAATCAATTTTGTGCCTTAATTTGTTCTCCTTTACAGTATGAGCCAACAACTTTACTGTCTACACAAGTTACTTAACTGAAATATCTGGATTAATTTATTTCAGCCCAGAGGCTTAACCTGAAGGAACTGCTCCCTCCTTGGCTCAACGTGGACCACACCCCGGAGGACCTCCTCACCGGCGTCAGCTTCGCCTCCGGGGCCACCGGGTTTGACCCGCTAACCCCGCAGATCGTGAACGTGTTCACCATGGACCAGGAGCTGGAGTTCTTTGATGCATACCGCAAAAAGCTCGTCGGCATAGTCGGTGAGGCCGAGACCCGGCGCATCATCGACGGCGCTTTCTTCTTCGTCTGCACCGGCACCGACGACTTCGCCAACACCTACTTCATGACCCCGTACCGCGCCTTTGACTACGACATCCCGGCCTACGTCGACCTCCTCCTCACCGGCGCCGAGGCCTTCCTCCGCAACACTAGTGCACGTGGCGCGAAGAAGATGGCGTTCACCGGGATGCCCCCCATCGGTTGCGTGCCCTCACAACGCACCATTGGTGGTGGTGTCCAGCGCCGCTGCGAGGCACGCCGCAACTACGCCGCACTCATGTACAACAAGGCCCTGCAGGAGCTCATCAGGAAGCTCAACGCTGACCCCAACTTCCACACCCTCGTCGTGTACTTCAACATCTACGACATCATAGAGGAGCTCGCCGTGCACGGCGAACGGTGGGGGTTCACGGAGATGACACGCGGGTGCTGCGGGTCCGGGCTGATCGAGGTGACGCAGCTATGCAACACGAATTACATGGGGGTGTGCGATGACGTGGAGAAGCATGTGTTCTTTGACAGCTACCACCCCACGCAGAGGGCGTATGAGATCATTGTCGACCACATCTTCAAGTACTACGTGCCACTCATGCATCTCTGATCAACCCACTTATTCTCGTTAATTTGATTATGGACTTTGGTGCATGCAATTGTTATTGCACCATCAGTGAAATGCAATGATATTACTTCCATCTGATTATTAGCTACTCCCTCCGTTCCATAATATAAGATGTTTTAGCAATTTTCTATATTCATATTTGGATCACATGTATCTAGACATGTTTTAGTGTATATGTCTACTCTCTTTCCACCTTTTTAGTACGAATCTAGACAACATGTGAAGCATCTAAAACATTTTATATTTTGAAACCGAGTGGTATTACGTATTTGAGAAATGACGTGGACGACTGCAATAAGTTGAATAGTATAGTCCATTTTTATTCCCTAGATGGCTAGATGTGATCAATTTTCACTAAATTCAGAAAACGATTGCCATATGTTACCTCCTTTGACTGTGATATTGTGAAGGTTCTTAAAATCTTTTTTATTACTTTCCCCAAACTGGTAGAGGCAGGGGACCAGCAGCGGACATGGCTCCTCCCATGCTTGGTAATACTTTAATTATACCTAGAGAAAAAATAGTTATTTTACATGGTTTTGGACTCTAACATTGTTTTACGAGTTTGGCCCATTTATTTTGAATTTTTCGCTCCCTCACTAAACGATCTGACATGGCATGAAAGTGGTGCAGTGCAGCTACCGTGAAATTGTTAGTGCGCACCATGAAAGTGGACTTATGGTGTATGCAATGTTATTCTGCTATCTGTGAAATGAAATGGTATTACTTCCATATTGGAGAAATGATGTGGCAAATAATAACTCAAATACAGATGCAGGGCATTTTTTTTGCGGGCTAAAGGAAAGTTCCCAGGGATGTTATCCTCCTTTTCAGAAAAAAATAACACAAAGAGTATATCCTGTATTGCCTAGCTGTGATTTTTCTTCTTTTGCTAAATTCAAATAAATGTTATATTTACCATTTTCATTGTGATATTGTGAGTAGCCTTTATCCTATATATTATTTCCAAACCTTTAATTGTGATATTTCTGCATCCGACATGCATGTCATGAGAATGGTGTGGTGCAGCGAGACACACCTATTTGGCATACATCAACATATTTCACAATTTTTTCTCCGTGGAATTAGTTTAAACAAAATGAAGGAGTTTGACATAGTTTTGCAGGTCTCCAAGAAATAAACGTCAGCCAGACTGAGAAGTGGAATTCACACTAATGCAAACAGTGGATCCCAACTAAAAGATATATTATTATTTTGCAGTGAAACACTAGTGGAGAACGGGCCTCTAGTCCCGGGTCGGAACTGGCTTTAGTCCCGGATTTCCATCCGGGACTAGCCAATCGGGACTAGAGCCCCCCCCCTTTAGTCCCGGTTTGCCACGACCCGGGACAAAAAGGCCGTCCACGAGGCCGCGCGCAGCGCTGCGGGCTGGAGGACCTTTAGTCCCGGGTTGTAACACGAACCAGGACTAAAGCATGTCCTGCCGCGGCAGGGTTTTCTGCTGTTTCTCTGCCGCAGCCGGATTGTCCTGCCGCGGCAGGGTTTTCTGCTGTTTCTCTGCCGCGGCCGGATTTTGTGTTTTTTTTGTTTTGTGTTTTCCATTTCATTTCTTTTTCAATTTGTGTTTCATTTTAATTTCAAACATGTTTCCGTACACATATTATACGCTACTACATACACACAGTACACACGTTGATGCATATATAATATTCGATCTCTTGTGAGAATACATATATATACAATTTGATATATACAACTATTTAATTACATGGAGATCACTAAATTAGTTCATCGTCCTCCGCATGATGTTCTCCCTTGCTATCAATGACCTCCTTCAACAGGAAATCCCGCCAATTCCTCTTGAATTCCACGTATGCGCTCGTCTGGTAGGAGCTTCCCCCGTATATTCATGATCTTTAAGACGGAGATAAATATGGATATATATATCTATAAGTTGAATGAAACTGAACACAATTGATGGTAATAAAATAAAACTATGAATATTGTTTACGTACTTGAAGTAAGTTCATATCGGCTTTCCGCTCACTGGTCATCGACCGAATGTACTCGCAAACGTAGAATCCACATAAATGAGTCCCCCGTGGCTGCTCCAAACCCTTCACCGTTTTATAAGTTAGCACATCGTCGAATGGACCTTGTACTTTCTTTTTGAACCGTGTCCAACACCTGCTCGGCAAAGAAAATGAACAAAGAAGTTATTAATTACTGGATATCAGGAAATGAACGAAAGAGGCCGATATAACGCGATAATGATTGAAATTACTTCTGGAGCATTGCTTTCATGTCGCTCCACTGCTCTTCATCCCTATTTAATGAGTCCATGACTTCAACTCAGGACTTGTCAGGTTGAATGCTTAGCAAAATCTTGTGAAAACTGCGGACGTTTACATTTGCATAACTCATCAATTACACTTAACATCGAGTAAGCAAAAAAGAATGTGTACAAGACAGAAACACTCACTTGAAGTTGTAAGGAAATAGTATTTTATTTCCGTACAGAAATGATTCTCAACTAAAAAGGTGTACAAATCATGCTCCACGTCTATGGGGTGCTCGTGTAACGTATGTTCATTGACGATATATGGGTCAATGAACCCAACGTCATAGACATTATTTTTTTTGCATTCGAGCATCTTCATTCTGCATAATAGCGTATAAAAGAATATAGCTAGTCAGGATAATATATTACAGGCAATGAACGAGCTGAGCTACAGACTTAATTAATTACAGAAATAAATCACTTACAGACAATAGCAACCGAGGATAGATTTGTTGAGGGCGCGCTGATTGTATAACTGAAACAACTTATTCATTTGAATATATATCAAGTAATCTTTGAAGTGATGCTCCTTTCTAACGTCCACCGAAAGCCATTCTTTCGAGTACTTCCTTGTTACCACCATGTACCAATTGTGTAGCATTCGCATATTTGTTGATAGATGTGTTTCCTCCACATGACTGACCAGAGGCTACCCTTTGACATACTGCCGTGCCATCTCACACATTGGCGCTTGTTCATAGCCTAAAAGTTGACCAATAGACATACCCAATGCATCAGCATTTTCTTTGGCCTGCGTTACAGTTATACCCATTTGTCTAGCAGCACTTATGGCTCTGGGGTCCAATAATTGGAAGTCCTTATCCATAATGGCTCTGAATTCGTTGTCGATATCGGAAGAACGCACTATGAGCGGGGGGGCCGATTGATGTTTCTGTTCTCCGAGCTGGGGAATTTGTTTCCCGCTTTTTGCACTTGTTTTTTTCTTCTCAGACTTCAATCTCATTTGCTTAATAAGTTCGCGGTCATAGTCTGATCTCAGATTCATCTTATATTGTGTTGGTTGCTCAAGAAATTCCTTACCCCACTTTTTGGCTTTTTCATCATACACCGGCTTTGGATCGGGCATTTTCGGTGCAAAATGGGTCTTGACTTGGGCATCCACTATCGCTTTGTTTTCCTCAACAGTCATGTCATAAGGTCTCTTGGGAAGAGGCTTTATTGGCGCGGTGGGTATCCTCAACTGATTTGGAGTCTTTCTCTGAGTAGTACTAGGGGTGGCCATGTTCTTTCGCTTTAGCCCCTGCTGACGCGCCGGAGGTGGACTAGGGGGAGGCGTTGGCTGACGCGCCGGAGGTGGACTAGGGGGAGGCGTTGGCTGACGCGCCGAAGGTGGACTAGGGGGCGGCGTTGGCTGACGCGTCGGTGGCCTTGGCGCCGAGCCTGGAAACTTGATGTATTTCTTTTGCCATAGAATGATATGGCGCTTGACATCTCCTAGTTTCGTATCCCCTTCAGGTGTAGCGATGTCAATCTCTAGGTCCTCATACCCCTCCACTAGGTGATCCACCATGACACGAGCATAGCCAGCTGGAATCGGATGCCCATGGTGGAGTGCTCCAGGTAGACAAGGTAAAGCAGTGCCGACCGCCACCTTGAAGGACATGTTCTTCATTGGATGATGTAGCTCACAATGTTTCATCTCCCCGACATCATCCACGGGGTAGCGAGGCGCCAGTGCATCATCCATCAGTGCATGATCATCAGCCCGGACCTCGGCCGTGGAAGCCACGCTGCTTCTCCACTGGCTATTATTATTATTATCTGCAGGATCTTCTTGCGGCTGAGATGACCTTTGCTGGCTAAGTGCTTCCACTAAATTCTTCATCTTCGCTAGGTCCGTTTCTATCTTCCCGATCCGGTCTGCCTCTCGATCCTTCTTTCTCTGACGGCTTCTGTAACTGTCATCGTATTCGGGAAACCCTTCCTTCCACGAAACACCGGCGCCTTTGCCTCGTGTTCGTCCTGGTTTTTCAGGATTCTCGAGGGCGCGTGTCAGCTCATCGTTCTCTCTCTCGGGCCGGAACAATCCCGCTTGAGCATCGGCCATTGCTTGAACAAGTGCTTTGGAGGGTATTAGAATTTTCTCTTCAAAAATTGTCGCCCCTGTTTCTGGGTCCAACCTTCCCCCATGCCCATACCACCAGTGCTTTGACCTTTCGGGCGATCCATCTATACCTAGAATGATCCCTCTACCCATCATCTCGGCCTCCATAGCTTCCCATTTAGGCACGGCAGTCCTGTAGCCACCTGTCCCCATTTTATGGTGGTATTTCTTTTTCTGAGCATTTCCTTATTTTTTATCGACCTTTTCTTGGCTACAGAAGGTTCCTTGTACGCCACAAATTCGGGCCACTGTTCTCTCAATTTCTCGAATGCTCCTGTGAAATCAGGAGTTATCTTTTTCGCGACATATTTCCGGAACAAAGTTTCTTGTAGTTCTGGAACAGTTCGGCCATCTTACTTAGAGCCCATTCCGGGGATCCATCCGCTGCTCCGGAGTAAGCTCGAGGTAATAGTGGTTCGTGATGGCCGCCCGACACGCCAAACCTCGAGGGATAGGAGGGACCGGCACGCTTCCGGCGCTCAGCCTCCAGCCGACAGGGACGCGGTAGCCGGGCGGGTAGGGGTACTTCGAGGCCCAAAGCACCTCCGCCTCCGGGTAGGTTAGAGTGGGGTCGGTGGAATCCATGGGAGAGTGATGAGGTTGCAGATATGAGTTTAGATGTGCTATGGCAATGGCGGCCAAGCCTACATATATATAGTGAGAAATGGCGGGAAGACGGAGGCGGCCATTTTGCCATTTTCAATTTAAAATGCATTACCGTCATCAGTGCAGGTAGTATGCCCAATCAGGAAGAAGCACACGGATCATGTGTTTCCTTCGAACGCTTGTGAGCCGTTGGATCAGCGGTGTGTTTCTTTCGAGCGCTTGTGAGCCGTTGGATCTCAAGCAGAAGATAAGGCACACATATCAACGCTCCTTTAGTCCCGGTTCCAGCTACCAACCGGGACTAAAGGTGAAGAGTTGCCCTAATATTTTACCTATAAGTACCCACCATGAGGAGGAAGAGGAAGAACAAGAGCACGACAACAGCAGAAAGAGAAGACAGAGGACTCCTCTATGCACGAGCTTCTCGAAGATGTCGTTGGGCAGTGACCTATGACATCTTCGAGGGGCTCGGCATAGAAGCGTTCTCTCACTGCAAAGAGGGTTCATACTGTAGTCAAGCTAGTCGGAAAGCGAAGGCAGAGGACTCCTCTATGCACGAGCTTTTCGAAGATGTCGTTGGGCAGTGACCTATGACATCTTCGAGGGGCTCGGAATAGAAGCATTCTCTTAGTGCAAAGATGTCAACAATAGGAGATACACATGTGTGCCAAGTTTGAGAACACTCATACATAAATTGCTTAATATATTATTACACATAACCAACATCCCTATCTAGCGTACGTCCCTGGCTTATGATCGCGCCGGCCGTAACCATGGAGCATCTTCATCATTTAACAGGATGCTTGGGTCAATGTTCACTGTGAAGGGCGGAATTTCAACAAACTTGTTATAATCTTCTGACATGTCTGTCTTCTCCTCCACTCCCACGATGTTTCTTTTCCCTAAAAGAACTATGTGGCGCTTTGGCTCATCGCATGATGTATTCGTTTTTCTTATCTTTTTTTTTCTCGGTTTGGTAGACATGTCCTTCACATAGAAAACCTGAGCCACATCTTTGGCTAGGACGAATGGTTCTTCTCTGTACCCAAGATTGTTGAGATCCACTGTTGTCATCCCGTATAGCTTGTCTACCTTTACCCTGGCGCCTGTCAGCTTGACCCACTGGCACCGAAACAAAGGGACTTTAAAAGAAGGTCCATAGTCAAGTTCCCATATCTCCTCTATGTAACCATAATATGTGTCCTTTTGCCCATTGTTGTTTGTTGCATCAAAACGGACACCACTGTTTTGGTTGGTGCTCTTTTTATCTTGGGCGATCGTGTAAAATGTATTCCCATATAGTCGAAGATGGTGACCTGGCTAACTAGTACAGCTCATCTCCAACATCGTTGTCATTCATTAGATGCGATTGCAACCAATTGCCGAAAGTTGCCATGTGGAGCCGTAAAACAAAGGAGTTAGTCTGCCCTGGGTTTTTGGAGCGTACAATATTCTTGTGTTCCTCGATGTACAGACCCACCAAGATGGAATTTTGTAGAACTGTGTAGTGTGCTTAAGTGAAAGAATGCCCGTCCCTACATATCATTGACTTCTTTCCGAGCGTGCCTTTTCCACTCAGTCTCCCCTCATGCTGCGACTGAGGAAGACCAATCGGCTTAAGGTCAGGAACAAAGTCAACACAAAACTCAATGAACTCCTCTGTTCCATAGCCCTTGGCGATGCTTCCTTCTGGCCTAGCACGGTTACGAACATATTTCTTTAAGACTCCCATGAATGTTTGGGGAACATATTGTGTAGAAATACAGGATCGAGAATGTAAATCTCTTCGACTAGGTGAACCAGGAGGTGCGTCATAATATTGAAGAAGGATGGTGGGAACACCAACTCGAAACTGACAAGACATTGGAGCACATCATTCTGTAACCATGGTAGATCTTCTGGATTGATTACCTTCTGAGATATTGCATTGAGGAATGCACATACTTCACAATGGGTACTCGAACATTATCCGGTAGAAGCCCCCTCAATGCAACCGGAAGCAATTGCGTCATAATCACGTGGTAGTCATGAGACTTTAGGTTTTGGAACTTTTTCTCTGCCATATTTATTATTCCCTTTATATTCGATGAGAAGCCAGACGGGACCTTGATACTGCTCAGGCATTCAAAAAAGATTTCCTTCTCTGCTTTGGTAAGAGCGTAGCTGGCAGGACCTCGAAACCGTTCTGGATGCAGGCCTTCTGGGTCTTTCATACGTTGCTGGTCCTGCCGTGCTTCCGGTGTATCTTTTTTCTTCCCATACACGCCCAAGAAGCCTAGCAGGTTCACGCAAAGATTCTTCGTCACATGCATCACGTCAATTGCAGAGCGGACCTCTAGGACTTTCCAATAGGGTAGCTCCCAAAATATAGATTTCTTCTTCAACATGGGCGCATGTCCAGAAGAAGCGTCATTTGGAACAGATTGACCGCCAGGACCTGATACGTCCATTTTGCATCACTATTTTACATCATAATTTATCTTCATTCATTGATATATTTCATATTATGACACAATACTTATGTTATTTTGTCTTATTTTGCATGTTTGGCAATTATTGGGGATGGATCTGCCGAAGCCGGAAATCAGCTGAAAAAGTACCTGTCAAGATACCTGACGTATGAAGCTCAGAAAATTCCAGAAAAATTATGAAGTCAATATTTTGAAGAATAAGTCACGGAGCCAAAAGGGGGCACGAAGTGGAGCTCCAGGGGGCTGGGATGGCCTGCACCCGCGGGCCCACCCTTGGCCGCAGCAGGGGCCCGCCCCTGGCCCCTGTGCCCCTCCTCCGGCTCCCCTTCGGCGTATTACTCACCCCTGACCTAAAAACATCGGGGGTATCGACGAGGAATTTTTTCGCCGCCTCCACGAGACGGAAACCAGACAGAGAGAAGAAGGGCTCCGACAGGGAGAAATCTGCCGGGGAATTTCCCTCCCGGAGGGGGGGAATCACCGCCATCGTCATCGCCATCACGCCAAGCATCATCGGGATCATCATCAACATCATCTCCACCATCAGCACCATCATCACCACCATCATCCCATCTCATCTCGCTGTAACAATTATCATTGTGTTGCTATTAGTTCATCGGAATCGTATCCCGGGCGTTGATTACCACTTGTAGTTGATGTTTGAGAGTTTTATCGGTGAATTATCATTACAATCAGATTGTTGCCCTTATTCATATCACCTCTAATCATGATCTGTATGATGTCTTGTGAGTAGTTCGTTTGGTTCTTTAGGACATGGGGAAAGCCTAGTTGCTAGTAATTGCATAATGTTGAGTAATATTAATGGTTTGATTTATGTTGTGGTGTTATTCCTCTAGTGGTATCGTGTGCACGTCGAATACATGATACTTCACCTTTCAAAGGGCCTAGGGGAATGCATAGTGTATTTAGTTTGCTTATGGTAGGGTTGCAGGAGTGACAGAAACCTAAACCCTAATTTGTGAACTGGTGCACTAGGGAGTGTAGGGTCTCGGAGTTTAAGGCTGTGGTTAGGTTTTTATCTTAATTACTTTCTTGTGGTTGCGGATGCTTGCAAGGGGTTTAATCACAAGTATGTATTTGTCCAAGTAAGGGCGGTGCATTAGCATAGGTCCACCCTGTTGGGAATATGCCCTAGAGGCAATAATAAAATGGTTTATTAGCATATTCATGTTTATGATAATAGTTTATTCTCCATGCTATAATTGTATTAACCGGAAACATAATACATGTTTGGAATATAAACAACCAGTTGTCCCTAGTAAGCCTCTACCGGACTAGTTCGTTAGTCAAGAGATGGTTAGAGTTTCCTAACCATGGACTTGTTATAGTCACTTGATAACGGAGTCATATCATTAGGAGTAATGATGTGATGGACAAGACCCAAATAATAAAGAGTTGCAATTGATCGGGTCACACAGTTTCATTGCCAACGCTTTTAGTATGCCAAGTATAGTTTCCTTAGACCATGAGATTATGTCACTCCCGTTTACCGGAGGAATACTTTGTGGACATCAAACGTCACTTCGTAACTGGGTGATTATAAAGATGGCTTTCAGGTATCTCCGATGGTATTTGTTGGGTGACATGAATCAAGAGTGGGATTTGTCCTTCCTTGTGACGGAAAAGATATCTCTGGGCCCTCTCGGTAATATAGCATCAGAAAGGTTGCAACCATGTGATTAAGTGTTAATCACGGAGATCCTATATTATGGACGAGTAAAGAGAATTTGCCAGGTAATGAGATTGAACCAGATATGGAGATATCGACGATCAAGTCTCGGGCAAATTAAATATCGTGAGACAAAGGGAATCGTATACGAGATTAAGAATCTCCGGCATCGTGGTTCAATCGAAAAGGAACTTCGTTGAATATGTAGGAGTCAATATGGGCATCCCGGTCCCGCTATTGATTATTGATTTGATCATGTCTGCATGTTCTCGAACCCGTAGGGTCACACACTTAACGCTCCGATGTAGCTAGGGTTAGCGATGAGATAATTGATGGTATGAACGAATGGTGATTCGGAGTCTCGGATGAGATCCTAGACATCATGAGGAGCTCCGGAAGAGTCCGGAGATAAAATTTCATATAAGGAAAGTGGTTTCCAGGGTTCCGGAAAAGTTCGGGAAAATTCCGGCAGAGTACCAGAAGATTCTAGAAGGTTCCGGAAGGTTCCGGAGGGCCCCACCTTGGGGGGCCACGAACCTAGAAGGCCCACATGGACCAAGGGGAGGTGCAGAAGCCCACTTGGGCTGGCCGCACCCTCTCCCTAAAGGCCCATGCGGCTGGCCCATGGGAGGCACCCAAAAACCCTAGGGGCTGCCTTGGGGGGTAAGTTTCCTCCCTTGGCCGGCCCTAGATGGGTTTGGGACGCCCCCCACAGCCCCCTCATGCCTATATAAGGAGGAGGGGAGGGCTGGGGCGCAGCACCCTTGTACCCTAGCCGCCGGCCTCCCTCTCCTCTCCCTCCTCTCTCCTGCAGCCGCTTGGCGAAGCCCTGCAGGAATTTCTCCACCATCAACGCCGCCACAACCGTCGTGGTGCCGAGATCTATCTAGCCACGTCCACCTCGCTTGCGGGATCAAGGAGAGGACGTCTACATCGAGCTGTACGTGTGGATACCGTGGAGGCGCTGCTCGTGCGGTGCTCCATCGGATTGGATCGCGTGGATAATACATCTCCTCGCGACTAGATGAGTCTAGTTGCGGGAATCGACAGACCAACCCCTGCATCGATAAAACACTTTGAACGTTCTTAAAGGGTAAGAGATTGGATCTTATCTTCACTACCTTCGTCTAATAGATCTAGATCCTTGGGGTTTATTCCGCTGGTTGCGTAGGAATTTTTTTTGTTTTCTATGCTGCGACCCCTTCAGTGGTATCAGAGCCTAGATCTATCCGTAGATGTTGGTGCGATTAGAACACAAGTGTTGTGGGCGTTGATATTTTATGTTGCTACCTTCCTGCGTGCACTTTGCGTCTTTGCGGTATTGTGAGATTGAAGCGGCCCGGACCAATCTTACTCGTCCACTCACGAGAGACCGGTTCCACGACAGACATGCAACTTGTATCGCATAAGTGGCTGGCGGGTGTCTGTTTCTCTTGCTCTAGTAAAGATGCAATTTTCAATGGAAGGCCTTTCAAAAGGATGAGTAAATAATCAACTACTATATCACCGTTGTGGTTTTTGCGTAGATTAGAACGGTTCTATCTGGTTGACCCAAGCCACATAAAAATTGCATAAACAAAATAGAAGACATCTAACTTGTTTTTGTAGGGGGGTCATGTGATGTGGTATGGCCAATGTGTGATTTGTGATAATGTATGCAATGATCATGTTTGTAATCTTTCACGACTTGCATGTCGATGAGTACGGCAACCGGCAGGAGCCATATGGTTGTCTATTATTTTATGTGATCTGCGTGTCATTGAATCACCATGTAATTGCTTTACTTTATTGCTAAGAGTAGCATTAGTTGTAGTTGCAATAGTGTCGTGGGGTTACTCTTTGACTACCCCACGGTGGTGATACCTGGGTCACGCCAAGTCCATCAACCCTATGGCGAGGGCCCAAGGAAGGCCCAAGGAGGACGACGTGCGGCCCAAGACAGTCGGCGATAGGCCATCAGAGTCGTTCATCCTGTAAGTGCCATCGGCACCGTTCACCCGAGACCCAGCCTATCATATAAAGGTTGGGAGGGTCCTTCGTCTAGGGTAAGCAAGCGACTAGCGAATTCCACCTCTTAGCCGCCAGTTAAACCCTGGCGAGATTTCCATCTCGCCATTGTAGCCACGCTCATCAGCAATAACCAGACAAGCAGGAGTAGGGTGTTATCCTCCGGGAGCCTGAATCTGGGTAAATCGCCCCCTGTTAGCCGTCGTGATCACCAACGTTCATCTTCCTCCCCTTCAATCAACCCGGGGTACTCGACCCAGGGATTTGCCGAGCCCTAACCTCGTCAAACAGTTGGTGGATAACCATGGTGATGGCGCCACAATGATGGAGATCATGCCGGTGCTTTGGAGATGGAGATCAAAGGCACAAGAAGAAAGGCCATATCATATCACAATTATGAATTGCATATGATGTTAATCCTTTTATGCACCTTATTGTTATGCTTAGATGTGATCACGACGGTATCATGATAAGGTGATCTCTCACGTTAATATCAAGATGTGTTCTTCCCTAGTATGCGCCGTTGCAAAAGTTCGTCGTTTTGAGACACCACGTGATGATCGGGTGTGATAGATTCAACGTTCACATACAACGGGTGTAAGCTAGTTTACACATGCGGAAATACTACGGTTTCCTTGACGAGCCTAGCATGTACAGACATGGCCTCTGAACACAAGAACCGAAAGGTTAAACACGAGTCATATGGACGATATGATCAACATGGCAATGTTCACCTTTGAAGCTACATCATCTCACGTGATGATCGGTTGTGGTGTAGTGGATTTGGATCGTGTGTCACTAAACAACCAGAGAGATGTTGAGTTTAGTGGGAGTTCATTAAGATGAACTGAAATTATCATAAATCAAAAGTCCAGATGTCTTTGCAAAAATCCTTGTAGATCATGGTCGACTACGGTAGTCTGTTCGCTGCTGAAAAAACTGTGTCTCGGTGGGTCAATTTTGTTAAATGGTACCTGCGTCTTAGAGAAGTCCTACACACCAATGCTGAGATCTACGTGTTAGACGAACCATTAGAAGTAAAACCAAACATTTCTGCAAGCTATGAAGAGTACATGGAGAGGTTTGAACCACCTACTTGTAAGTCAAGTGGATGCTGTGCACCTTCATGAATTCTGACCTAAGTAGGCAATTCAAGAACTTTATTGCAATGGAGATTGTTGATGAGCTGAAAAATAGTTTTTCAGCACAAGTTAGAATTGTAAGGTTCGAATGTCTGAACGGTTTTCTTTCACTCAAGATGGAAGAGAACACTTGCTTGGAACAACACCTGAGGATAATGCATGAGATACATCATCGTCTAGTGCTTGTTTGGAACCACGAGATGAATGACGGTTTCGCGATAGATGGGGTGATACGCTAGCTTCTCCCCAGCTTCAAGAATTATGCCGGAGACTATGTCATAGGAAGGGATTTGATCACTTTCTATAAATTTGTGTGTCGGCTGCGTCATGTCAAAGTGGAACCCATAGCAAGAGAAGTTGACAATGCAGAAAGTATATATTGATATACATGTTATAAGTGTTTAAGTCCAAATTGCAATTGTGGCAGTTTCGATAAGTATTTGATACTCATTCTGTTTTATGAAAACAGAACCTGCTGCTTGAGATTTGCATAAAGGATATGGGAAGACGTTGCAGAATAGTGGCAATCAAGGAGTTGATGCTGGCAACGATCTGTCTCTACATTTATCATTTGGATTAGAGGATTTGAATAAGTTTTGTAATCGAATTAAGTGTGATTTTGATTAGTGTGTCTTGCTCATGTGAGACGGTTATTCATGTTAAAGACAATGGTTGTTCTATTTTCATGAGTGATCCTTTTTGGAAATCACAAGTTTCGATTATAAGTGTATTATTCTTATTATAATCTAGATGATACATTGGTTGAACATTTATAAAATAAGAGACATACTAAAATATCCAAATCTTAATTATTACAATTGTTTTGGTCGTGCTAAATATTGAATAAACATTTTGATGTTTATCAATGCTCCTTATTGTAAGGAGTATGACTAAAATGCCACCCTTTGGAAGAGTGACATGATTTGCCGGAAATAAACACAAGTGTTGGTTGTTTTTTCAGCAAATGTTAGATGTCATTATTTTGTGCGCTCCATCATAAATGATATGAGTAAATAGATGTATTTGTTCAAAGTTATGGTATTTGATGAGATCAAATAAAATTCTGGAGTTTAGGATATTAAGTTAACAAGAAAATTGGATCTTTATGATTTGATCAAAAGAGACGAAATATTTGAGTTATATGTTAGTATGTGGACTTGTGACAAGTGTTATCACAAATTACAATGTTTAGAATATTCAAAGGAGTTTGATATGTCCTAAGATATTGTAATCACACACTATTTGATATTGTGTGGTCTCAAAGAAGGGTTTTTATTTCGGGGTTTAATAATAGCATATAGATTTATTTGATAAACACTCTGTTTAGAAATAAGGATCTATTTAATGATTCGCATAAATTTTTCGTATGAGTTATGAGAATAGGTGGTTTCATTAATTATGAGATAATTAGAGACCATTGCGAATAATGTTGTAGTATATTCATAAGTATGACTATGAATGTGATTCCACAATATGAGACTAAAAGGAGCAAACCAATTTGTTGGTTGTGCTAAGTATTTTAGTGGTTTATCGTGAAAAGGTTTCATTGATAAAAGGGATTGCTGGAATAAATTGAAAAGCTGAAACCTTGCTTGTTTATGTATCAAGTGGCACATATGTAAAGTGCTGTGTTGGTTAAAACTTGACACATAAAGGAATTAATGATGGTGATCATTGAATTTCGGTTTAGCTTGTCTAAAGAAAGTAGGATTCAAGAATATAAAATTTTGTCAGGTTACAAAATAATATTCATGATTTACTTGTCATGTTTCAGAAACAAGACATACCTACGAAACTACAAAGAAGAAATAGAAACCTTAAATACGAAAGTGACTAAGAGTCATCCTATGTTAAGTTTAAATCACAAAGTAATTGTTGCTTGATTTTGTGAAAGTGATGTTTCACATATTTATTCCTCAAAAGGGGTTTTGCAGGGAATAAATAAAACTTAAAGCTAGTAAAGTACTAGCGTTTCGTATAAAGAGTTCTCGATATTAATAGTTAATTAAGAATTTTGGAGGTGTCCAAAATATCGAGAAAATACACGAGTGTGATCTAATTAAGATATGTGGCGACATATGTTAAGTTAGAGCAGAAACTATTTTCCATGATCAAAATATGTGGTGACATATGTTTGAGTGGGAGCTAGTTAATCATGGTCAAATATAAGGATAACATATTTCTGAGTGGGAGCCAAAGTGGTTTCACAATTTAATATGTGTATGGTGTATATTTGAGTGGGATTTTACAACATCTTGTTTGAGTGAAATGGAGATTTCATAAATGTTGTAAATAAGTCAGGAACCAACGTATAACTTATGAAGTTAGTCAAATATCTATGGAGATGGATGTATCTATGGAGGATAGATATGTTTGATAAAGCATTATGTCAGGATGTTTAACCTAAGATTTTGAAGGAGTTCAAAATGGAACAAGAGAAGAAAGGTTCATCTGCTTGTGAGAAATAGGTGAAACATTGAGTTGATGACTCAGTACAAAAATGATGGTTGGAGGATATGTTAGAATTCGCTATGAATTGTTCATAGGAATAAACATATAAGAACCATGTGTTTGTATTTGACGATATGTGACCCAAGTTCTTGGTTAGAAGAACATGTTAAATGAGGAGTCTTTTTTTCATGGAGTTGAGATAATAGAATCTAGAGATTGGTAGACTTGGTTGAAGTCATAAAACCAAACTAGATTGGAAATCTCATAAAGGCAGAAGCGCAGCGAAAGCATGATCGGAAATATCGAAGTGACATGATTGCACTGTCGATTTGTGAGTCTACAACATATAGGAGTATATAATTAATTCAAGGATTAAAAGATATAATATTGTGGTTTGAGAAATTTTATTTCAAGACTGAGTGAGTTCCGGGTGCACATGCTATGAGAAAGTCCTCTTGACTGATCATACGTCATGTAGGCATGAAAGGGAAACGAAAATCTCACTCTATAACCAAATATATTATATTCGTCATATGATGATGAGATTTATCATGTGATGATATGAGGTTTATCATGTGATGATAAAGTAATGTCAAATTAGGTGACGTTAACGTTTTTGCAAAGAACATAAAGAACTGTATAGTACAGAACACGGACAGAACCTCTTCCACGAGCAAACATGATCAGCACTGAGACTCCATGAGTGTTAGACACCATGAGTGTTTGGATCGAGAAAATGTAAACTAGATTATTGACTCTAGTGCAAGTGGGAGATTGTTGGGAATATGCCCTAGAGGCAATAATAAAATGGTTTATTAGCATATTCATGTTTATGATAATAGTTTATTCTCCATGCTATAATTGTATTAACCGGAAACATAATACATGTGTGGAATATAAACAACCAGTTGTCCCTAGTAAGCCTCTACCGGACTAGTTCGTTAGTCAAGAGATGGTTAGAGTTTCCTAACCATGGACTTGTTATAGTCACTTGATAACGGAGTCATATCATTAGGAGTAATGATGTGATGGACAAGACCCAAATAATAAAGAGTTGCAATTGATCGTGTCACATAGTTTCATTGCCAACGCTTTTAGTATGCCAAGTATAGTTTCCTTAGACCATGAGATTATGTCACTCCCGTTTACCGGAGGAATACTTTGTGGACATCAAACGTCACTTCGTAACTGGGTGATTATAAAGGTGGCTTTCAGGTATCTCCGATGGTATTTGTTGGGTGACATGAATCAAGAGTGGGATTTGTCCTTCCTTGTGACGGAAAAGATATCTCTGGGCCCTCTCGGTAATATAGCATCAGAAAGGTTGCAACCATGTGATTAAGTGTTAATCACGGAGATCCTATATTATGGACGAGTAAAGAGAATTTGCCAGGTAATGAGATTGAACCAGATATGGAGATATCGACGATCAAGTCTCGGGCAAATTAAATATCGTGAGACAAAGGGAATCGTATACGAGATTAAGAATCTCCGGCATCGTGGTTCAATCGAAAAGGAACTTCGTTGAATATGTAGGAGTCAATATGGGCATCCCGGTCCCGCTATTGATTATTGATTTGATCATGTCTGCATGTTCTCGAACCCATAGGGTCACACACTTAACGCTCCGATGTAGCTAGGGTTAGCGATGAGATAATTGATGGTATGAACGAATGGTGATTCGGAGTCTCGAATGAGATCCTAGACATCATGAGGAGCTCCGGAAGAGTCCAGAGATAAAATTTCATATAAGGAAAGTGGTTTCCATGGTTCCGGAAAAGTTTGGGAAAATTCCGGCAGAGTACCGGAAGATTCTAGAAGGTTCCGGAAGGTTCCGGAGGGCCCCACCTTGGGGGGCCACGAACCTAGAAGGCCCACATGGACCAAGGGGAGGTGCAGCAGCCCACTTGGGCTGGCCGCACCCTCTCCCTAAAGGCCCATGCGGCTGGCCCATGGGAGGCACCCAAAAACCCTAGGGGCTGCCTTGGGGGGGTAAGTTTCCTCCCTTGGCCGGCCCTAGATGGGTTTGGGACGCCCCCCACAGCCCCCTCACGCCTATATAAGGAGGAGGGGAGGGCTGGGGCGCAGCACCCTTGTACCCTAGCCGCCGGCCTCCCTCTCCTCTCCCTCCTCTCTCCTGCAGCCGCTTGGCGAAGCCCTGCAGGAATTTCTCCACCATCAACGCCGCCACAACCGTCGTGGTGCCGAGATCTATCTAGCCACGTCCACCTCGCTTGCGGGATCAAGGAGAGGACGTCTACATCGAGCTGTACGTGTGGATACCGCGGAGGCGCTGCTCGTGCGGTGCTCCATCGGATTGGATCGCGTGGATAATACATCTCCTCGCGACTAGATGAGTCTAGTTGCGGGGATCGACAGACCAACCCCTGCATCGACAAAACGCTTTGAACGTTCTTCAAGGGTAAGAGATTGGATCTCATCTTCGCTACCTTCGTCTAATAGATCTAGATCCTTGGGGTTTATTCCGCTGGTTGCGTAGGAATTTTTTTTGTTTTCTATGCTGCGACCCCTTCACACCCACACAACACTTTATCAAAACATTGAAGGTTAATCACCGGCGTGCAATGAAACTGGCTAGGCAGAAACTCCCATGTGTCCTCGAGAACGTTTTAATCTTCATAAGTAACACAACCGGCCTGTCCTTTGAGCTTAAAAGGATTGGGCTATTTTCTGCAATTATCGTAGCACTTCTTTATTTACTTGTTATTTATTTGTTCATTAAATCAAAAATCCAAAACATTTCTCTTTTAGTGCTTGTAGTGAAACCTTGCTGAAAACCACTTGTCAACACCTTCTGCTCCTCGTTGGGTTCGACACTCTTACTTATCGAAAGGACTACGATAGATCCCCTATACTTGTGGGTCATCAAGACTCTTTTCTGGCGCCGTTGCCGGGGAGGGTAGCGCTATTGGTAAGTGGAATTGGTAAGAAACTCTTTTATTGTAAGTGCTGTTTTTATTTTTGCTTGTTACTTTGTTTCGTTATGGAGCACTCTTCACTTAATATGTTGTTTGGGAGTGACTCTGCCACCGCACCTGTGGTGGATAAGAGTCCTCCGCTCTCTGAAATTGATCCATTTAAAATACCCATGGGAATTATTGATCATGTTATGAGTAACCGTTATGCAGGGGATGGAACCATCCATCCAGGGTATCATTTGCTTTATATTAAAGATCTGTGTGAGCTATTTAAGATTGCAGGTATGTCAAAAGAGGTAATCATGAGGAAATTATTCTCAATATCACTAAAGGATAAAGCTATGGATTGGTATATGCTTCTGGACAATTCTCATTTGATGGATTGGAAAGAGCTTATATCTCTCTTTTATTCTAAATTTTATCCTCTTCATGAAATTCATCAAGATAGAAATTATATTTATAACTTTTGGCCACATGAAGGAGAAAGCATCGCTCAAGCTTGGGAGAGGTTGAAATATTTAATGCTTAAATGCCCCAATCATATGCTTCCTAATGATATAATTGTTAACAATTTTTATGCGAGGCTGCCTCGCAATGATAAGGATATGCTTGATACCTCTTCTCTCGGATCCTTTACAAACAAAGAAGTTAATGCTAAATGGTATTTAATTGAAATGATTTATCGCAATGCGGAAGATTGGGAGATCGACAAAGGTAAAGAATCAGGTATAAATTATGAGTATGACTGCATTAAATCTTTCATGCAAACTGAATGTTTTAATATGCTTAGTGCTAAGTTTGGGCTCGATTCTCAAATTGTTGTTGATCTTTGTAAATCCTTTGCTGACCATATTAATATTCCAAAAGAAAAGTGGGATAAGTATCATGAACCATTTAAAGATGTTTGTAAAACGGATGTGCTTGCTAGTGATGATGTGCCTGTCCAAACAGTTGAATCTGTTTTACCTGCTGTTTACTTTGAAAAACCACCCTTTCCTATAAAAATTAAAGAACACTCAATCGTGGCTAGTGTGGTTAATAAAAGTGAAAGGAAATCTTATGAACCTGATGAACAACTTGAAATTGCCTCTCCAGTAGCTTTGGTTAAAGATCTTGTAAGTGAGAACGTTGATGGAAGTTCTATTTATTTTTGTGAAGCTGCTACTAACATTGTTAGACAGGATAAAAGTGCAAAAGTTGTTGGTACTCCTGTGGTCTCTGTCAAGACAGGTGATCATTGCTATTATGGATTATGTGATATGGGTGCAAGTGCAAGTGCAATTCCTTATACACTTTATCAAGAAATAATGCGCGAAATTGCACCATGTGAGCTTGAAGATATTCATTTGGAGATTAAATTGGCTAATAGAGATGTCATCCACCCGGTGGGAATTGTCAGAGACGTTGAAGTTTTATGTGGTAAGGTAAAATATCCAACCGATTTACTTGTCTTGGGGTCGGTTAAAGATAAATTTTGTCCTATCATATTTGGTAGACCTTTCTTAAATACTTGTAGTGCTGTTATAGATTTTAAGAAAGAAAAGGTCTCTGTTCAATTCGCTGGAGAACCGTATGAATTTAATTTTTCCAAATTTGATAGACATCATTGTGATAAAGAATTACCTAATGAGGATCTTAATATTGAAAGAATTGCTTCTATTGCCGTGCCTCCTAATGATCCTTTGCAGCAATATATGGAGGAGCACGGGAGTGATATGTTTATGCAGAAAAGAGAGGAAATTGATGAAGTCTTCTTTAGACAGCCGACTATTCTAAAGCATGATCTACCTGTGGAGTCTCTGGGGACCCAGACACCTCCAAAGGGAGATCCCGTTTTTGAATTAAAAGCTCTTCCAGACACTCTCAATTATACATATTTGTATGAGAAGAAAATATATCCAGTTATTATCAATTCTAACCTTTCAGTGAAAGAGGAGGAGCGATTATTGGAGGTCCTTAGGAAACATCGAGCTGCATTGGGATATACTCTTGATGATCTTCAGGGGATTTCTCCATCTATTTGTCAACATGCAATTAATCTTGAGCCTGATGCGAAGCTCGTTGTTGATCATCAACGAAGATTGAATCCAAAGATGAAGGATGTGGTAAGGAATGAGATACTCAAGCTTCTCGATGCAGGTATAATCTATCCTATTGCTGATAGTAGATGGGTTAGTCCTGTTCATTGTGTTCCAAAAAAAGGAGGTATGACTGTTGTTGCTAATGATAATAATGAACTCATTCCTCAAAGAACAGTTGTAGGGTATAGAATGTGCATTGATTATAGGAAACTTAATAAGGCTACTCAAAAAGTTCATTATCCTTTGCCTTTTATTGATCAAATGCTTGAAAGACTGTCTAAGAATTCTCACTTTTGTTTCCTTGATGGTTATTATGGTTTCTCTCAAATTGCCGTTAAATTTGAAGATCAAGAAAAAACTACTTTTACTTGTCCTTATGGAACTTATGCCTATAGACGTATGCCTTTTGGTTTATGTAATGCACATGCTACTTTTCAAAGATGCATGTCTACTAATTTTCATGGTTTTTGTGAGGAAATTGTGGAAGTCTTCATGGACGATTTCTCCGTCTATGGAACTTCTTTCGACAATTGCCTCTATAATCTTAACAAAGTTTTGCAGAGATGTGAGGAGACCAACCTTGTTCTCAATTGGGAGAAGTGTCATTTCATGGTAAATGAAGGCATAGTGCTTGGACATAAAATTTCTAAAAGGGGGATTGAAGTTGATAAAGCCAAAATTGAAGCAATTGAGAAAATGCCCTATCCGAGAGACATCAAAGGTATTCGTAGTTTCCTCGGTCATGCTGGTTTTTATAGGAGGTTTATTAAAGATTTTTCTAAGACGTCACGGCCTCTCGCTAATCTTCTTCAAAAAGATGTTCCATATGTTTTTGATGAAGATTGTAAGGAAGTCTTCGAGGTACTAAAAGGGGCTTTAATCACCGCTCCTATAGTTCAACCGCCTGATTGGAATTTACCCTTTGAAATTATGTGATGCTAGTGATTATGCTGTAGGGGCTGTCCTTGGCCAAAGAATTGATAAGAAGTTGAATGTAATTCATTATGCTAGTAAAACTTTGGATAGTGCACAGAAAAATTATGCAACCACCAAAAAGGAATTTTTAGCTGTCGTTTGTGCTTGTGATAAATTTAGACAATATATTGTGGACTCTAAAGTAACTATTCATATTGACCATGCTGCAGTTAAGTACCTTATGGAGAAGAAAGATGCTAAGCCTAGACTTATTAGGTGGGTGATTTTGCTGCAAGAGTTTGATTTGCATATTGTTGATAGAAAAGGTGCAGAAAATCATGTAGCTGATAATTTGTCTAGAATGGAAAATATTCCTCATGATCCCATCCCTGTAAATGATAGTTTCCCTGACGAACAACTTGCCGTCGTTAAGGTAACTTCTCATGATGCTCCTTGGTATGCTGATTATGCGAATTTTATTGTCTCGAAATTTTTGCCTCCAAGTTTTACTTATCAACAGAAAAAGAAATTCTTCTATGACTTGAGGCATTACTTTTGGGACGACCCACATTTATACAAGGAGGGAGCTGATGGAATCTTGAGGAGATGTATTCATGAGCATGAACAGGAGGAGGTATTGAGGAAGTGCCACAATAGTGATTATGGAGGACATCACGCAGGTGAAAGGACTGCACATAAGGTTCTTCAATCAGGTTTTTATTGGCCTACTTTATTTAAGGATGCTAAAAAGTTTCTTTCATCTTGTGATGAGTGTCAAAGGGTCGGTAACATTAGTAGACGTAATGAAATGCCTATGAATTATTCTCTTGTTATTGAACCTTTTGATTGTTGGGGGTTTGACTTTATGGGTCCTTTTCCCACTTCTCATGGTAATACTCATATTCTTGTTGCTGTAGATTATGTTACTAAGTGGGTGGAAGCTATACCAACTAAAAGTGCTGATCATAAGACCTCCCTAAAAATGCTTAAAGAAGTTATTTTTCCTATGTTTGGTGTGCCTAGATATCTTATGACTGATGGAGGATCTCATTTTATTCATGGAGCTTTTAGAAAGGTTTTAGCTAAGTACGATGTTAAGCACAGAGTCTCCTCTCCGTATCATCCTCAAACTAGTGGGAAAGTTGAATTAACTAATAGAGAAATTAAGCTGATCTTGCAAAAGACCGTTAACAAGTCTAGGAAGAATTGGTCTAAAAAACTTAATGATGCTTTATGGGCCTATAGAACTGCTTATAAAAATCTTATGGGTATGTCTCCTTATAAAATGGTTTATGGGAAGGCATGTGATGACGGGATTGATGAGAGTGTTCTTCTCCCTCAACAACGCCAACAAGTACTCTTGATACCCTGAAAGGAAGATAATATATTAGGGATAGGTTGAGCCTCCAAGTGCAGAGTATGTAGAAGTGGTAGTTTTTCCCCAAGAAGGTGACTCGAGGGTTTAATATCGAACTCTCAGGGAATCAGTAGTGTGGGTTTTATCTTCTTGTCCTTCTCTAGATTTCCTGCAAACAAAATAGATTGCTTTGTGCCCTCAACCTCACCAAGTGGTTGTCAAGCACAAGGTGTGAGAATGATATTAAGATGATAATGAATGCAAAACAGTAAATAAAAATGCAATGGTGGTGAACAAGTATGCAAGGATGATAGTAATGATGATGGATGGTATTTTTGGGGTTTTTATATTTGAATGCAAGAAGTAAAAGTGTTTTTGTATTTTCTGATTTTAAAATGGCTGAATGTAAAATATGCTTAAAAGTGGTTGGAAAGTTGTTTCTTATGATTAAAAATGGACCGGGGTTCATGGTTTCACACATGCACTCTCTCTTTAATATAGTGTGGCAAATGAGTAGACATAGATTTAACATATGAGATTGTAAACAAGGTTAATGACATGTTACTAATTATATGGGCATCACGTCCTAACATAGAGACCTTTTGATTATTAGTCTCACTTATACTCCACCAAGATGTGAACTAAATCATGCACCTTAGTAATTAAGATAACATCAGAGTATAGCTTTAAGATTAATGAGATGAAGTGAAAATAAACACATGATGGATCTAGTCTTAGGTAGAGGCATGTCACTCCTCCTACCCTACAACATGGTATTTTGGTTTATCCCTAGTGAGGTAAGAAAGTAAGGTAAACACCCAATGGATCATGATATTAAGTTGTCAGCTTATCACTTCACCACCCCCGTTACTCCAACTAATGCACACGTTCCCCCACACATGCTCTCATAAACATGCTTGATCATAACAAGGATACAAGAACGGGGTACATAATATGCATCTACTTTCATAACTTAAATATAACATTGCAATCTCAACATATATTAACTCATATAAAGATCCACCACAATGGTAATACAACGGTGACCGTAATCATGTTCAGCAGCTCATACGGTGCTAATTAGTGAAGCTCAAGAGAGAGAGAGATACATATGCTACTGCCACAAACCCATAGTCCAGAGGTGGACTACTCCCTCTTCATCATGGAGACGGTGGAGATGTCGATGGAGAAGAAGGAGACCTCTCCGGCAGGGCTCCGCCGGAGTTTCCCCCTCCAATCTGCAGCATCCTGGTCTCTGTTTCTTGTTTATCTTCTGTGGCGGCTCTCCTTTCGAAGAACGTCGGGGGACCCTTTATATAGGCGTTTTTAGGTCACAAGGATGCTTCTGGGCGAAGGATCTACGCAAATGGGGCCACGAGGGCTGAATTAGATGGGCCCACGCGGCCTAGTACTGTAGCCGGGCCCCCTATTTTGGCCCTCCAGCCTCCTTTCGCTTGCTTCTTTCGCTCCAATGTCTTCCTCCTTCCAAAATAATGACCCCCGTAAATTTTCAGCTCATTATGACATCGTTAAGGCCCTGAAACAAATAAAGAAAGAAATAGGGGTTTTCTGCCTGCGCAGGATTAATTCCATAAAAAGGGGAAATCATTATTAATTACCAAAAATCATTAAATAACAGTAATATACCCCTTATATGATGCAAATATGAATGGAATATAAGTATTATAGTGCAAAGTTCATGTATGCATTTTAGATGCATCAGCATGTCATTTGCCTCATGAATTAGAACATAAAGCTGTTTGGGCTGTTAGACAACTTAATTCTGATCCTAATCTTGCCGTTAAACTAGGTTGCTTAAATTGAATTCCTTGTATGAGTGGAGAAACGAGGCTTATGAAAGTGCTCGTTTGTTTAAGGAAAAAGTAAAGAGATGGCATGATAAGAGAATTTTGAAAAGAGAATTTAATGTTGGTGATAAAGTGCTTTTGTATCGGTCTCGTCTTAGATTTTTTGCAGGAAAATTGCTATCAAAATGGGAGGGACCATTCATCATTGAGTAAGTCTATCGCTCTGGAGCTATAAAGATTAATAATCTTGACGGAGACAAACCTGAAGTGGTGAATGGTCAGTGACTTAAGCACTACATCTCCGGTAATCCCTTGGAAAATGATGCTGATGTTATTCAAGTGGTTTTCTCCGAAAGAACTCATCGAAACCAAATACCGAAAGACTCCAGAATCAGCAAACGAATAGGTAACTGTTTCGGTAAGGAAAGTGTCTCGGAAAATTCCAGAAAATTTATATTATTTATTTTTCGAAAATTAGGAAAATTTGGAGACTGGACGGAGTACGAGACGGGGTCCAGGAGGCAGAGGCGGCCCTCTGCCACGGCCCCACCCCAGGCCACGGTGGGGACCCGCCCCTGGCCTCTGGACACCGCCTCCGACTCCGCCTAGCCCCGCCATCTTCCTTTTATTGCAAAAAATTTCGCTATATATTTCCCCGAATTTTTCGAGAAGCGTATCCTGTGTTTTCGTCGTGTTTTCTTTTCGAGTCTTTTCTGGCAGATTGCTTTCGCTCAAACCCTAGTCGAGATGACTTCTCCGAGCTCTTCCAATGACGATTTCGTCAAGAACGTCATCAACCCCTACCTAGCAGAGGTCAAGGTGCATCCTCAAGTCCTCCAGCTCAAGGATGGTGTGCTTCATAAACAAGATCTTCAAGACTCCAAGAAGGAAGGAGACATGAAGACAAGGTTGGAAGAGGTTGAGCAGGAGGTTTTCAAGTGCAAGGAGATGATTGAGCGTGGAGTGAGCGTCAATCACCGCATCGTTGCTGAACTTATCACTCTTCACAAGCAAGAAACCAATGAATTAATGGAGAAGATTTTTCTATTGGAGACTGAGACTGCTAATCTGCAAGCACAGATCTATGATCTTCACAATCATATGTGTGAGTATGAACTTAGATTTAAGCGTATAAGCTCTGCTGCAAGTTTCAGGTCCGAAGAGACTCGTTCGTCTTTCGTTGACGGGAAGCACCTCCCGTGGAAGTTTGGCGACAAGTGATGGAGGAGGAAGTCCTTCTCATAAATTCGAGCACTATGGGTAACGACACTCCCTTGGCTTGTTCCAAGCTTGGGGGAGTGCCCCGGTATCTTTATCTTATGTCTTTTATTTTTCGCAGTCTTGTGAGTCGTATCATGGGTAGAGAAGTTATCATGTAGTATGGTTTTGCATTGTGTCTTGTCACTCCTCGTGAGTCCTTTGTATCCGTTGGTGTGTGGTTTTCTATAATGGAATATAAATGAGAAGTATCTTCTATTCTTCTGCACTTTATATTTTATTATGGCAATCTCTCTCATCTGCTGATCTTGTGGTAAGTAATGATTTGACATTGGGTGCATGAGTAGAAGTTTATTCGGTATTGATAAGCATGGCTTTGTTTAAATTGCAACAATTGCTTTGGTGCTTGAGTAGAGAAGAAGAATTTAATTGCAAATACACTATCTTGTGTGTCTTACATGTTTGTGAACCTTCCAGCTCATACACCTTTGTATTAGATTTATTTCTGACAGTGATGATAAGCTTTATGTTGCATGTTTGACATATTGTTTTTGATAGCATAGTTGATTTACATCTCTCAACACTATTTGTTTGCTTTAAAGCCTCTCTAGCCTAAAGCCCTGTACTGAGTGTATGGTTCACTCGTGCATCCAATTCCCAAAGCCAAACTTTCTTGCCAGCTGAGTCCACCATATCTACCTATGCATGGTATTTCTTGCCACTCCAAGTAAATTTGTCATGTGCTACCTTTAAAAATTCGAAATACTCCTTTTTGTGCCTCTGTTTTTAAGCTCATGAAGGAGCAGTGGAGAGCTAGATATAACTTGTGACGAGCAAGGTCATTTCCCCCCTTTCACCCGGTGTTGATGGATTACGTCTTCACTTGAATCAACCCGAGAGCAGCTTAAGCAAAATATAAATATAACTCACCATTCTCCTCCGCGCAATGCAAACCTGAGAAATCAGCTCAAACATTGGATAGTGGTGAAACCAAGGAGAAAGAGGAGCGTACTCGCTCCTCTAAAAACCAGCTGCTCTCACAAGTCTAAAAACCTTGCTTGTCATGGGGGACTAGATAGCTTCTCTGTTGTGAAGTCGTTGACGAAAGCATGCATGCCCCAAAATCATTTTAATTCTGTTTTAAAAACCAAAAAGCTCTAGCACATGACTAATCCCTGCTTCCCTCTGCGAAGGGCCTCTCTTTTACTTATTGTTGAGTCAATTCACCCACTTCATCTACCTTCTACAAGCAAACTCATAGTGTTGAATTTTGATGTTAAGCAATTATGATATCTACATTATGTCTTTTATGTCTCATGATAGTTATTCATTTTTCTTATGTCAGTTCTAACTCTTTTGTTATAAGGATATAGCTTTGACGATTTGCAACTCATGGGAAGATGACCACATAGTTGAAGCATTTAAATGAATCTTTCTTGAAATATGGGCTGATAAGTATAATTGTTTCTTAAGCAGAGTCTCGTTTTGTCTTTGCTTAATAAGTTTCTCTCTTCTTTCACCTTAACATGTTGTAGTTACATTACTTGTCTTCGAGAAGATTTATGAGAGAAAGGTTGTTGTTTAAGATATGTTTGTGTTTGATGAGTAAATACTGATGCTTCATGTTCGTATTCTTTATTTATCGACACTTCACTCTATAAACCTGTGATCATGTTTACTGAGTTCGGTTTTCACTTGGGGACAAGCGGAGTCTAAGCTTGGGGGAGTTGATACGTCCATTTTGCATCACTATTTTACATCATAATTTATCTTCATTCATTGATATATTTCATATTATGACGCAATACTTATGTTATTTTGTCTTATTTTGCATGTTTGGCAATTATTGGGGATGGATCTGCCGGAGCCGGAAATCAGCTGAAAAAGTACCTGTCAAGATACCTAACGTAGGAAGCTCAGAAAATTCCAGAAAAATTATGAAGTCAATATTTTGAAGAATAAGTCACGGAGCTGAAAGGGGGCACGAAGTGGAGCTCCAGGGGGCAGGGGTGGCCTATACCCGCGGGCCCACCCTTGGCCGCGGCAGGGGCTCCCCTTCGGCGTATTACTCACCCATGACCTAAAAACATCGGGAGGATCGAGGAGGAATTTGTCCGCCGCCTCCACGAGGCGGAAACCAGACAGAGAGAAGAAGGGCTCCGTTCGGGAGAAATCTGCCGGGGAATTTCCCTCCCGGAGGGCGGGGGATCGCCGCCATCGTCATCGCCATCACACCAAGCATCATCGGGATCAGCATCAACATCATCTCCACCATCAGCACCATCATCACCACCGTCATCCCATCTCATCTCGCTGTAACAATTATCATTGTGTTGCTATTAGTTCACCGGAATCATATCCCGGGCGTTGATTACCACTTGTAGTTGATGTTTGAGAGTTTTATCGGTGAATTATCATTACAATCAGATTGTTGCCCTTATTCATATCACCTCTGATCATGATCAATATGATGTCTTGTGAGTAGTTCGTTTGGTTCTTGAGGACATGGGGAAAGCCAAGTTGCTAGTAATTGCATAATGTTGAGTAATATTTAATGGTTTGATTTATGTTGTGGTGTTATTCCTCTAGTGGTATCGTGTGAACGTCGACTACATGATACTTCACCTTTCAAAGGGCCTAGGGGAATGCATAGTGTATTTAGTTTGCTTATGGTAGGGTTACAGGAGTGACAGAAACCTAAACCCCAATTTGTGAACTGGTGCACTAGGGAGTGTAGGGTCTCGGAGTTTAAGGTTGTGGTTAGGTTTTTATCTTAATTACTTTCTTGTAGTTGTGGATGCTTGCAAGGGGTTTAATCACAAGTATGTATTTGTCCAAGTAAGGGCGGTGCATTAGCATAGGTCCACCCACACAGCACTTTATCAAAACATTGAAGGTTAATCACCGGCATGCAATGAAACTGGCTAGGCAGAAACTCCCATGTGTCCTCGAGAACGTTTTAATCTTCATAAGTAACACAACCGGCATGTCCATTGAGCTTAAAAGGATTGGGCTATTTGCTGCAATTATTGTAGCAACCTTTTATTTACTTGTTCTTTATTTGTTCATTAAATCAAAAATCCAAAAACATTTCTCTTTTAGTGCTTGCAGTGAAACCTTGCTGAAAACCACTTGTCAACACCTTCTGCTCCTCGTTGGGTTCGACACTCTTACTTATCGAAAGGACTACGATAGATCCCCTATACTTGTGGGTCATTAGGACCCTTTCCAAATATTACTTCTAGGTCCTTGACCATACCAAATATATCATCACCAGTACGTTCCATTGGCTTCGGCCGGTGATCTGTCTGACCGTTGAAATGCTTGCTTTTCTTTCTTATGCCCCGGGTATACATTCTTCTTACAATGTTCCAAATATATACTTTCAGTCTCATCTAAACAGTGTGTGTGCATGCATTGTACCCCTTATTTGTCTGTCCTGAAAGGTTACTAAGAGCAGGCCAATTATTGATTGTTACGAACAACAACGCTCGTAGGTCAAATTCCGTTTGTTCGTGCTCATCCCACACACGTACACCAGGTTTGTCCCACAACTGTAAAAGTTCATCAACTAATGGCCTCAGGTACACATCAATGTCGTTGCCGGGTTGCTTCGGGCCTTGGATGAGCACTGGCATCATAATGAACTTCCGCTTCATGCACAACCAAGGAGGAAGGTTATAGATGCATAGAGTCACGAGCCAGGTGCTATGACTGGAGCTCTGCTCCCCAAAAGGATTCATGCCATCTGTACTTAGACCAAACCTTAAGTTCCTTGCGTCACCTGCAAAATCTTCGAACTCTCTGTCGATCTTTCTCCACTGCGACCCATCAGCGGGGTGTCTCAACATCCCGTCTGACTTACGTTCCTCTTTGTGCCATCGCAACAACTTGGCATGCTCTTTGTTTCTGAACAAACGTTTCAACCGTGGTATTATAGGAGCATACCACATCACCTTGGCAGGAACCCTCTTCCTGGGGCGCTCGCCCTCAACATCACCAGGGTCATCTCGTCTGATCTTATACCGCAATGCAGTGCATACCGGGCATGCATTCAAATTCTCGTACTCCTGACCGCGGTATAGGATGCAGTCATTAGGGCATGCATGTATCTTCTGAACCTCTAAAACTAGAGGGCAGACAACCTTCTTTGCTTCATACGTACTCGCGGGCAATATGTTATCCTTTGGAAGCATATTTTTCATCATTTTCAGCAATTTTTCAAATCCGGAGTCAGATAGACCACATTCTGCCTTCCATCGCACCAGTTCCAGTGTGCTACCCAACTTTTTCAGACCATTTTCGCAATTTGGGTACAACGAATTTTTGTGATCCTCTAACATGTGATCCAACTTCTCCCTCTACTTTTCACTTCCGCAGTCTCTCCGTGCATCAGCAATGGTCCGACCAAGATCATCAGCGGGCTCATCATGTGCCTCTTCTTCAGCTTCCCCCATGAAAGTATCACCGTATTCAGGGGGATAGTTGTCACCATCCTCTTCTTCTTCATTGTCTTCCATTATAACCCCTCTCTCTCCGTGCTTGGTCCAACAATTATAGTTGGGCATGAAACCGGACCGAAACAGGTGGCTGTGAAGGATTTTTGAATCAGAGTAATCCTTCTGATTCTTACAGACACTACATGGACAGAATACAAAACCATTCCGCTTGTTCGCATCAGCCACACGGAGGAAATCATGCACGCCATTAATGAACTCGCCAGAGCGTCGGTCAGTAGTGTACATCCATTGCCGGGGCATCTGCATTATTATATAAGTATATATCAAACACAATCACGATGCTACAATTAGTAATTGCTTTAAAGACTCGTAAGTTATTTTAATGCTATAAACAGAAAAAAACACTAATGGTAGCGCGCGTTGGGCTGAACAAAATCGCAGCTTCAATTTTATTGCTTTTTTATTTAACCCTAATACATCTCAAATAATCCAGATAATAAAACAATAATATCAGATAATATCACTTATACATCTCGAATATTACCACTCGCCCAATCAAACTGGGCGTCGACCCTCGGGTCCTGAGCCACGGGTGGTGAATACCCAAAGAGAAGGAACCATCACAGGATCATAGCTCGGGTGAGATCCCTGAAGAAACTGCCAGGTATTAGAGAACCTAGTTTCCAACGCAATCATATATCGACGGACGTGCTCGTCCTCCTCCCTGACACGGCGACGTACCACCTCCTCGAGGGCCGGTTCCCTCTGCACCGATCATGGCCCACACGACCGCCACCAAATAAGCTCTGGGTCGATGACGGGACCCTGATTCCTCACCAAGCTGCGACTCCCGGAAGGTAGCACCTCCTACTGCCAGCCCGGCGGAGCCCAGTCCCGCACATCGCCCCTCTGGTCCAACAGGGACATCGTCGCCGAGAACAATAAACTAAAAACACGTAAGTCAAAATTTCTATTTCTACACTAAAAAAGTAATACTAAAAAAATAATACTAAAAAATTAGGGTTAGTAAGAATTAGGTTATATAATTAGTGTTAGAAAAAATTATCCTTGAGTTAGCAAAAAAATTAGGTTAAAAAACTAGTGTTAACAAAAATTATCCTAATTGGGTTAGCAGAATTCGGAAAGATACCAGGAACTGACAAATTAGAAACCCCGAATGGAATTACATATGATGTCGGACATCATATGTAATCCTATTAGGGGCTTCTAATTTGACAGGAATCTTTCCCAATTTTCTAACCCAATTTTCCGCTAACACTAATTTTTGAACCCAATTTTTGCTAACACTATTTTTTGCTAATTTTTGTTAACACTAGTTTTCTAACCCAATTTTCTGGTAACACTTATTTTCTAACCCAATTTCTAACTAGTATTATTATGGGACTTATTAGCATATTAATATTTCTAACAAGTAAATCTAACTAATTAACCACCTAAATCATCTATTAAATCATCGAGCTAATAAATTTCAAACATAATTTCAAAACTAATTTTTATTTTAGGCATCAATTCACTTCTATTACTTATTATATTCACAAATATAACACGTTTTTACACAAATTTGTAAACAAAAATTCTATAAAAATTGTACACAAAAATTCTATCAATTCTACACAAAAATTCTAGAAATTCTACAGAAAATTCTAAAAAAAAAATTTCACCTAGGATTTCGCCGATGCAGTCGAGGGAGACGGCACCGGTGACGGCGAGGGAGACGGCGACGGCGGCAGGACGGCGGCGAGAGGTTGACGGCGGCGGAGAGGTGGCGCGTGCGGAGAGAGAGAGAGGGAGAGGATTTTCTGGCTCGGGTGCCTTTTATACAGATACACCTTTTAGTCCCGGGTGGTTACACGACCCGGGACTAAAGGTCCCGGAGCCTCCGGCAGCCTGGCGCAAAACCTTTAGTCCCGGCTCGTAACACGAACCGGGACTAAAGGTCCCGTTCGGACCGGGACTAAAGGTGGCCGCACGATATAGCCGTTTCTGGCCGTTGGAATCGGAGCATTAGTCCCGAGTCCAATTGGAACCAAGACTAATACTCCGAACCGAAGCCCTGTTTTCTACTAGTGAAACCGGTTTGAGAGAACAAGAGTGTGGGCTTGAATCAGTTATGACTTTATACGCCCTTAACATTTATATTAAAAATGCCATTTATTATTCCGTATATAATAAAGAGTTGGGTTTTCAGCACTTCATTCGTTGTTTTTCAGAAACAGCAATAGTCACTAGTGGAGAAAGAGCCTTTTGTCCCGGCTCGTTAGGGCCTCTAGTCCCGGATCTGCACCCGGGACTACGGAATCGGGACTAGAGGCCCCCCCTCTAGTCCCGGGCCAGTTACGACCCGGGATAAAAGGGTTCCCCACGTGGCCGGTGCCTGGCGCGTGGTCGAGGACCTTTAGTCCCGGTTCTTAATACGGCTCGGGACTAGAGATGTCCCCACCCTCTGGCTCTGGCTTTTTTGTATTCCCGCCTTATTGCATATTTAAAATTATGACCAATCTTACAAAATATGTTTTAATATCCATTGGGAATCAAAAGAGTCTAGCCACTTCTATAGTCTCACGATGCAGCACAATTTGGAAACTCGAACATGTACGTTTTTCTAGGGATCTATTATACTTTCGAAGAAAAACTATTAAAAGGATCTGTCGACCAGAATCGCTGGCTACCAACACCTGGTCAAAGCTTGGTGCGTGACACGGGATTCATCACATAGAGAGGCGGGAATGTCTGTTACCTGCAGCACCTGCACCGCATGGCAGTAAAGCTCCCATCAACATTGATGCCACTAGCGGTGGACATTGCCCGGGCCCGGATGGGTTTGGGGCTGCAAACCCTGGCCTTAAAATGTGAAGCGCAGGCCCGGTCTAAGTATAGAAAAACAAAATCTCACGTTTAAATTGATTTATTCGTATCCAGAATAAATATAGATGAACTACCGCACCTATTTGTAAATACAGTTCTGTTTGTCACAAGTTCCAGGTTTCTTCTGGGATTTAGCCATTTATAGGTGGAAATTGGAGACTGAGCCCGGCCCAAATCCTGGGCTTTTGGTCCAGGGCCACCATTCTGGGCTGTCCAAATGCCCAGACACTTTCAGGAATATTGTACACTTGACCGCTCTCAATCAAATTTAAGAGTAGAAGACTGTTTACCTATCAATTTCTGATAGGGTAGCTCGATCAATTTTCGTAAGCAGTTTTCTGATATTTATTACGATGTGCGGATTTGTGATGCCGAAAGATGTCTCTTCAATTGATAGTCTATAAATGGGACATGGAGTTCTTTTACGTTTCATCTTACATATGTTGCCTCTTAATTGGTCACAGAAGTATAGTTACTCCAAGCAAGCACGTAATGGTTATAAATGCGCACAATGACGTATTTTTGGTTGGGATAGATGGGATAATTTTATTTTTTTGGCTATATAGAATAAAATGTGAGCTGTAAGATATCTTGATTATTAAGAACTTAAATTATTATTTTTCCAAAAGCTAGCTTTATGCACGCATTTCATAAAAAATGTAAAACTATTTCCTTTTTTATATTTAATCATTGTTTCATTTTACTTAGTTTGGAAGCAATTTCGCTACCCTCATGTCTTATGGCAATCTCTTTGCAAACTCCAGTAAATATGATTTATTGCTAGCACATGTTAATATGAATTTTAAAAATCCATTTCCAGCGTAGATACCAACATGGAGAAGACATCGTTTTTTTTCCGAATCAAGTACCAAGAGAGGGTTCTGCTTGCTTCATGGGAACATCGACACGAGGTATCAAGGGAATCAGTGATCCCACATGTCTGGAAGCCACATTATCGTGGGCTTCCCCTTGGACAAGATCTTCACATTTAGCGCATCATAGTAACTAGCCTCAGATTGCTAGAAAACTTTGTGCAAATTTGATAAATTAGCTGAACTTTCGTTATATGATGTTTATTTGCGGGAAGTTATTGGAGGATATTTTTTCATATTTATGGATTACCATCATAAAATGCATACCCCCTTCCCTCCTACTACAATGAATGATGCTGGTATCCAACACCCCAATTAGCACACCATCAATATCAACCTACTTCTACAACATTTTTGAGAAATATTCTACACTTGGCTTTAGGCCGCTGTCAATCAACTTTCAATTTGGAAATTCTTCTCTCCCTAAGTGTCATTTCAAAACAATGAACCAAGCAAATCGTGATGCCGAAAGATGTCTCTTCAATTGATAGTCTATAAATGGGACATGGAGTTCTTTTACGTTTCATCTTACATATGTTGCCTCTTAATTGGTCACAGAAGTATAGTTACTCCAAGCAAGCACGTAATGGTTATAAATGCGCACAACGACGTATTTTTGGTTGGATCATCATGGGGAGGTGGATCACGGATGGGATTTACAGCGGTCCCGACATTTGCAACACATCACCTTCCCGGTGGTCTCTATCCTCTTAATTAGCTAGGAAATTGTTCATATATCAAAAACGTGACAGTGTACACCTAAGCAGTTCTATGATTACTTTTAGGACTACGGAGTTTGTGAGTAGCCACATAAGTACTGTTACCGCAACGGCGCATTTTCTGTTGGGACACAGATGGCCGGGAAACCACGCAACCTAGCTAGTAGTACTAGCAAGTGTTGAAATCTTTCAAGTGGATCCATCGGTGCATGCATGGGATTCATTCACTCATACATTAATTTTGGTTGCCAAGTGAAATGAAAGCAACGGCGGCGAGCGAGCGGTTGCACGTAAAGATCACAGACAGATAAGCAGGCAGGCAGCTAACCAACGCGCATCAATGCGTGATGCATGGCTGCCTCCTCTTTTTCGAGCTATTAACACCTACCTAGCTTGCTAGCTCGATCATGCATCGATCGATCTGCAGAAAATTCTTGCTACTACTACGATCTTCGGTTGAATGCATGCTGCTGCCTCTCTAGGCTACAATTTAGCGTGCGTATATGTCCAACAGGCCGATTCACTGGTTTATCTTCTTCACTTTTTGTCTGATCTGATCGATCTTGTATGTATGTCTGTGTCGCTTCTGAAAGCATATCAACACAGTAATCACTGTCAGACCTAATTGCATGCAAAGACGACCTAATCACTATCAGGAGTACTTGTGTAGGTCCGCATCATGCATGTGTATCCTTAATTACCACATTAATGCTCGTTTATGAGCTTGTAGTACCACGTACTTAACTGGTGAAAATCCTACTCTCGTGCAGTGCGGCATCTTGCACTCTCGGTCTACATCAGCTAGGCCACGAAAAATCGTATATGCATCTGATTAATCAAGCCAATCGCCATCGGGCGTGCTGTTACGTGGCCAACTATATCGTCTAACCGAATGCAGCGCTTAATTGACGAGCTAGATGGACGCCATTGTTGCCACCCACAACTGTACTTGAGTAGTAGCCAACGATCGAGGGACATGTAGTATATAAATTGAGCGGCAGAGCCAGGGCATAGACAGTACACACACCTCGATCCATTGCAGCTGCATTTCGGTTGGGGCCAACCGCACACCACCGCTACCAACCAGCTAGCCTCGCGCAACACAGCCAGCATGCGGCTGCAGGAGCTCGTCCTCGTGGCGGTGGCGGCAATGGTGGCCGTGCGGCCGGCGATGTGCCGGGAGGTGAACGGGACGGGGTTGTCGGCGGAGGAGGAGAAGGTGAAGCCCAAGACGACGGCGCTGCTCGTGTTCGGCGACTCCATCGTCGACCCCGGCAACAACAACAACCTCCACACACAGATCAAGGCCAACCATGCCCCCTACGGCAAGGACTTCGTCAACCACGTCGCCACCGGACGCTTCTCCAACGGCATGGTGCCCTCCGACCTTGTTGGTACGTAGTACGTCAGCTTTTTTCTTTTCTGTAACATGATTTTTTATCAGTTGTGTAGCGTCGGCGGTATAATTTGTTATTCTAAATGAAAACAGTACATTGAGCGGAAAATAATTAGACCCGTCACAGGCTAACTTCTATTTTTTAGCGGAATTTCCAAACTTAGGCGCCTGCATTTGCTAGAGTTTCATTCATTTTTTTTTTGTTTAGCGATGATTTCGACACTTTTGACAAGTTTTCAGATAGTTATGTGAACTTTCAATTACTCTTTGTTCTTGCCGTTGTTTTTGTGCACTCTTCTTGTTTTATTATTTGTGTGCTTATCTTTAAGTTATTTTTTATGTTTTGCATTTGTTGTAATTGTAGCTTTTTGTGCGATTGCACTTCTTGGTGTGATTACACTTGAATGGAGGGCAAAATAAATGACCGGAAAGCAACACTTTTACTCACGTGAGCCTAGACACTCTCTTTAGAAAAAATTTACCATGTGTGTCAGAATATATGTATGATTGTGCGTCTGAGTTTATAGTATAATTAACGCAGATTAGCTGACCAGAGAAAACATTACGATGCCCACCTGTATTCATGTTTTAACTTTGGCCAACTAGTATTACTACACAGTAATGGATCATCTAGTACAATACTAGAACTACTAAACTACCTTTAAGGTAAATCAAATAATATCAATTTCGTACCAGGTAACCTATGAATGTAAAAAAGAAAATCTTAGTTCAAAATAACATTTTAGAATCATGTGTTGCACTGGTATATCTCTTTGGAATTGTAGTTTGTCCTTTTATGGCCCGAAAAGTAGAAATAGCTACTGATATGAAGGGAACTTGTTTTCTAATAAACCAAATTAATTATTTAAAAATTTAAAATTATATACATGTTTAGTAGACCATGTAGTATATGTAATTTATTTTTGACATATAATTTTAGTTATGATGTACACAGAAAACAAATATGTGGCGCAAAGTAGAGTGTTCTATTTTCTATTTAAAATTATATAGATGTTTAGTAGAAATGTAGTATCTATGTTAAATTTGTTTTCGACATATAAGTTTAGTTATGATGTACACAGAAGAAAAAAAGTGGCTCAAAAGAGAGTGTTTTATTTTCCTTTTTGAAGCCGGAAATGTTTACTTATGTATCCTACAAATTGATGTATTAGTTAGAAACATTTCACATATATGTAAAATACATCATAGTTATTATTAGAATTTTTGCATTTACTGCAAATTTAAATATTTCAATAAAAGTTCCAGGGTTTTTCCAGGTTGAACTTTTCTTAGTTTCTTATGCTGGGCCAACATCACGTACTAGGCTTATCAAGTAGTTGGCTGCAGGCCTGAGTAGGCCCATATTGCACTATACAGCCTGTTATATTAATTTGGTCGGCTCGCTCAATTAATCTCTGAACGATGGGCCGTATTTCAGCCCAAAAGCTTCACCTGAAGACGCTGGTTTCTTCATGGCTCAACGTGGAGCACACCCCGGAGGACCTCCTCACCGGCGTCAGCTTCGCCTCGGGCGCCACCGGATACGATCCCCAAACTCCTCAAATTGTGGTATGTTATCATTTAATTTATTATGCACTTAACTTACATCAATGTAAATACAAGATCAAGATCACAATAGGAAGCTGTACTCTCTTTTTTAGAACTAAATATAAAGTTCTCCTGATTTTTATTTTTTCGACAACGAAATCTTGTATTAATGTCATGGTCGCGTTCTGCTAATCAAGAAATCTGGTACACCTAATTTTCTTAATGTAGGGTGTGATCACGCTAGAGCAAGAGCTGGAGTACTTCGATGAATACCGCGGGAAGCTTGTCTCCATCGTTGGCGAGGAGGAAACGCAAAAGATCATCGATGGCGCCTTATTCTTCGTGTGTGCAGGCACGGACGACATCGCCAACACCTACTTCACTCTTCCGTTCCGGAGGATACAGTATGACATCCCGTCCTACGTGGACCTCCTCCTTGTCGGTGTAGACAAGTTCCTCCGCGGCCTTAATGAGCGCGGCGCCAAGCTAATCGGCTTCGTAGGCCTTCCGCCCATCGGATGCGTGCCGTCACAGCGGACGGTGGGCGGAGGGATCCACCGCCGCTGTGAGTCCAAGCGCAACTACGCCGCACAACTGTACAACTCAAAGGTGCAGGAGCTCATCAATGGATTGAACTCGGAGCCCGGGTTCCACACCCGTGTTGTCTACCTAGGGATCTATGACATCATCCTCGAGCTCACCGAAAACGGGGAGCGGTGGGGGTTCACGGAGACAACCCGCGGGTGCTGCGGGACCGGGTTAATCGAGGTAACACAACTCTGCGATACAAGGTTCATGGGGGTGTGCGATGATGTGTCCAAGCATGTATTCTTCGATAGCTTCCACCCCACCCAACGGGCATACAAGATCATTGTTGACAACATGTGGGACACCTACGGCCACATCCTAGAAGGCTGAATCGGTTTTCTCAACATAGAAGATTGAGAAAATGTTTATTACAGTACATATATGATTGTAAGATATTTCATTTACCATTGGAGATCCATTTATTCATCATGCAAGTGATGACTAAACCGGTCAGCCAGTATCCGAACCATGGTGAGATATAGGGTAATGGTTATGAATTCTTGGAAGTGTATATGTATTCACACTCCTTATAAATACCATCCTCATGGTGGCAATGAGGTGGATGAAGATGGCTCCAGAGAGGGATCCCGTCCCGGCAGAGTGTCAGAACCGGGCATGAAAGTAGGTCGACGGGTGGCGGCGCGTCTGTGTCGAAACTTAGCAAAAAAAAAAAACATACTCGTAAATTTAAAAATTCTGAAGTAATTCATAAGTATTACTTGGTTAGAGCTTAAGTATGTAAAAACATCATAAAACAACATTAGTATTAGCTATGTTTCGTGAAAATGGGAAGAATTGAAAATACTAAATTTGAATTATACCCCTCTCATTTTGTCCTTTTCAAGCAGGTCATTAAAGGCCATAACATTTCTCAAAAATTCACATGCCTATGTTTATTACTTCCTCTGTTCACTAATGAAAGAACGTTTAGCTTTTTTCTTGATTCGTATGTACCTAAACGCATTTTAGTATGTCTCTCTCTACTATAAAATTGCAATAGGACGTGATGGTTCTTGGTAGGTCATCAAGTTACCCTTCAAATTAATAAAATTTACAACTGATGCCACCTATAAGTGAAAAACGATTCGAGTCGATGTTTTATACTCCGTAGGCTGAAACGGCGCACTTTCTTGCTGGGACTCCCCGGGACCGCGGAAGCTGCCCCGCTGCCGGGGCACTCGCTGTCTGTGGCACAACTTGGAAGCTGTACACCTGCCAGCATGGTCGCTCTCCGTCTCCGGGACAGCCTGGAGGTCGCATCCCTGCGGGTGCGTCCGCTCTCGGCTGCTCCGCGTCCTCACGAGCGCATCGCCGTCCTGCAGTCTACTTCCGCGCGCTCGGCAACGCTGTTGTGCTGATTCCCTCGCGTCAACCCCTTGGCGGCAGGGGGCAGAGGGGTCCCTGCGGGGATGATGGGGCCTTGAACGGTAGGGGTGGCCAGCCGCGAGCACGGACCGCCGGCAGCACAGGGGATTAGGGCGGCGGGGATATCTACACGCGAGGGAAGCAGGCCGGCAGCGGCGCTCCTACTCTTCCGGCCACGATTCCGCGGCGCCGCGTCACTCCTATCCACCGCTCGCAGACAGGCTACTCGCTATGCCCGCCGTCGTGCCATAATGGCTACGGCGCTGCCGTGCACGCCCCTCGCCTGGGACTGCACTGCTCCCTCGCCCTCGGCAAGCGCGGCTCCGCCTCCTGCGGCCTGTCTCCTCAGTAGCCGGCGGAGACCCGCTGTGAAAAACTGACTCTGAAATACCGTTCGCCGTTTCTAAACTTCGGCTAATGCGTGCCTCTCCGTCGCCACGCTCCAGCGCAGCGTCGTGCGGCTCCAACTCGGCAAGCAGTGCGAAAGCGACTAGCTGCTCGACGGGGACAAAACCTGGTACTGGTCATGGGCTGCCAACCTGAATTGGAGCGAAACCCACCCCTATTTCTGTTTTCTTGATCCACTTCTATTTTTATCTTGTCCACGTCTTCTACTAGGAGTAATAGCTGGAGTAGGCCGGGGCACCTCTTGTGAAAAAATAAGGTAGCTGGAGTAGCTAGCTTCTGATTTCAAACAGGTAAGATGAAAATGTTTACGAGTACTCGATCCAAAATGTAATTAATCTACCTAGCTAGCGTGGGTACCTAGGCATGATGTTTTTCTATTGCGGTTATATATATGCATGGTAGGGAGGACCGGCGGAGGGCATGATCTGTCAAGGCTCAACAACAAAGTGCAAAATAGAGAGAAGTTTGAACAAAAATAGATTTAGTGTATTTTGTACCGACCCTAAACAATAGAAAATTCCGGAAAATGTTCTACAGGAGAAGGTGCACAAAATACATAGATTTCCATAGAAAATGACGGATCAAAGACAACCGATTGCAAATAAAATAGAAGACATCAAGAAAAACGTGAACGTGATAGACCTAGGTGAAATGGTTTGACGGTCGAGCAAAAAGAGGAGATTAATGCTCGACGAAAATCAGCCATATCTCCTCGATGAACACTTGCTTCGTATCCAACAGGAGTGGAAGAGCAACCATAATATTCTCGATGTGGGGTGGTGGCCTGGTTGATGCGGTGATAAGAAGAGAACGTTAACATTGGTCTAACAAAATCCCAATCTGAGGCACAAATCATGAATGGTTATAATCATGGCGTTTATATTTTTTTGGTTTCCCGTTGCAACGCACGGGCATTGGGCTAGTATGAATAAATATTGAAATAGGTAAAGGTATAACATTAGGTATCGAAGTGCTAAGCGCAAAAATATATCCCTGGTCCACATACTTGGCCCTCATCAATATTGATTTGAGGCGGGCTGCTCGCACGAGGAAGCTCCGGAGAGCCTTAAAGCTTAGAAAAACAAACGCCTCGACCACCTCTCACCAACCGCTGCGGCCGCGCCCAACCGTCGAAGGTGGCGGGTGGGGTGGCCGCGCCCCAACGGGATCCCTTCACGCAGTGGGACGTCTTTCGGGCGGTGAAGGTGCCACTCGCCGGCGCATGACGGGGAGGCGTTGAGGAGTGGTGGAACCTGACAGAATGCAGTCGAGGCGCATGCGCGTGGACGCCGGCACGGACCTGGGGCGGCAGTGCGTGTCCATAAACTTGGAGGCGGCAACACTAGAGTGTTGCCAAGATGGTTCCTAGAATAGGTGGTCGACTGTCTGCGAGCTGCAGACGAGTAGCGACGCCTTCCCGGTGGCGCTGGCAAGGGAGACCGATGCAAAGGCCCGGACTGACCTGGCCTGATCTAGGCTTCAGGGTCCCATTCTGTTTGCCTAGAGTGGGATGGCGATGCCTTGCAGACGACCTGGTGTGTGCAGGAGTTTGTCCGAGTTGCATATTTGTCCGGGTGGAGGTGGAAGATGGGCAACGTCTTCTCGGTCGTGCATGGCATTGGTGGACCACGATGTTTTGGCGACAATGGCGCGGGGTTGCGGTGGCAGCGGTGCGAACGACAAGAAGGACGGCTTTCCAATCCGGTGGGTAGGGTGAGAGGTGCGTGACAATATGGACGAAAGCCTTGTTCGTCTTCGGTCGGTGCCGGCGACACCGACCCCCAGTGGGTGTCGTACGTACCCCTCCTTGGAGGCTTCGCCGAGGTGTGTCGACACTTACCTAGCTCTCGGATTTGTTGATGTCTTTGGGCGAACCCTAGATTCGGAGTTTGATCGACGCGTCCCTCCTATGAGAGCACCACATTTGGTGACATGGCTTGGAGTTCTTTGTTGATCTCCTCTGGTGTTTTCCGTTGTCCAAGGCTGATCTTCAAGATCTGCAGAGGCACAATCTACATTATCGCCAGTCCAGTACGTTACCTGCAGAGGACAATCTACGTTACTTGGGGTTTCACCCGAAGTAAAGCAGAGCACCACATCCCAAAGTCCACCGCAAACTGTTGACACTGGCCTGAACCGGAGGGGGCGAGGTGGAGGGGAGCTACCAGCAGGGGGGGGGGGGGGGAGGTGGAGGGGAGGTTGCCTCCGCACGCGGTCTGACGCCCAGAGAGCTTGCCGGACTGGCATCGGAGCCGGGCCGGCCGCCGGCAGCCAGCAGGAGGCCGGCCGCGCCGGAACCGCGCGGGAGGGGCGATGGCGATGCGGGGACGATGCAGGGGCGGCAGGAGAAGGCGACGACAGCAGATCCGGCGGGGGCTCGCCGGCCGGCAAGACAATGCGGGGGCGGAGGAGCTTCAGGGGAAGGAGGCCGACGAGGAGCTTCAAACCTTCATGCCCTCCGCGCGAGGCAAGAGCGGCGAGAGCCTCGCCGCCACCTTCATCGGCAGCGCCCAGGGATTTCCCGGCGGCCAACTGGGGCGGCGGCGAGGAGGGAAGGTGGGGGGGGGTGGCGGCGCGGTTAGGGTTTCGCCCTCGAGTCGCCTACGGGAGGCGACGCGAGGGGAGGGAGAATTTAGACTTGCACACTGGTTCTCAGACACCGCGACTACTGACGGACCTCCCCTACTGAGACGCCTCCGCACCCAAATATGTTGCGACGCCCATCATGGCTCAAGGTGCAAGCGGGGGCGGGCCGTCCGCGGCGCGCAAATTTGGGCCCATTTAACTACGTATGCGAGCTTCCACATAACTGCAAGAAAAAAAACGGCGTATGCAGGCCGGCCCGCAGCTGCCGCATTGCGCCACAAGTTTTTTTTTCGATAAAGGGCAATATATTAATATTAAGATAATACCTCTGCACCAACTCGATATCAAGAGAAATCAAGACATCGAGGATGCACACAGCATCATTATTAAAAACAAAGAAATAAAGGGGGAAAATGGTATCCAAGTCACAATCTGAAGTGATCAAGGCACGCAACAAAAACCAACGACATCAACCATCACAGGGGGCAACACACCGGTTACGAGAAAGGTCCTCCAACGACAACGCCTTCAAGAAGGGAACGACACGCAAGTACCGTCATTGCTGGATCCAATCAGTAAAGACCAGATCAAAATTTTCACCCTGGGGATCCAGTCAGTAAAGAGTAGGTCTGAGCAATCCATGCAATGCCTTCAACAAGATTACGATGCGTTGGCACCGCTATTGATTGGTCCAACCAATAAAGATCAGACCAAAGGGTTTTCACCCCGAAGCTCAAGACCCGATACTCGGAGAGCACAACCAAAACTCAGACACCTTATGTTGCCACCACCACTTGCCAAGCTGCCACCTTCGAACCTTCGAACCTTGACAAAGCTGAATGCAAACTGATCACCCTTACGCCTCCAGATATGTGCCTTAACTAAGCCTGGAATTTTTGACCGAGCTTTTGGGCTCGGCCCGAGCTTTTGTTGGCCCGCTCCGAGTAAGGCTCGGCCCGCCAGGGAAATAGACCGAGCCGAGCGGCCGAAACTGGACCGTAGCGAGCTCGGGCCGAGCCTGGCTCGGCTCGGTCCGGCCCGAGAAGCTCGTTTTTTTTTTTGGCAAATAAGATTTCTGTCCGGCCCAAGACATGAGAAGTAGGAAATATGGCCAGAGCCGGCCCATTTGGTCCGTTAGGTTACTTTTTCGTGGTCAAACGCGTACGTGAGCTGGTCGACTAGTTCCCCATCGCTAGCAGAGACCGGAGCGACCGCCGCCACTCGCCAATCGCGATGTCGCTGCCGTCGCCGTCGGCCCCGCCCCCGCCCCCTGCCCGCCCCACACCCACGCCACCACTCTCCGGTAGCTGCACCTCGCCCTTCTCCTGCTCTTGCCATCTCACTCCTCACCGCCCCACATCGTCGAGCCTGGTTTCCATCCGACGCCGCCGCTTGCCCCTTCTGCTCCTCTCCCCCACAGGCTTCGTCGCGCCGGCGCCGATCTCGTCGAGCCTCTACCGTCGTCACCCATGCTTCTCCACCATGGCCCACCTGGCAGTGACTAAAGGTGCTTGGCTCGCGAGCTGCATCGAGCTGCACCGAGCTTTTGGGAAGCTCGGGCCGAGCACCATTTTCCGGCTCGCCGACGACCACGAGCTGGCTCGCGGCTCGCCGTTCTGGCTCGGGCTTTTCTCCGGCTCGGCCCGAGTTGGACCGAGCCAGCTCGCGTCCAGGCTTAGCCTTAACCAGATCAAACATCCACGATTCAGCATAAGCCTCGTGCACAAGATCATCAAACACGTCTGACTTTAGGGATCATCACAGCATCCAACCGCCAATCCAAATCTTTTGATGGGCAAACACACTCCATGGATCAAGAAATGGAAATACCTACTCAATCCATGGCATTACTCGCCGCATGCAGACCAACAGGGTGGAAGAAACAGACAAGCTGCACAAATATCCTCCTGTATCCGCCGCCGGCTAGTGCAGCACTGATCGCGGGCCACATCCTCACCGCCGGGAGCCCTGGGGCCGTGTCTTGCGCGGTGCTCCCAGGAGATTTCTCCTGCAGATCGGGTGGAGAGCCGGACATCAAACATGATGCAGTCCAGCCACTCTAGCGTGCCACGCGATTGGATCTGGAGAGGAGAGCTACGTCCTCCATGTTAGCAATAAGCCATGGCGTCAGTGCGCCGAGGCCGAGTCCGTGCACGGCATGGTGCGCGTCTGGCGTGTAGGTGTGCGTGCGTTGCGTGAGTTTGTTGAACTGTTAGCGAGTGTGACGGAGGGTGCTGACCACGTCCAGCAGCTGAGCCGGCCGCAGCTGAGCCGGCCGTGACGATCGCGTTGAGGGCGCATCGTGCGGGAGCGGCGACGGGAGCGTGCTGGAGTGGGGAGTGGGTGCGTGTGCGCGTATGTGCGCGTCGGGAGCGCGGCCGTGGTGTCGTGTGAGCGAGCCGCGGCTATAAGAGCCCACCCCTGTACTCCTTTGTGGCTGGCGAGTTGGTGCTCGAGTTGGTGCTCGACAGAAAGAAAAGCAGAGCGTTCGTGCGCTGGCGTATGTGCGCGTCGGGAGCGCGGCCGTGGTGTCGTGTGAGCGAGCCGCGGCTATAAGAGCCCACCCCTGTACTCCTTTGTGGCTGGCGAGTTGGTGCTCGACAGGTGCTCGGCAGAAAAGAAAAGCAGAGCGTTCGTGCGCTGGGAAATTCCTGTGTCTCCTTCTTCCTCCTCTGTCCGTGAGTTGCGAGCGAGAGAGCTAGGCTAGGAGCTGACAATTGGTGGCGCCGAGGCCGAGTCCGTGCACGGCATGGTGCGCGTCTGGCGTGTAGGTGTGCGTGCGTTGCGTGACTCCATACAGCATATGCTTGAAGAAGAAGAAGCTCCCTGCCCAGCAAACGCATCATCTCCATGCATGATCCAGATAATCAGATCCACCATCTTTCCTCACAACTCCCCTTGCCTCTCGCCTCCGTCGTCGTCTGTTCTTGCTGCTGACTTGAGTAACTCCCGCCGTACACCATGGATCCAGATGGAGACGTGCCGCCGCCACCGGCCGGCCGGCGGCAGCGAGACGAGGAAGAACAGGAAGTCAATATCAACCGCACAAGATATGGTGGCATTACGTTGAATTCCTTTCTCACCCTTCGCGCCACAAGTAGAGCGACCAAGACGCTACCGGAGGTCTTCTCCTTAGGCTCCGCCACCGGAGCGCCGCCAACCGCCATGGCCGCCCTTCCTCCTCCGGCTCCGGCTCCGGGGGGCGGGGGCCTCTCCCTCTCCCTCGATTCCTTGTCTCCATTCAACAACCCCAAGGCCGGCGGGCAGCCGCAGGCTAGGCCGGTGCAACAGCAAGAGCAATCCCCAGAACAAGCTGCTGCTGATGCAGAGGATGGTAAAGCTTCAGGCCAAGAGGAGTGCTCTGGCAGCAGTAGAAGTGGCCTTACGGAGGCGGTGAGCTCATCGTCGTCTTCTGGATTGAACAGCGACGATGGCGACATGCTGCCGTGGAGCTCCCTGGATCTGGGCATCTGGCCCCATATTTCCGCTCGGTTTGTTCCAGAGTTCAAGTATAATAGAAGTACTACTACTGATTGAAAGAACAGAGACGAATGCAGTGTGCATATATGTGGATATCAAATGTTCGTTGAGATTCAGAGAACAGAGTGTGCCATGGTCACCGTTGCCCTCCTCCCATTCTCACAGGCGTTAAAGCTCGAGATGAGCAGGCAGGATCCCAACCCCTTCCGTCCAAGTAAAAAGCACCCAGAGCTGCAATTGTAAAAGGAAGCAGATACTCAGAATTGAAGAGAACCCAGAAATTAGATCCTTCAACTGAATTTTGTCATATTCTATTTTTTTTAGATATCTAACATTATGAATTTAAACCCAACATGCTGCTTTTCCTTCCTTTTTCTGCTCTAAGCTTGACTGAATTTGACTTCGCCAACTTCAAGCTATTACACGAAGATAAATTATAATATTGATCATTTTGGATGGAAGAAAGGCCAACAAGTAATTCATATTTGGTGGGAAAGGTTGCCTTTAATCTACAGTATGCCATCTAGAAAGAGAAGTATCTCAACAATGCATAGAGTACAAGCACGCTAGGTGGAAGAAAAGTTACTCGTGCAGTAACTTGATGTTTTCTTACAACTGGAGAAAAATTAACATGAAATTAAGAAGAAAAACATTTGTGCATAGAGTAGCACCATCTACAATACATTTTTATCTGATGCAAGCAAGGCAGCGATGCTCTGGAGATCAAGACCAAAAACATGACTGAAAGAAGTTGCCCTACTTCTACAAATAATCTTCATTTGTAACAGACTAACAGGTGCATTCAATTAGACTAAAGTGATGTTTTTCCAAAAGCAACTTCAATAAAAAATTATGACTATAAAAGAGCCAACAAAGAACAATGCAATATGTGATGATGATATTACCAGCCGACTGACTAAAGATTAACCACAATAGCAGTGAAGTATTACAGTTACAGACCTGAGCCTCAGGGCTTGATTTTAACAATGTAAAAGCCTGCACTACATGTCCTGGCATAGTAGAAAAGGCAAATATATGCATATGAAACAGATTCTGAAACAACAGAAAAATCAAGGTTTGGACTCTTTTACATTGTATAAAAAACATCACTGGTAACTGCATATCTCATTTGTGCACCAACGGCAACTGGAATGTGTGTATTGGAATGAAAGTCTAAAGTAGTGTCAGCTGAAACAGAAACAAACACACATATGAATCACTACCAAGAATTTCCTGCAATAAGAATATGATTCTTGTATTCCTGCCAAGTTCAATTTCAAGTTGATATGTATTCAACACTCTGTGAGTTTACTATGTTGTACATACTACCGTACACACTTAGTGATATAACTTACATCAGTTTTGTATGTATGTAGACACAAATTCAATAAACTGAACAAAAACACATCCTTATATTTGACATACTAACTATTATTAGATCATATAAAATGGATACACTATGTGTAAAAAAATGTACGGCAGTTTCAATTGAATAATTTTCATCGAACCAACACACATTCATAGCTATGAGAAGAGAGGCAGCTAGGAAAGCAAATGAGCAGACCTGAATCGCAAGCAGACCCAGAAAGCATGTCTTGTCAAAGAGGTGAGCCAGTGTCAAATGCTTGTGAATAGGCCTAAATGCACCCTCCATCGATATCAGCCTTTTGGCTCGCATGACCTTGATATGTCAAAAAATACAACCTAGTAGGCATGGACGACCATAGTTAATTCATCATTGGCAAAACTAAATTTGAGAAGACACTGAGGAGTTTGTATATGAATTGGCCTCATGACTAAATATACTACCGATATATCAGTAACTTGAAGAAACAATGCATAGTGGAAATAACGTAGGGAGTACTAGAAATACAATGGGTGAGAACACTAACAGGAACAGGATGAGACTACACACACAACTCAATCCATAGTGCCATGTACCTTGACCGTGTTAACAAAAACTATCGTGCATGGATAAGAGAGGATGTACTAGTAGTTGGTTTGATAAATCCTAAACCAAATCTAGGGCTAAATCTAACTGGCAAACGAGGGGCGTGCATGGGAGGGGGATAGAGATGGACGTGTACCATTGCGCAGCCGATGCTTGACTCCTCGGTGCTGTAGAGGACATACTCGAACCTCCCGAGGTGTGCAGATCTCGTGGAGCTCCTCCTCATGCGGCGTCGACGATGCGTCTAGGGCTTCTCATGGGCTGGTCGTCGGCATCGGCGACGAGGTTCGGGAAGGAGGCGACACGGCTGGCAGAGGAGGGGAGGAGCAGGAGGCTCATGGCCCCTCCGAGGTAGGCCGTATCCCACGACGGCTGCGTCCTCCGCCGCCCCCATCTTCCGATCTGTGCGGAGCTAGAAGGCTGCGGCCTGCAGGTCGGGGTGCGGGAGCGGGAGGAGAGGGGGGCGACCATGGTGAGGGGGATGGCGAGATCTGGTTGGGCGGAGGTGTGTGCTGATGGGAGAAGTGGATGGAGACGGTGGCCAGGTGGGTGGTGGCCGGCGCCGTCGCAGGTCCTAACCCTAGCGGCAGCGAGCGAGAGGAATGAATCGGGAAAAGGCGGTATGTATGTACGATCGATTCTTTCTTCTTCATGTTACGACTTACGAAGCTACGGAGTATGTACCATCGTAATCCAACTTTTTTTATAGCTACAGTTATTATTGTGTTTATTTGAGATTATTTTAGGCACTTAAAAAGTCATTATTTGAAGCAGTTTTAACAAATGCCTTAAATAGTGGGTTTTTGTAGGCACCATATAAAAATTTCCGTTGATAACTAACTTATTTAAGGTACATTTTAAAAAATGCCTTGTAAAATAGTACTCCCTACATATCAAAATATACAGTGCCTCTCTAATTCTGGGACGTGAGGTAGTGCGAACGAGTTCCGGCCGAAGAGGTTCGTGGCGATGACGTTGTTCGAGCTGGCAGTGTCGCTTGAGTCTTGCACGCGCCCGCTCCGGGTCTCCGACGAGTCGACGGCATCCCATCCAGATTCTTCCTCCTGCTCATGCATGCGGACAAATGCGGGCACCGCGGAAGTTGAATTAGTGCTAACTGGTCTCCCGCCGCGTCCCGCTTGATTGTTGCCGGCCCCCGCATCTGATCCCACAACTGCCGTGTGTCCGCGTGGAGGCCTTGCGCGTGCGCGTGCAGGCAAACAAGATTCGAAGCTGCTGTGCTGATGCGAAGCAGCAGGCACAAGCTTAGCTAGCTAGCTATCATGTGCTGCTGCTGCTCTGATAGCCAGCAGTGGGTTGACGCCGGATGGAGACAGAGAACACCGTTGGCATTCGGGGTGTGCTCCGCGTTCCCATTGTTGTCGTCCTCGACGAGCTCCGAGACGTTGTCCCAAGTGATCCCCGTCGTCCACTTTCTCATACTGTTGAAGGAATCGACGAGAGGAAGTCTTAGCCGTCGTCCCCGATCTTGTCTTCCTCGACTCTGGTGTGACGTCGCCGCGCGGACGAAATCCCGCACCTCCGTGTCCGGGACCTCTCTGCGTGTAACCTCTCCGTCTCGAGCTCCCTCGCAAGCTTTCATAAGCTCTCCCCAAAATCACGCACAACCCAGAGCAGCTCCTCAACATCGACTGTGCCTTGCCGCGGCGTCGACGGTATGCTCATCCAGTCCTCCGCGCCCCTAGAAAGTGCCGTAAGTTCCGTGGTGAGCTCCTACTCCTCTCGTCTTGCTCCCCGTTCGTGGTGAGCCGGCCGTCCCTACCGCTGTGAGCTTGTTGCTGGCCGCTCCCAGGTGCGAGGCCCTCTTCTACTGCTGCGGGTGCTGGGGAGGCTACGTGTGCTCAGCGGTGGGTGACGGCGCCCGGTGCCTATCGATCCGATGCACCGGCACATCTTGCTCGGCCGCGGTCGTGCAGGACCTGGTGGACGAGGTGGCCAGCAAGAAACTCTGGTGGTGTCCAGCTCCAGGGCGAAGAAGACAGAGGAGAAAAAAAGAAATCTCTTACTTTTTGCAAAAATAATTGCACAACTGGAACCCTACTATACCTGATAATTAATAGTGTTCACAACACCAATACAGCGTCTGTCGTGGGGTTGGCACGACGAGTTCTTCCTCAGGGATGATGAGTTGCGGGGCCATTGACGATCGAAGTACGTAGGAGTTGTTAATCTTCGTCAAGAGACACGGATTTACCCAGGTTCGGCCCCCTCTTGATAGAGGTAAAGACCTACTTCCTGCTTCTGTGTTATTGCTTTATACTAAATCTCGATTACAAGGTTTCGACTCCTCTGATTCAGGAGTCGGCGACTTCTCTCTGGTGTTGATAGGGTTTCTCTGAATCTCTAAAGCTTATCGATCTAAGGTCCAGGGCCCTCCTTATAAAGGTGGCCAGGTCCCTCGACTTACAACTTGTACCGAGTCATAATCTAACACGGAGTCCTACTCTAGGTCTTGTCCTTCCAAGTTAGCGCTCCGGGTTGTACTTGAACTCCTCTCTGGCGAGTCCCTCCTTTGTTATGGGCCTAGGTCGGCTTGTCTCCAGCCCAGCCCATGTAATTTGAAACGTGACTCGGCTTTGGCTTTTTGGTCTTGGCGGGTCTACTTTTCGTGTCCATGGGCCTATCTATAAAGTATCCCCCATCAGTAGCCCCCGAATTTATCTTGGGCGCAGCCTTCGGCTTCCTCCGACTCCTTGGTCCGACTCATTGGGTCGACTCCTTCCATCTGAGTCACAGGCTCAGAAGTCGCTTGCTGCTAGCTCCAAGATGAATTCCTGCATAAAAATATAACACATACATAAAATGAGTCCATCCTCACCCTTTGTTCGAGTCCACCACTCTTGCCCTTTGTAACATCGGCCGAGTCTGTTATGGCTCCTGTGAACTGGCTCTGAGGAATTTAACCCTTTTCGATTCTTGAAGTCGCAGGACTCGTCTTACTGGGACAAGCCGGCTCTTTTTCCACTTCTGTGACTTTACTTTTTCAGTTATACCCTTTTTAACTCTCATTCACTGAATCGTTATCCACAGCTTACCGTGTACCGTCACTATAACTCTCTAGGGTTTTTACCCCTTTATAAGTTGCCAAGGATTAGGTCTCAAAACCCTCACTTGACCCTTCGCCTGCAAATCTCTTCCTCCCCGCGCTTATTTCTTTCCCGCGCACAACACACTCCGTACGCGCGCCATGGCCCCCAAGCGCTCCAAGGCAGCTTCCAAGACCAAGGCTTCCACGTCCAGCAGGACGATCGACATTGCCGCCGCAGCTGCCGCCGCCGCCAAATCTTCCTCGACGAAGCGCTCGATCTCCGCAGATTGGGGAGGATACACGATCACGGCCAAGCAATTGAAAGCACACCAGCTCGCTGGTCTTCTTCCATCCGGTGTTAAAGCTCGAGCCCCAGGGGACGAATTGGTGCCCTCTCCCGCGAAGGACAAGGTCGTCGTCTTCTCCGAGCATCCCTTTCGCGGATTCATGCCCCCGGGTAATCTTTTCTTCCGCCAGCTTCTTAACTTCTACAAGTTGCGGATTCACAATCTAACTCCCAATTCTGTTCTGACTCTGTCCAATTTCGTTACTCTCTGTGAGGATTATCTTCAAATCGAGCCAGACCTAGATCTCTGGCTCGAGCTCTTCTATTGCAACCCCCAGCCTGAGACCTCTGGGGGTCCTCTTCTGCAATGCGGCGCTGTAGCTCTTCAGCGTCGCTTGAACTCTGTCTTTCCTAAGCCTGTATTTCCAAATCGCATCAAGGACTGGCAGAAGTCATTCTTCTACTGCAAGGACACCTCTCCTGAAGGTGAACCCCAACTTCCTCTGTTCTCTGAGGATCGCTTGGAGGCGACTCCTCTCATGAAGGCCAGGTGCTCAGAAGCCGCCCGGCCAAAAGTCGAGTCTTTGATCATCCGAATTCGAGCTCTTCTATCTCACAATCTGGAGAATATGGATCTTGTACGATGCTGGACAACTTGGAGAATTCAGCCGCTGAGTCCTAGGACTCGGCTTATTTGCACGTACACCCGCTGCGTGGGTGACGACCTCCGAATAACGGAGAAGTTGTCTGACGGTCCTGAGCTTGGTCGACTGATCAAGAAGCTGACTGGCAAGCCGGTGAAGGACCAGGCACACTTTGGGCTCCAGCCCTTCTGCTCCACCAACCAAGCCCCTGATGTAAGTACTTTATTCGCTTCTCTTTTCACTTGCTTTCATTATCTTAGTTGCTAACTCATCCTTTCTGTTTTCTTTACAGCTAACTGACTCCTTCTGGAAGCCAGTTTGCGAAACTGAAAGTGAGGCTGGGGCTGAGAAGAATAATGAGGAGGCTTCTGCTATGGCAGAAACCATTGATGATGACGAGTCCAGCGAAGAGTCCTCTAAGGAGGCTCCTGTTGCTGGTGATGATGATGAAAATGAGGAGTCCTCTCCGGAGGCTCCTGTTGAATATGTTGTTGAGGAGGAGTCCTCCCAGGAGGCTCCTATTACTAAGCAAGAACACGCGGCCTCAAGTCCTGCAACAGCCCAGCCGACCTCGTCTGAGGAGTCCTCAGGCGCAAAAAGTCGCTCTTTGTCTCCCCTGCTCCTGCCAAAAACGGGTCACGAGCAGTTGTCCCCAAGGTACCCCTCTCACGAGTCCTTGGATCAAGCAGCTCCATTGCTAAACTTTAAGAATCTACGCAGAACGTTATCGCTGCCAGGAAGAGGAAGCTACGCTCAGACGGCCCTGCAGAGACTCCTGATCCTCTGCCAGTTTCTCACCAAAGGAAATCAACCTCTCCTCCTGAGAAGGCTGACTCCTACCACTCGGGCATGTCAATGCCATCTTCTGACTCTCAGGCCTCTTTGGACCTTGAGACCAACACTGGGTATTTTGTTCTTGCTTGTACTCATATGACTTTTGTTTTCCCTTTTCATGGATTTCATGCTGACTTCTGACTTTGTCTTATTTCAGATCTCGACCTTATCTGAAGGTCACCAAACTCCAAAGCATGACTGATGTGACATCAGCCCGTGGAGCCGTCCCTCCGTCGACTTCTCAGACGACGAGCACAAGGACGGCTCCCTCTACACCTGCATCTGTAGGTGTCACAACTGCTACAGCTCCCACTGTCCCCGAGTCCCTTCCCAGGACTCGGGGGGAAACTCCACTGGTAGTCCCGTCCTCCTCTGGGACTGGGACTCCTACAATCCTGCCTCAAGCACCTCCGGCTCCTCAAAAGGCGGCTCCTGCAACTCAACTGAATGATGAGCCGGCCAAGTCCTCGATTGACTATAGCCGACTTCGGGTGTCTGATGACAAATCCTTCTCTGAGGCTTGGATAGAAGCCATCGAGCTTAATGATCAAGCTGCCAGGCTGAAGGATGACGAGCAACTGGCCCTTAGGTCCCTTCAAATGATCCATAATGTAAGTTCACTGAGTTCTAATCTTTACATTTTCTCTGCTAGCCTCCTATTGCAGTAGCCCCCAAGCACCTTATCTGTGGTGACTTGTAGCTAAGATAGGTGCTTGAATCTGAACTTAACTTGGCATATAGAAAAACTTTCACACTGTAGCCCCCAAGCACTGAGTCCTTAGCTCTACTAGGACTCGGGGCTGTTGATTTGATGACTCTTAGATTCTGGAACAAAAAACTTTTCCACGAGTAGCCCCCAAGCGCCGAGTTGTCAGCCTGCGGCAACTTGGAGCTGTAAACAACTATCTTTTAACTTGTAGAAAAAATTCTGCTCTGTGAGTAGCCCCCAAGCGCCAAGTTGTTAACTTGTGACGACTTGGAGCTGCTATCTTGTTAGTTATGACTTGCATCTTTTGCATCTGGAGAAAAATTCTGACTCCTGAGTAGCCCCCAAGCGCCAAGTTGTTAACTTGTGACGACTTGGAGCTCATGAGTTGTGTATCTGACTTGTAAAATCTGACTTGTGCTTGCAGAACCTTGTCTCCAAAATGAAGAGGGACATGAAGGAGCTGGAGGACCAGGCAGCTGCTAGTGCCAGGTCTGCTCAGGCTGAAAAGCAACACTCCCTTCAATTGGAGAAGGATCTGCAAATCCTGGCTGCTGAGCTGGAGCAGGTGAAAAAGGAGTCTGAAGCTGCCAAGAGGACTGCCCAGAAAGCTCACAATGACCTAAAAGCAGTTTTTGACACCTGCCGCAAAGGCATTGGAGCTATGTGCCAGCATATCTTTGGTAAGTTGGTGTCTTTGCTTACTCCTTCTCTGAACTTGATCTGAAGAACTAGATACTTATACTCATTGATTTCTGTTTGCAGGGGCTGACTCCCCAAAGCTGAAATTGCCCACCAGCAAACAACTCCATGAGATGCTGGACCACTGTCATGGGTTGCAAGAGGGAGCCCGTGCTGTGGTGAAATATCTGAATGCCAAGGGCAAGTGCCCCAAAGAGCCTGAGCGCCTGGTGGATGAACTATCAAGGGCACCAGGGTATATGCGCCTGTGGAAGCAATCTTCTTTGAGGAGAGCCTCCATCAGGATTCTTGCCTTAGCGCACAAGCTACTACCCCACTGTCCTGGAGCCGGCATTACTTACTATGGGGAAGCCCGAACAACATGAGGATGGCACTCCCTTCACCCAAGATGACTTCAAAGCTGAGGAGAAACTGGTGCGGCCCTATGCTTGTGAAATTGCCAATAAGATGGACCCTGAGGTATGGGTTCATCATTATGACTTGGAGAACAAAAGGGTTGCCCCGGAGACTCCTGCCATCATAAACTTTGGCCGTCCCTCACAGGACCTGGCTGGTGCCCCTTCTGCTGCGCCGAGTTCTTCTACCCCGGCGGCTCCTGTCACTAGCAACCCAGCTGGTGTAGAGCCTACTTTGAAGACTCCTGCCGCGCCCACTCCTTCAAGAGTTGTAGCTGGGGACTCCCAGCCTCAAGAAGAGCTGTCTAAGCATATGAGGAGCCCAAGAAGTACAGGTTTTCAAACAAAGAAAGTTGCCACTAAAACTCCTGTGAGGCCGGCTTCTACTTCTGCTGCTCAAGTTAAGGACAAATCTCCAGCAAAGCAGGACTCCTCAACTCCAGCCGAGAAGTCGACTCCTGCAAAGGATAATTCTCTGGATGACTTTTAATTTTTGTGTAATGATACAATGCTGGTGTAAAAACTCTTGGTTCTTAAATTAGCTATTCTGAGCTGTGCCAATCGTCTTGTAATGACTTGCTTGTTTGTCTGTGACATTGATATGTCTTTTATATGCAAGTCATTATTCGGTTCTTACAACCCGTCTAATTTTTCACTGATGAATAAGTAGGCCCTGCATGACTTCTCTTACAGTTTGTGCTGACAAGCTCCTAACTTCTTATGTCCTTAGGATTCATAAGAGCCAGAGACAAGTCATGCCTGTAGATTATTCATATTGTGCAGGCTGCATCTGACTTACCAGCGAGAAAATTAGGAAAAATTCGGCTACTGAGCCAGGTTCAAAGGTCTAAGCTTGACTTTTTTCCTGAAAAGCAAGCCCCCAAGAACCTTAATGATCAAATTTAAATAATAAAGCGCACTCACTGGGTGACTCGACTAAAGAACTCATATTCAAAGAAGCCGGCTTTATTTCTTTTGATCATAATAATTTGATTACATCTAGGCATGGCTCACTGGGCTCTTTGCCTTTCAACTCATAAAACTATTACAATTTAGCTATAGTAAGGACGTAACTGAGCTATGTTCCATGGCCTCTTTGCCTCTGCATATGGGTCTAATGTGTGAGCTGTGTCAGCTCCTTTGCTTGCGCTTGCCGGCTCTCGTACATCCATTAGATAGTACGACCCATTGTGCAATTTCTTGCTTATAACGAACGATCCTTCCCATGGTGGAGATAACTTGCGCATCCCTTCCTTATTTTGGACTAGGCGAAGCACTAAGTCACCTTCCTGGAAAGTCCGAGTCCTAATTCTGCGTGCGTGATACCGCCGCAAGTCCTGCTGATAGACTGCTGACCTCTCAAGGGCTAACTCCCTTGCTTCTTCCAGTGCGTCCACCGAGTCTTGACGAGCAAGCTCATTGTTTGTCTCGACATAATTGGCGACTCGTGGCGAGTCATGCAACAAGTCGCTAGGTAAGACTGCTTCTGCTCCATACACCATGAAGAAAGGTGTGAAGCCAGTAGATCTGTTAGGAGTCGTCCTGATACTCCAAAGCACTGCTGGTAGCTCCTCAACCCAACTCCCAGCGGCTCTCAACAAAGGGACTCGTAACCGAGGTTTAATTCCCTTGAGCAACTCCTGATTTGCTCTCTCTGCTTGTCCATTGGACTGAGGATGTGCCACTGAGGCTAGGTCGAGTCTGATGTTGTTGTCACCGCAGAACTTGGCCATCTCTCCAACTGATAAGTTGGTCCCGTTATTTGTTATGATGCTGTGAGAATACCCAAAGCATGTTGCTATCTTTTTGAAGAATCTCACTGCTGATGCTCCGTCGACTCTGCTGACGGGCTCGACCTCTATCCACTTGGTGAACTTGTCAACCGCTACTAGCAAATGGGTCTTGTGGCAGGGCGACTTTGAGAACGGGCCCACCATGTCAAGCCCCCAAACTGCAAACGGCCAAGTAATAGGGATGGTTCTGAGTTCTTGTGCTGGCATGTGGTCTTGCCTTGCGTACCTTTGGCATCCATCGCAAACTCACACTATCTTCTCTGCATCCAGATGTGCTATTAACCAAAAGAACCCGTCTCTAAAAGCTTTTGACACCAAGGATCTAGTGGATGCATGATGACCACAATCACCTGCATGAATTTCTTGCAGAATTTGTCTGCCTTCCTCTGGAGACACACATCTCTGGTAGACTCCAGTGACACTCCTTCTGTACAACTCGCCATCAATGACTGTGTATGACTTGCACCGTCTGATGAGTTGTCTCTGTTTGACTTCATCCTTTGGGAGTTCACCCCTGAGGAGATATGCAAGGTAGGGCTCTGTCCATGCTAGGATTGTCCGCACTGCTGCCACAAGCGCCGACTCTGGATCTGGGAAGGCTAACTCCTCCTCTAAAGGCAACTTGACAGATGGGTGGTGGAGTTCATCCACAAATACATTGGGTGGTACTTTCTCTCGACGAGAGCCGAGTCGTGATAACGCATCGGCGGCCTCGTTTTTGCGTCTGTCAATATGATCCACTTGATAACCAGAAAAGAACCCGGCTATCTGTTCAACTGCTCTCCTGTAAGCCGCCATGTTTGCATCCTTCGAGTCCCAGGTTCCAGATACTTGCTGGGCTACAAGATCCGAGTCTCCAAGGCACCTGATACGCTTGATGTTCATCTCCTTGGCCAAACATAGGCCATGTAGCAAAGCTTCATACTCTGCCATGTTATTTGTGCAATCAAAATGCAACTGAAGGACATACTCCAATTTATCTCCCTTTGGTGAAGTTAAAACGACGCCGGCTCCTGAGCCCTCTAGCTGTCTGGACCCGTCGAAGTGCATTGTCCAATACTTGGTGCAGGGTGAACTTGGTGAGGACGTGAAATCTGTCCAATCATTGACAAAGTCAACCAAAGCCTGAGACTTAATTGCTGTCCTTGGCTCATATGTGATATGATAAGGACCCAACTCAATTGCCCACTTGGCGACTCGCCCTGTTGCGTCTCTGTTGCGTATGATGTCAGCTAGTGGTGCTGAACTCACCACCTTGATTGGATGCTCTTGGAAATAATGCTTAAGCTTCCTACTTGCAAGGAAAACTCCATAAACTAGCTTCTGCCATTGTGGGTACCTTTGCTTTGAATCTGTGAGGACTTCACTGATATAGTAAACAGGTCTCTGCACTGGATACTCCTTTCCTTCTTCAGCACGTTCCACAACTACTACTGCGCTAACAACTCTCTCATTGGCAGCGACATACAATAGCATGGGCTCCTTATCTGTAGGAGCCGCAAGTACTGGAGCTGTTGATAAAGTTTTCTTCAACTCTTCAAAAGCACGGTCGGCTTCTTCATCCCATAGGAATTTATCTGACTTCTTCAGGAGTCGGTAGAGAGGACCCGCCTTCTCTCCGAGTCTTGAGATGAATCTTCTTAGAGCTGCTACACAACCAGTGAGTTTCTGAACATCCTTTAGACAAGTCGGCCTCTGCAGGTTATGAATAGCCTTGATTTTCTCTGGGTTTGCTTCAATGCCTCTCTCTGAAACAATGAAACCTAGGAGTTTGCCTGCAGGGACTCCAAAAACACACTTGGAAGGATTGAGTTTCATCTTGTACTTGCGCAGATTGTTAAAGGTTTCTGTCAGGTCTGCTATCAAGGAGTCAGCTTTCTGAGACTTGATAACCACATCATCCACATAAGCGTGAACGTTCCTTCCGATCTGTTCCTTGAAACAGTTCTGGATGCACCTCTGGTATGTAGCTCCTGCATTCTTGAGCCCAAAAGGCATTGTCATATAACAAAATGCTCCAAAGGGTGTGATGAAAGATGTCTTCAGCTCATCCTCTATCTTGAGTCTGATCTGATGGTATCCTGAATAAGCATCCAGGAAACAAAGTAACTCTGACCCAGCTGTGGAGTCAATGATCTGGTCAATACGAGGCAAAGCAAACGGGTCCTTGGGGTAATGCTTGTTAAAACCCGTGAAGTCGATGCACATATGGAGCTCTCCTGTTTTCTTTGGTACTAACACTGGATTGGCCACCCACTCTGGATGAAAGACCTCCTTGATGAACTCAGCTGCAAGGAGCCGAGCCACCTCTTCTCCAATGGCTTTTCTCCTATCATCATGAAACTTGCGCAGACCCTGCTTGACTGGTCTTGCATTAGGGTTAACATGTAAGCAGTGCTCGGCGAGTTCTCTCGGGACCCCTGGCATGTCTGAAGGCTTCCATGCAAAGACATCCCGGTTCTCACGGATGAACTCGATGAGCGCGCTTTCCTATTTATCAGATAGATGTGCCCCAATGACGAACTGCTTGGAGGAGTCGCCTGGGGTGAAATCCACTAACTTGGTATCCTGAGCTGATTTAAATTTCATCTTCTCCTCTGTGGCCGGCTTCTTGAGGACTGAGTTGTCCTCCGGGTCCACGTTTGCCTTGTAAAATTTCAGCTCCTCCTGAGCACAAGCTGCTTCAGCCATAGCTGCGTCTCCCTGTTCACATTCCAATGCCATTTGCCTGCTGCCATTAACTGTAATGACTCCTGCTGGACCTGGCATCTTGAGCTTCAAGTAAACATAGCATGGTCTGGCCATAAACTTAAAGTATGCTGGCCGACCAAAAAGGGCATGGTATGGACTCTTAAGATCCACTACCTCAAAAGGCATAATTTCTGAACGAAAATTCTCCATTGTGCCAAAAGCAACTTCAAGGTAAATCTTACCAATGGGCTTGGCTGACTTCCCTGGTACTATCCCATGAAAAACTGTCTCAGTTGGTATCAGCTGCCTGTCTTGCAGCTTCATCCTCTTAAATGTATCATAATATAAGATGTTGATGCTGCTTCCACCATCCATAAGGACTTTGTTTAATGTGTAGCCCCCAACATGAGGTGCCACCACCAAGGCCAGCTGCCCTGGGTTATCGACTCTTGGTGAATGATCTGCCCTACTCCATGTGATGGTTTTCTCTGACCACTTGAGCCACTGCGGGATTGCTGGCTCCACTGCATTAACAGCTCGAACTTTTAACTTCCTGGCACACTTGGATGTGCTTGGGGTGAAGACATGATAACTGCCACGACTCGGGTTCTGCTGTCGAGTTGTGACATAGTATTGCCCATTACCATCGTGAAGCTGCTTCGGGTTCTGCTGGAACCCGCCCTGCTGGTTGCCTCCTCCTTGAGGTAAGTTGGGATTATTGCCGGCTCCTCCGCCGTGGTTGCCGGGTCCTCCATCATTCCTCTGTATCAACCGTTGTTGTTCCTGTTTCCTGGTCCTGCGAATCTGCCACGCTGCAGATCCACACACTGTCCCAAGGTGTGACCACACTTCCCGTTTCTGGCGTGTTTAGGGCAGGGACTCGCAAAAACCTCCTCTGTACTTGGCCTACGCCCTTGATATCCTTGAGAGTTGTTGTCCTTGCGTCTGACCCCAGTATTTGTATTAGCTACCAGGTCAGAGCTGTCTCCATATGGCCGTTTGTTACCTCCCTGGTTCTGGTTTTGATTTTGGTTCTGATTCTGACCATTGCCACCATGTCCTTTAGTTCCCTCCTCCTGGTCCTTGGTTTTGTCTGTGGCAGCGTGCTTATTAGCACCCGCCATGATTTCACCAATTGTGAGTGGAATACCTTGATTCAAGCTCTCCTTCATGCGACCCAGCTTCCAACTCAAGGGATTGTAACTACAATTTCTCTCCATTGCCATTAGCACTGAAACTGGTGGGAGTCCTTGCGAGGAGTTGATGATCTCCGACACCCGCTTCATCCAATGCCTTGCTGACTCGCCCTTCCTCTGAACACACCGCTCCAAGTCCTCTATGGTACTAAGCTTTTTGCATGTTCCCTGGAAGTTCTGAATAAAAGCCGCCTTCAATTGCTCCCAAGAATTGATTGACCTAGGAGGCAAATTACGCATCCAAACTTTGGCTGCTCCCTCCATCATAAGATACATGAATTTAGCGCACAGATTACCCGTGGCATTGCGAATACTCATCGCCATCTCATAGGTACCTAACCAAGAAGTCGGGTCCATGTTGGGCTCATAATTTGGAACCTTGCGCGGCTCCTTGAAGCTGCTGGGGAAGGACTCGGACCTGATGGCATCTGACAGGCACTCTGGTCCTGTTAGTGAAGGAGAAGCACCAGGAGAAGTCACCTCTGTGTGCGCCCGGGTTGGCTGAGGCGGGTTAGCTGCACCAGCTAGCGCTCTGTCCCTTTCAGCCTCCCGAGCCCTGGCTGCCTCCCTTTCTCGTCGTTGTCTAGCTTCATCAACCACCAGCTGAGCTCGTGAGGCAGTTGGTCTGTTTGCCCTGTTCCTTTCTTCTTCACGGCGCCTTGCGCTTGTGGAGTTGGCCGGGTGGGACTCGTCGTGCCGACTCCTCGTGCGCGAGTTGAATGGTGTTGAGTGTAGCCTACTTGCATCTGGAAACGCTGGATAAAGAGCTTGCTGAGTCAATGCTGTCTTCAACATCTCTATAGCCTCGCGAGTCTCCTGACCCGCCGGTCCTTCTGGTACCACGATGTTCTCCAACCTCATAGTCGCCGCATGAACGTTGTCCATTGGATTAGAATAATGTCCTTCTGGAGTATGAAATCTGTTAGGTTGAGGTCCCCTACCACCTGTTGCTCCACCTCCGACTCCTCCTTCAGGTGGTGGTCCATTGGTGCCATTGCCTCCGGGTCCTTCTGGGGGTGGTGGTGGTGGTGGTGCTCCTCCTGCGGCGCCTCCTGCGGCCGCTGAACTCCCTAGCCCGGCTCCTGTGCCTGAGCCATTGGGTGTGCTGAACAAAGTGGTTGGATTTATATTGACTCCTTCACGCAGGCGACTCCTGGCTCTGCGGTGCTGAATTGAGGTGAGCTCCTCGCGGTGACTCCGCACAACCTGGGCTTCAGCTTGGACTCGGGCCTGCTCTTCTGCCAATCTGCGATTCGCCTCTGTGACTTCTGCTAGTTGTCTCTCTAATGCAGCACGAGCACGGCCAACTCGGCCGCCCATTCTGCCGCGTTGCTTGCGTTGATTTCCTTTGTCAGCAGAGTCGGATCGAACTGACTTCCGCCGTTTCCAGACATATAGACTCCAACGACGCGGGCGCGTACTGGCGACTCCGCATAATCCTCCTCCTCGATACCATACCCAAGCCGATCTTCGAACAAGGGCAAGATGGATTCTGAATCGGCGTCGTAATCTGGCTCCATACGTGGCTCTGCCAGCGACTCCTCTTCATTGTTGATGACAACTTGTTCCTCTGGTTCAGCGATGATGCCGACTTCTGATGTGCCGACCGACTCCTCGCCGTCGGACTCGACAACAACTGTAGGTTCTGATACTGATTCCGCCGAGTTAGCACGAACTCCTGACGTGCAAACCATGCCAATGAACATGTTGATTCCTCCGAAGACAAACTGATAGCCCTCGTCGACTTCCTGCATCTCTGGAGTCCAACCGGAGTCGTCGATCTCGGTTTCTCCATGCTCATCAGTGTAGACTCGCCCAATGGGGAGTTTTCTCCGTGGCTCAGCGAGCTGCTCCCACGATCTCAACTCCTTTCATCATAGGCCCCACGGTGGGCGCCAACTGTCGTGGGGTTGTCACGGCGAGTTCTTCCTTAGGGAAGATGAGTTGCAGGGCCATTGACGATCAAAGTACGTAGGAGTTGTTAATCTTCACCAAGAGACACGGACTTACCCAGGTTCGGCCCCTCTTGATAGAGGTAATGTAACATCCCAACTTTGTAATAAAGTGTAAATCAGTAAATCATGTTCATGGCATGCATTATTTTTTGCCCTAATAAAATTTCGCATTCCAAATTAATTAAAGAAAGTCACAAATGGGATAAATCTTCTTCAAATCCCAAAACTTCACCAAGCTTTCAAAAATTCAAAATAAAAATAGGTGGGGCCTCTTTATAATATTATAAGGCTCCATGAAATTTTCCAATATTTTTGAAGTTGTTTAGCTGCTCTATTTAATTTTCTCAAAACCAGGGGGTTATTCGGAAAATTTCCTTTTCCTTTGGTTTTCTTCTTCTTCCTCCTTTTGGCGATGGACAAAGGCCACCGCCGGCCGCGCCACGTCCTCCACCCTGCCTCCGTGCTTGCCCCTCCGCAGATAAGAATGCCCAGAGCCGTAGCCTTGCTCTCTTCTCCTCATCTCGCCTGCTCCCTCCCCCTCTCTTTCTTTCTCTCTCTCTGGAACTCGACCGCGGCCGAACCCTAGCTCCACCGTCGCCGCCATTCGTCGCCGTTTCCGACTGTCCCCGACGAATCGAAGACCACCACCAGGACCGCCGCGAGCTAATATTTCCCCTCCTCCACTCGCGCTCGCCGGGACACTCCCAATCGGGAGAATCGCGCCGCCGACGTCCGCCTTCTGCCGCCGTGTCGAGCTCGTTTCCGTCGTCGTCCGGCCTCCTCCGCCTTCCCCGACCACTCCATCGAGCTCTTGGTGAGCCGGGGATCCTCCCCGTACCCTTTTCCCTCTCCCTCTCCCCTCCGGTCGCCGTCCACATCATGCTCCGCCTCGGGCCGCCGCTGGCCATGGTCGCCGGAGCGACTCCGGTGACCAAATGGTCCCAGCGCCACCACCCCCGTGCTCCTCTCCTCCTCACGCGTCTAACGCGCCCGACCGCGTTGCCCGGCGTCACCGGAATCGGCCGGCAGGTCGCCGGCAGAGCCGTGCGCCACCGTGGTGACGTCATGGTGACGTCACGGTGGGGCCGGCCTGTCAGTTTTTTATCATTATAGAAAATAATTTTGATAATTAATAAAACCCTGACATGTGGGCCAGGTAATCAGAATTTTAATGTTTTTGGAAAAGAATAAAATGCTGACAGGTGGGGTCCTCTGTCAGATATTTAATAATTTCAGAAATTCCAGAAAATGAATAAAATTGTAAAATTAATATCTTTTATTCTGTAAATCAGAAAAATGTGAAAAAAATATCAAAATTTACAGAAAAGTGAGATCTACCTATTTATGCTAAAATCATGCATGTTTAAGCAACTAAAATTAAAAGTTGTTTAGAATCACTTAAAATGCCACTATCGGCTTAATATGGGGATCTTGTCTATAAATGCTATAAAAAATGGCAAATGGACTCCATTTAAAATGTGCACTTGATTAGGGTTCAACTTTCAATTTCAATATCTGAAATTTGACATGCACTCATATTGCGCATTGCATCAATGCCATGTGTTGATTGTTGTTTTCCTTTCCGGTGTTTGCTTCTTCGCGTTAGGGATCGAGCCCGAGCCTGAGCTCAACACCGCCAACAACGACGAACAGCTGAACCTTGCCGATCAAGGCAAGCACAACCCCCTCTTCCTATCTGAACCCATATTTCAAGTACTTTGCTCTGTTAAGCATCATATCGGTTCCAGTGTTTTGGTCAATAGATAGTCGACCTATCATTGCATGTTCCCTTGTCGCCATTACCTGTTATCCATCCTAGCATGATTAGGGTTGCTTGTGTTTCGCCAGAGCCTTATACATACTTTCATGCTTAGCCATGCTTAGCTTATGGTCTGATCCGTCATATTGATGAATCAGAGCTGCGAACGAATCTAGCATGACAGGTTAACGAGGAAAGTGGTGTGAGCATGTTAATTTGACTAAAAGGCTTGGACAATGAGGCCACGGTGGGATGTGGTGGGTTGTCTTGTTCTTGCCGCCCTAGGACCTCTTGTTCTCATCGCATGTACCAAGACTAAGAGTACGACACACGGGGCCTAGGTGAAGCCCCTCGGCTGTTACTTGTTTAGGTGTGCCCGTAGGACACGTAGTTTGCCGTGTTCTATTTGCAGAAAGTTGAAAACCTTTTTGAGAGAAAAGATAGGTCATGTCTGGGGACAAGTGAAGGACGAACTGATCTTGGTCCCCACGCACAGAAATAGGGACCGTCAGGAGGTGGCCATCTCTTGTTAATGGCGGAACGGCCCTATTTGGGTTGGCTTATGGGCACATCTAGGCAAGCTAAGAGTCGTGGTCGACCCCCATCTACCGGCATTCCCCGGAAGAGTGCTAATAGCTTGGCACCAGGAGTCGGTCGGCACATGTGGACCAAATTGTACACCCCTGCAGGGATAAATCTATTCGAATATTCGTGTCCATGGTTAAGGACGACTTGGGTCTTGACGTTTGATCATAGACATACAACTTGAACATCTTCGTAAAACTTGATAACAACGTGTGCGGGTTGCTTCCTCGAGGGAGAGTCGAGGGAGTGATCCTAGTAGAGCAGGTGCAGTTGATGAAGTTTCTGGTGGTCTCAAAGATGATCAAAGGTAGTAGAAAAATATTCTCTTACCCCTTTTGAAAACTTCTGAGTAGACGAATTTCTAATTCTTCTCTCTCGATTGAAAAGTTGGCTTTATGCAAATGAGTCCTCAGACAGCCTCTAAGCCTTGCATTTTACCGTAACGGGTTACAGTCTTGACTGAGTACTCTGTACTCAGGCCTGCGCTAAATTTTGTTTCAGAGCCTGACGACACCACCGACGGAGGTTTCTTTGTGGACATCGACGAGTAGTTTGGAGTTCCCAGGTAGCAGCCTGGAATCTGTGAATGGGACTTCGCCGTCTGCTTACTTATGGCCTCTTAGGCCTTTTGTTAAACTTGTTGTTAGAACAACATAATTTGCTTTCCGTTGCTTGTTGTAATGTTGGGTCATGTGACCTCTGCGTGTAATGCTATCTTACTCTAGTAAGACTTGTATCATGAAAATTCGTGTCGTAGAGTCACTGCTTTGACCGGTTGTCCGCTTCCCTTCCCGTGCGTGATGGGTGTATGGATATAAAGTGCATCACGCGTATGGATATAAAGTGCACGGTTGAGGGGTTATGGTTCTTGGGCTCATTGTTATGCGGTTTTGGCTATGCCCGTGTTATGGCGCAGCCGAGGGGTCGTGGTGCCGATGATCCATTCCGAGCACGCCTGCCGATGTTTACTCGGCCTGGGAGTGGTAACCCCAGTAACCCTCGGTTGTGTAGCATGATCAGTGACACATAGCATTTCTGTATAACTCTGAGGCTGAGTCCGACAACTCAGCTTGATCCTAGGATTCTTCGTTATGCATCCCTGGTTATGATCAGCGTGTGGTAGTCTTCCGAGGGGTTTTGTGTGACTGGTGTTCCCGGCACGCCTGCAGTGAAATGCTGCCTGGGATTGGTACCCGAGTAACTCTCGGCTATCATGGCTGATAGGACATAACAGTTATGTATAACCCTAGATTCGGGGTCGCTACAAGTTTTTGGTATCAGAGCAGGACTGCCTGTAGGAAACCCTTACCGCTGGACGATGTTGAGTCTAGTAGTTGTGAAAACTATTTTGAACCTGAAAATGATTTGTGAAAACTTCTTAGGATTCTTTTTACTCCCTATCTGGTATCGCTCTGAACTCTGAGTCACCTTACCTCATTTGATTTTTATAGGTTTTGACTTCTCATCTGTTAACTTCAAAATCAGGTTCTCGAGGGTTGGGTTGTTTTCTCTCTAGTACTCTGTGTCAGGTTGCTAAAGCTATCAGAGTATCCAAGTTAATCCAGTTGCTCTAGAGCATCGTTTCTACTTTGCTTCAGAAATCCCATATCAAGTCGTTGATCTTCCTGTTGTCCTTGGACAAGTAATGCATCGGACATGATTTTGTGGTCGTGTGTCATCTTTACACTCCATAGTTATGGTTTGTACGTCGGCTGGTTAGTCTATACGTATTGTATGCTTTTGCTACTGCCACGCCTGATGAAATGACATGCATTGTATTACATATCTTGTTTTCCTTCACATTCCATCGTTTTCCTGTTCCGCTAAGATCAACGTCTTGTTATCGTTCTGATCTATCTTTTCCCCATGGATGTGTTGTTCATGGAATCTATCTTTTTCCTCAGGATGTCTCATGGTACTCGAGGTTCGCTTGGCCGTAATCGTGGCCGTGAGGATCAGAACAATGCTGGGGAAGATCTGCCACCACCTCCTAATCCAACACTGGCGCCGGTTCTCCAGAACATCGAGAACAACCAGCTGAATACTGAGCGTCTCCTGGAGCGTGTGGCACAAAACACTGATCGTCGTCAGAATGAGTGTGCTACACTTGTGGAGTTCATCCGAGCTCAGCCGCCTTTCTTTTCGGTTGCAAAAGAGCCTCTTGATGCTGATGATTGGCTCAGGACCATTGAGCGCAAGTTTAACGCTCTCCGTGTTCAAGACCGTGATCGTGTGAACTTCGCCACCTACCAGCTAGAGGGTGCAGCAGGTGCATGGTGGGAAGGTTTCTTGGCGTTGCAGGCGCCAGGACATGAGGTTACTTGGGAAGAATTCTATACTGCGTTCTGTGCTGCTTACATCCCTAAGGCAGTGATGGATATCCAAAGGAAGGAGTTCTTAGAGCTTTCTCAGGGTAAGCATGATATCGAGACTTACGGGCGTGAGTTCACCCGTTTGGCTCGCTATGCTCCTCGTGATGTTACCAATGACGAGGATAAGCAAGAACTGTTCCGCAAGGGCCTTAACCCTTCACTTCGCTATGAGATGTTGCCTTTCAAGTTCCAAACCTTTCAGGAGTTGTACAATCAGGCTATTACTCTTGAGCATGGAAGGAAGGAAATGGAGTCTGTACTAAAGCAAGCTTCTGGTGATTCTCGTGTATCTTCTTCTGGCTCCAAGAAGCGTCGTGTGTTCATTCCATACAGCGCTGTTCCGAAAGCTCAATATGCATCAAAGACTTCTGGCTATGCTCCCCGCCCAACTACACCCCGTGCTACTTCCACCTATGGTGGTGGGTCAAGTTATCGTCCAACTGGTGCTCTAGCTGGCGTCATTTGTTACAACTGTGGTGAGCCTGGTCATATCTCAAAGAATTGCCCTCAGAACAAAGCTGCTCAAGCAGTCCCTCCGCCCAAGAAAATGACAAAACCCAATGGTGCTGGACGTGGTCGTCTGACCCACGTCAATGTTGATGAAGCTCAGAATGATCCAAGCGTTCTTATGGGTACGCTTCGACTCAATTCAAATTCAGTAACAGTATTGTTTGATTCTGGAGCATCGCATTCATTCATGTCACATGAGTTTGCTAAAAAGAACCGTATATCTTTTACGGAGTTGTCTACTCCTTTAAGGGTTCAGTCTCCAGGTTCTAGCTGGCTAACTACACTGGTTACGCCTGAGCTATTACTTGACGTAGGGTATTTGTTGTTTCCTACCAACCTCATTGCCCTAAGGTCCACTGACATTGATATCATCTTGGGTATGAATTGGCTGGTGAAGTATCAAGCTGTGATCGATTGTGCAGCCAAATCTGTCACTTTGACACATCCTTCTGGTGAAGTTGTTCGGTATTGGTCGCCGCAAGCAATACCTCCATCAGCCCGTTCTCAGCTCTCGCCTGAACTTGAGTTGTATGCTATGGAAGGTCAAACTCCTCTAGAAATTCATGAAGTTCCGGTGGTCTACGACTTTCCTGATGTCTTCCCTGAAGAGTTGCCAGGCATGCCACCTGATCGAAACATCGAGTTTGTTATCGAGTTGGTTCCTGGAACTGCTCCTATCTCCAAAACTCCTTATCGCATGCCTCGAGAAGAGTTGGTTGAGTTGAAAAGACAACTTGAAGAGTTAGAAGAAAAGAATTTCATTCAACCTAGCACTTCCTCGTGGGGATGCCCTACTCTCTTTGTCAAGAAGAGGGATACCAATGTTCCACGTTTGGTTGTTGATTACCGGCCTCTGAACGTTGTGACCATCAAAAACAAATATCCTCTCCCATGGATCAATGATCTGTTCGACCAATTGGCTGGTGCAACTATCTTTTCCAAGATGGACCTGCGATCAGGATACCATCAAATCAAGATCAGAAAGGAGGACATTCCAAAAACGGCCTTTACAACTCGTTATGGTCTTTACGAGTACACCGTTATGTCTTTTGGTCTTACCAATTCTCCAGCAACGTTCATGCGTCTTATGAACTCAGTTTTCATGGAGTATCTTGAAAAGTTCGTCGTGGTCTACATCGATGACATTCTAATCTACTCTAAAACCGAAGATGAACATGCTGAACATCTTCGTTTGGTATTGATGAAGCTTCGTGAGCATCGTCTTTATGCAAAGTTCTCCAAATGTGAGTTCTGGCTGAAAGAGCTCATATTTCTTGGTCACGTGGTGTCCTCTGAAGGTGTTACCGTCATTCCAGATAAAATTCAATCCATTCTGGACTGGGGTACACCTAAATCAGTCAAGGAGGTTAGGAGTTTTCTCGGACTGGCTGGTTACTATCGCCGATTCATTGAGAATTTCTCCAAGATCGCCAAGCCAATGACTGATCTTCTCAAGAAAGATAAAAAGTTTGAGTGGTCAGAAAAAGCTGAAGAAAGTTTTCAGCTCTTGAAAACTAAGCTGACTATTGCTCCTGTGCTCGTACTTCCGAATACAAGCAAGGACTTTGTTATCTTCTGTGATGCTTCTCATCAAGGACTCGGCTGCGTGTTAATGCAAGAAGGACCACGCATTCGATGCTTTGCACTTGGTTGAGCTCACCACTTGAGCAGCCAGATCGATGCTCCCACGACCCCACCTACCTCTCTTCTGCCGCCGCGAGGGGCTCCTCGCCGCCCGGCCACCAAACTCCCACCACGCCGCCGCCTCTCTCTCACCCGATCCAAAACCTTCACCAAGGACTGCTCGCCGGAGACGGCCAGGAGGACGAGGAGATGCAAGATGGGCGCACCGCATCGTCAAGGACTGGTCTCGTCGCTGCTTCACGGATGCTGCTGCTGCTCGCCGGAGACGGCCAGGAGGACAAGGAGCAGGGTGGCCCGGATGGCCGCGGCGGCGTGCGCCATGGTGGCGAACGGCGACGTGCAGGGGTCGGCGAGGAGGGGTTCCGGCTGGGGAACGGCGAGGTGGGGAACAGCGACGTGCAGGGGACGTGCAGAGGACGGCGAGGAGGTCGTGGCGTCTGGCCACGACGGTCGAGGAGGAGCTCCTGCTGTGCTCCACGCCTGCGGCCGCGCCCTCCGCCGGCGGGAGGGCCGCGCCGAGCACGCGCACGCGCTCAAGGCCGGGCTCGTCGACGCGCACCCGCTCGTGCCCGGGTTCCTCGCGGGCATGTACGCCGAGGCCGTGGACGTGGCGGCGGCGACCGCGGTGCTGCTCCGGGCGGACGTGGCGGCGGCGACCACGGTGCTGCACGAGCTCGCGGAGCGCATGGCGAGGAACCCGGCGACGGAGCCTACGCTGGCCACCTGGAACGCCGTGCTGTCTGGCTGCGCGCGGCACAGGTCGCCGTCGTTCGGAGGATGCTCTCGACCGCGACGGCACGGCAGCGACGCATCCCGGCTGTGGTGGCGGCGTACGACGTATATGACGTCGTAGTTTAATTTTTTTTTTAAACCTAAAAAACAATTTTTGTGGCGCATGCAGTGGGGTGCGCCACAGAATCTTCATGTTTCTGTGGCGCATCTTGCTGGTGCGCCACAGAATATATATGTAGCGACCTTGCCTTTCAAAAATGGCCAAGATCCCTGTGTTCCGTGCTAGTCCCTGGGTCGGATAGCTAGCACCACAGTTCAAGATGTAATATCATGCAAATGCGTCAAATATCTATTACATCAAAGATCCAGAAAAAGTAAAACATTACAAGTTGCATAGCACAAGGCTAGCATATTACAAAGCTCAACAGCGGAAAACATAAATAGAATGGAGCCCTCATCATATTCATGTGCCACAGGCAGACAAGTTGGTTGCAGACTCGAAACCTATAGCGTTCCTTACTCATCGTCAGACGAACATGCAACGATAAAAGCGTTGCAGCCAAAAATTGGTCAGAACCATTTGAATGGATCTGGCAAATGATACTTGTGGACTCATAAAGGCAAACTTCTAACATCTACATGCATATTTGGCTGGTGGAGTTGACAGGCTCTTGCGCAAAGCAATATTTTATCCTATACTTTCAAAAATCATTTCTTTCTTTCCAAAACTTAGGAGACATTCCTGGGCGCACCAGTGTCTCAAATCCCCCCATGTTCTCCCATCAATTTTAATTTAGAAATTGGAATGAATGAGATTTTTCTGTCGACCACCTTGCTTAGTTACTCAAATTGTCCATAACCGGGGACACGGCTAAGATCTTAGTTTTATTACTCTCGAGAGTTTGTGACACTTTCACCACTTGACTTCATCAACCCATTCTGTCCTTGACCTTCTTGAAGTGAAAAGGAAAGGTGAAGATGAAGACGAGACCTTTGGGAAACAGTCCCCTGTTCCTCTGGCAGACCCATACAAGACATTCATCCGCTGCGAACTGCCGGAATCAGGTTCCTAGAACTTACTTAGTCAAGGCAGAGCCATAGTACCAAGTGGCTGCACTGGAAGTAAACTAGACACGGAGTGACATGAAATCTCGAGGCCCTGGGTGGCGAGCACAAGTGCACGTACTCAGATACCCGCAGAACTGGGCCTGAGCAGCCACTCAACTTTGAACCACCAATAGAGCAACTCCAAATCCACCCAGGTGATTGATTAATTTAGTAGAATTTTTCTTAACTCATCTACCACAAAACAATTCATTTTTGCAGCAAGCCAATCTACTAAATTAATATAGGTCACTAGTCATCTAATTCATGTGGCTAACCTAACAGGTTTGCATAGCATATAACTTTAATAAAGACAGCCTATCATGCAGGCTACTAAAAAATAGTCTAACATGCAATATAGTAAATAGTAGGTCATTTATGCTGGAGTATCACTTGCCTTTTGAAACTTGTCGTTGCTCACACACACTCTTCTCAACGTAACTCGTAGCTCTCCGTTCAATCTATACAATACAAACAGATAACAATAAACAAACAATACAACAATCAAATAATACACACATAAGAGCAAACATGGATAGTAACAAGGGTAAATAGGTTGATGGTCCAGGTTTTAATACATGATTCAATATGCAAAAAGAATCAATGCATTTAGGTTGAGGTTTTCTATTAAAGGTCAAGAGGTGGTCAGGAGTCAAATTTGAGTATTTCAAAATTAAATAGGTTAGAGTTGTGTTCCAAAGGTATCAATATGGTTTACATACTAATATTGGTCAAAAGGGGTTATTGCTAGGTAGGCTAAGGTTTGTAAAACAAGTTATAAATATGTTTTAAACCAATATCAACATTACTACGGTGGAAAGGTTCTAACAAAATTAGATTTTGGTTCTACTGGACAGGGGACATAAATTTAAGTCATTTTACAGAAGAGACCAATTTGAAATAATTTATAGGTTTAAGGTTATGACAAAATTAATCAAATCACTCATTCGAAATTTGAATAATTTAAAGGTGGCGAAAACAGAGATCTAACATTTCTAAAATAATCTACAGGTCGAGAGGTTTTCAAAAATATAAAGTTCACTAAATTTGGCCAACGGATAAAAGTTATGAAGGTTTAAAGTTGCAAGGTCTTTTCTGCAAAACTGCCAATTGATTTTTTTATTGGGCTATTCTAGAAAATAGTTAAACTATGTGGCATGAGGTGATTGGTTGGTACAGTGGCGGGTGTAGAATCAAAATCATATGGCTAGGGTTGCGACGTGACTTAGTATAATTTATATTGTACGATGTACGAGAATTAATGCGCTAGACTAAAAGTTACGTTGAAATATAATAACTAAGAAACTACGATCTACGAACGAAATTACTAAGGTATTAAAAAAGAATACAAAGGGAGATTTTTGGGTACCTTCGTTGCGAGAAGCGCTATAGGGAGAAATAATAATAGAAAACCGGTCAAAATAATAATTATTATTTTATTCTAGTCAAACCAAAATAAATGATTTGACCTGAATATTATTTTTGATTTTGACCAAACCTTTGGGGGCTTTATATAGGCTAAAGGTGGGGTGAGGGATTTGTAAAGTGGCAAGGTGGGACTAAAAAGAGGTGAAAAATGCGTGCAGGATTTTTTTTGGCCGGATGGGCTGCTCAATTCGGCCCAACAGAAAAAGAGAAAAGAGAAAAGAAAAACAAAGGCAAGCTGGGCCAGGGAGAATCAGCCCGCTAGGAAAAAAAAAGAGAGAGGAGAATTCCGGCTGGGCTGGCCGCGGCCGGTCGGGCCTTGCTGGGCTGGGTCGGCCCATTTTGGGTTGGCCATTTTTTTCTTTTTTATTTGTTTTTTTGTTTTTTCTTTTATAACATGAGTTTTATAGCTCCAAAACAATTCAAATAAATTTGTAAAAATTGGTAAAAATCAAAATAATAATTTTGAATACTTAGCAACCTTTTCAAAAATATTTAAAATCTTGAAAATTCAAATAATTCATAAAGGCTTACTTGACACCTTTATGTCGTTTTTAATAAATATGGTCTTTATAATTTCCTTTTTAAATCAAAATAAAATCCAAAAACATAATATGAGTAATATCATTCAATTAAAACATGATACACCCATTTTCATAGTAAAATAATTTAGGAAAATCATTTTATAAAATATGGATTGATTTATCCTTTAAATAAAATACCCATTTCATCATGGGCTATATAAATTATTGAAAACACTTTGCCAAATATTCTGTAGGCTTTATTGAACTCCCAAATAAAGTTTTATTTCCAAAATCTTTTCAAAACTTTGAAAATGAAGGTTTATTAAATATTTAAAAGGATATAAGATGTCAACAAACTTCAATAACCTGGTTTTCTTGAATTTTTGGAGACTTTAATTATTTATTAATAAAAGTTTTAAATTTTTGGTGATTTTTAAAACATTCCAAAGTTTTGGGATGTTACACACTACCACCCTTAAAAGGAATCTCGTCCCGAGATTCGAAGAGGCTAGAAAGAAAGATAGGTTTGGGATCTCTAGGTTTATTCAAATGGGTGGCTACCACCCTTAAAAGAAATTTTTGTTGGTAGTCTAGAACTCCTGTCTTTGGACTAGGATCCATCTACTTAGTCCTTATGTCTCACTGGAGTCGGATATATCTTCCACTCATGAGTTGTGCTTCATCTCCAATAGGTGTGTGTCTCTTAAAATAACTTCGGGTATTCAATGATTACTCTTTGGATCTATCCGAACACCAAGATGGGAGAAATTCTCATCATAGCATTCAAACTATAATGTCTTTGCAGGCTTCCATCTTCTGATTGACTCCCTTCACAGCAATACCACGTCATTTCTAACGAAACTCTCATGGTAGTCAATCTTCCATCTCATGATATCTTCAAAAGGTGCTTGGTGTTCATCCTCACCGTGTATATTACGTTTCGGCAATACTTGCCTTACATAGGGTTATAATATCCAGTGGCTCAGGTTCATCGTCGGCTCTCTAATAGGTTTTGTCACTCAAGATTTACCAATCCAAATATTGAGGGTGAATAATATGGGTAGTAAGAATGGTGATCAGTCCATCTTGCACTCATATCATTTGCTCAATATGTAGATAGGTGAATCACGTATTCTATCTCTTGGGAATCCTCACTTGTCTGCCAGAAAGTTTCCAATCTGCACGACAACCTGATCTAAACTATCGATTCTTCAAAACTATTGGGTTGCGAAACTCCTACCCACGCTGGCTCACAAGCTATGGCTTGTTCTGTGATTCTTATCCTTGGGAAAACATGCTTTCGAAGTTATCTTAGCTCATCAGTTTCAGTCCCATGTCTCCATCATTGATCGCTCAAGCAATCTTCACCACAAAAACCCCCTGTGAGCACCGCACCCTCCCCTTATCTCCTCCTGCTTGATTGCTTCCAGTTCCCGTCGATCCGCTCGTGTACGTCGCCGTCAGCCATGGCCACCAGCTTGTGCCTTTGATCCCTCTTGCTGCTCTCCCTGCCACCTTGCCCCTGCACCTCGCTGCACCACACGTGTTCCTGCACACCACCACCAGCGCACCCTGTTCCCCCTGCACCTGCACCGTCGACCTCCAGATCGAGCGCTGCTGCAGCTCGCTCTCGTCACTTGTTCTGCACCTGTTGACTGAAGTCTGAACCTTGCCTGTTAAAAATTCAGTTAACTCCTTGTCTCTGCTTCATATACCTTCGAGTCTGAATTCTACAACAAACAGGCAGCCGGCCTAGTGGCTGGTGTCTTGCTCCTCCACCCGTGAGGCCCAAGTTCGAATCCCACGTACGGCAATATAAGCCAACTCCTTTTATTTTGTTTATTTCTTTTACAAACCTAACTATATTCATATCTTTTAATCTATAAATCTAAATTAAAAGTGTTATATATGAAAGTTGTTCAGAAAAATGTGTAGAATTTGAATATGCCATCCATGCTCATGTTTGCATCATGTAGCTTGCATTTTAGTTGTGTTTTGTATATCACCTAAATAATTAAATATGGAATATGTGGGTTCTAATTTAATAGTTGACCCGGTTCCATTAAATTTTGAGTAGCTCACCCATGCATTGTTTAGACTTGCTAATAACATTTAATTTTGATGGTTAGAAAAATAACTTGAACCATATAATTAAATGTCGGAATTTCGGTTCCGTTTAATTTGGTTAAGTTGCATCTCTCATGTCTTGCCATGTCATGCATGCATTGCATCAACATGCCGGTTCTTTTGCCATAGTGTAAAATGCATCTTTTCCGTTGTCCAGTGTTTGTTGCTTCTTCGGGAATAGGACGTTGAGTTGATGTGAGCAACGACAGGTTCTGCTACCTCTACCGGATTGCAGGCAAGTGATACTCCCTTGCTATCTTTGCTTGTCTTCTGCCTCTCACACCTCCTATCTTTTGTTCCTTGCTAGCCATATATTGCGATGCTTGTGTATCGAACCTATTTGCATGTTTACCTTGCAGCCATGATATGCCCCACCCCCACATCCTATTTACCCTGTTGCTTGTTTACCTTGTTGGCCTTGCGAGTCGTAGCGCATGCTTAGCTTTGTCTTGCTCGAGTCTTGCTATCTTTAGCTAGTCTTGTTTTAATATGATAGTTGTGTTAAATTCACATGATAATCCTTAATGTTTGGCGATGGGATATAATTAATAAAGATAAGGCACCGGCGGAAGGCCAATCGTGGTGATTTGTTCTTCTAGTGTCGCCTAGGACCCGAGTTCTTGTCCTCTGATCCAAGAATGAGCGCACTACCCACATGTGGGAGGAAATGAGACTCCCCTCGACCTAGTACCGGATCTGTAGCCTTGTCCAGGGCGCCACAAGTAGTTCGGGTGTTTCCATTTGCATGACGCTTTATTTTGATGCAGGTACGGATGGGACGCCTCCGATACGATGATGGTTACTTACGGTAGGGATTGCGGTACGTTCGTTTATCGAGTGTGGAAGGAGGGTCAATCATATGAGTGTTCCTCCCGACATCGTCCTCGCAACGGCTAGGTCCACCTCGGAGCTTCGGCCAGACTTTCAAGGTGGGTCAGACTTAGCTAGGTGGTTCCCTGGACTTGTGTGGTAGTGAAGGAAAGTGTAGCGTCGGACACCCTGCCAGCATACCCCGGAAGTGTGCTAATAGCTGGCAACAAGGGTTGAAGTGCGTGTGGTTAACATTTGTGCACCCCTGCAGGGTTAAATCTTTTCGAAAAGCCGTGTCCGCGGTTATGGACGACTTGGTGAAATGTGCTGGCTAACAAGATCATAGACAACTTACACCTAATGATTATAATTTGACTAGTAAGATAGATTACTTCAATAATAACCTATAAAATTTGCCAATGGTGTGAGTGCCTTTGGGCTTGCTGCTCGTAGGATAAACGGGCTGGTAAGGAATTGGCTGGGTATGTTTGGTGTTAGTATAGTTGGTTACCTATGCGCTCTCTTACCTCCTCTCTATTAGACGCAAGTTGTAGCGTGTTTCTATAGGTTGTTAGTGTGTCTTGCCGCCGCCTCAATCGCTAACCCTTTTTCCTTGGAATTCCAGCTTTGATATCTTGTGAGTATTACTTGCCAGTACTTCTACTAGTACTGACCCCTTCGGGGCTGCTATTCCAATGCAGCCAACAGGTTTGAAGTCTGACGACGTTAGCTTGGGGAATCCCTCCGGCTAGGCTTGGCCTGGGCAGGGATATGGTGCCTTCGTTTATCTTCAGGACTCTTAGTCCAATTTGTATTCTTGTCCGTAGTCGGACGCTACCCGCTTCCGTTGTTATTTGGATCTTTGTATTGTATTTTTGCTCTTGACTCGGTGAGTCGTTGATGTATATATGTTCTTTTGTGGGTTCCGTCGAGAACTGTTGTAATGTTATCACTATTCCACCCGCAAAACGTGTGTGTTGCGATGTGCACGTTATGCCTGGTGGGCGTCCTTTAGGATCGTTATTATGCGGATTTGGCTGGAACGCTAAAATCTACATAATACCGATCTTGGGGCGTTACATTCAGCCGGGGGATGGAAACAATTGCATCCTCCGCCTTCTCTACACGCCACGTGTCCCCAACGAGAGAGAAACAACCCGTGTCCCACACCTCCTCCTTATCTCCTCCCACTTAATTCTATCATCTCCTCTCGTCTTCCTGCTCCTCCCCAACTCCCCGGTCCCCGCACAAAATCTCCTCCTCCGGTCCTCTCTCATCTCAGCTCCGAGAGGCAACCAAAACTCCGCCGCCCTACACTCCAGCGGCGGCAGCCATCTCCTCCCCTCCCTCCCTCCATAGTATCTCCGGCGAACCCAGCCCGCGCCCCCTACTGGTCCATCCCATCCGTAGCGCAGGGGCGATGAGGAGGACCTTGATCTCGGCGTCGCCGGCGACGGCGAGCTGCGCGAGCAGAGCCGGCAACAGAATCATGTCCTCGTCGTCGTCCTCCGGGGGTGGGTGGGCGTTGCTGTGAAGATTAGCCGCCGGAGCTACCAAGGGCTAGTGACGCTGCTGCCTCCAACCATTACCTCCCCAGCTGCAGTTTTTTGCTGGTCTCCCGCTCCGTGACGTTGTAGACGATGCCGGCGTCCTGGTGGGAGGGTGACGTCCATGAACCTGTGGATGAAGAAGTCCTCGGGGAGGCCGCACGGGAGGCTCGACGTCCACGTCTCCGTCACATGGATCCCCACCACCGCCCCCGGATCCCCACCCCCTACTCTACTGCCTTAGTTGAGGCGCGGTGCTCCCGTAGGTGTACTGTGGTGCTACTGATGGTGTCTGTCGGTGCTACCAGCCATGTCCGACGGTAGCGACGGTGCTACCACGTGTACGTCCATGCTACCGTCGGCGCCGGCGGTGCTACCAGCGCTTGGTGCCTATGCTGCCATAGTTGAGGCGTGGTGCTACCATGGGTATGGGTGGTGCTAACTGCTACCAGAGTCCAGAGGCGCGATGAGCACAGCGGCAGAGCTACCACCGGAGATGGCAATGCTACAAGGGGCATCGGCCGGTGCTACCAGAGGCGTGGAGATGTGATGCCACCGACGACATCGGATGCTGCCAGCCAAGGGCAGGCGGTGCTACCACCAGAGACGGCGAGGGAGCATGGAGGTATGGTGCTCCTGATACCCACAAGTATAGGGGATCGCTGAAGTCTTCGTTGGGAAGTATTACCCAAATTTATAGTTCAACTCGATGGGAACACAAGAATATCAATATGACATTAGCAATTGAGGCGTCACTCTCAACCACACCTGAATATCAATAACTTGCAGCAGTAGTAGTGATGGCAGTAAAGGATTCAAGCGGGCAGAAATAAAACAGCAATAGTAACAATGATTTCCCAGTTTTCACCGGAAAAGTGAAAGTGTAACTCAGAGATTTAAAACGTAGGCATGAGGTGACAGCGGGGTGTTGCATGAATGAGATTGATCATATAATAAAGTAAAGCTAGCAATGGTGTTTTTCTCTAACTCCGATATATGTAGGTATGAGTTCCTTAAATAGTTGTGCGTACTAACCAAGAGAATTTGCACAACATCTATTGCCCTACCTGCCCATTTCACCGGGGCCAACTTGGAACTATAGGTAATTAAGGTCTACCCTTTCATGTAGACCGGGACAATGCATTAACACTCCATAAACACATAGGATCCTCAAACTAAAACATCTCCCCCTTGTTTTCCCTATATGTCACTTTTAGGGTTCACAGGTTCAACATAACAGCAGGTGATACACTTTGCAGGTAAATACCAAACTCAATTATATGATGAAGCAAATTAGTTCAGTACTGAAATCATGCCACTCGGGCCCTAGTAGCAAGCATTACACATAGCATAAGTGCACTAACACAATACAAAAGTATCCTCAAGATAAACCCTAAGATTATCGAACAACAGGTAGCATTACTATTGGGAATATGCCCTAGAGGCAATAATAAAATGGTTTATTAGCATATTCATGTTTATGATAATAGTTTATTCTCCATGCTATAATTGTATTAACCGGAAACATAATACATGTGTGGAATATAAACAACCAGGTGTCCCTAGTAAACCTCTACTAGACTAGTTCGTTAGTCAAGAGATGGTTAGAGTTTCCTAACCATGGACTTGTTATAGTCACTTGATAACGGAGTCATATCATTAGGAGTAATGATGTGATGGACAAGACCCAAATAATAAAGAGTTGCAATTGATCGTGTCACACAGTTTTCATTGCCAATGCTTTTAGTATGCCAAGTATAGTTTCCTTAGACCATGAGATTATGTCACTCCCGTTTACCGGAGGAATGCTTTGTGGACATCAAACGTCACTTCGTAACTGGGTAATTATAAAGGTGGCTTTCAGGTATCTCCGATGGTATTTGTTGGGTGACATGAATCAAGACTGGGATTTATCCTTCCTTGTGACGGAAAAGATATCTCTGGGCCCTCTCGGTAATATAGCATCAGAAAGGTTGCAACCATGTGATTAAGTGTTAATCACGGAGATCCTATATTATGGACGAGTAAAGAGAATTTGCCAGGTAACGAGATTGAACCAGATATGGAGATATCGACGATCAAGTCTCGGGCAAATTAAATATCGGTGAGACAAAGGGAATCGTATATGAGATTAAGAATCTCCGGCATCGTGGTTCAATCGATAAAGAACTTCATTGAATATGTAGGAGTCAATATGGGCATCCCGGTCCCGCTGTTGATTATTGATATGATCATGTCTGCATGTTCTCGAACCCGTAGGGTCACACACTTAAAGCTCCGATGTAGCTAGGGTTTACGATGAGATATTTGATGGTATGAACGAATGGTGATTCGGAGTCTCGGATAGGATCCCGGACGTCACGAGGAGTTCCGGAGTGGTCCGAAGAATAAGATTCATATAAGGAAAGTGGTTTCCGGAGGTATCGGAAAAGTTGATCCGGAATATTTCAGCAGGGTACCGGAAGGTTCCGGAAGGTTCTAGAGGAGTCTAGAAGGGGGGCCCACATCGTATGGGGCCCACATGGACCATAGGGTGGTGCAGCAACCCTAGTGGGCTGGCCGCACCAGCCCTAGACCCACATGGGCCAAACCGGCCAAAGGGCCCAAGAGGGAGGCGCCCCAACTTGGGGGCCAAGGAAAAGGGGGGGGGGGCGGCCAGCCCTCCCCAAATCCTAGCCGCCCCATATAAAAGGAGGGGAGGGGTGCACCCCATCCCAAGGCTGCATAGCCGCACCCCTTCCCTTGCCCTAGCCGCCGGCCCCTTCCTCCACTAAGTCGGCGCCACCTCTCTCCCCGGAGGGCTGCCACCATCTCCACCACCATGGCTGCTGCACCACCCCTAGATGTAGGGCTGCTGCTGCACCTCCTCCTCTCCCTCTCCTCTTGCTTGGCTTGGCGAAGCCCTGCTCGTGGAGACTACACCATCAACGCTACCGCAACCGTCGTGGTGCCGAGATCCATCTAGCCATCTCCACCATGCTTGCGGGATCAAGAAGGCGGAGATCTACATCGAGCCGTACGTGTGGATACCGCGGAGGTGCTACCCCTTGTGGCACTTCGTCGGATTGGACTTCGAGGAAATACGTCTCCTCGCGACTAGATGAGTCTAGTTGCGGGGATCGATTAGCCAACCCCTGCACCGACAAAACGCGTTTGTTGATCTTCAAGGGTAAGAGATTGGATCTCATCTTCACTACCTCCATCTAGTAGATCTAGATCCTTGGGGTTTATTCCGTCTGTTGCGTAGGAAATTTTTGTTTCTATGCTGCGACCCTTTCAATTACATGGTCAATCTCATCCAATCCCCATCCACCTCACATGCCTACAGCAAACTACTCACACATGGTGATGGAGAAAGAGCTCATGGTTGATGGAGATGAAGGTGGTGAAGATGGCGGTGAAGACGGCCTCCGGATCCCTCCACCGGAGGAGAAATCCTGGATCAATCTGTCCCCGAAACGAAGAACGTGGTGGTGGCGGCATTGTGTTTCGCGAAAGCTCCTCCCCCCTAGGGTAAGCGTTTTTTTCTCGTATATGAAGGGGTACGTCAAAGACCGGAGGCGAGGCGGTGCCTGAGGCCCATTTGGGGTGGGCCCACGTGGCCAGGTACAGGGGCCGCGTGGGGCCACCTCATTTGGCCCTCCGGCACCCCCTCGTGTCCATCCTTTTGTCCATCGTGCTTCTTTTCCAGAAAAAAGTGACGTGGTATTCTTCCCCGATTTTATTTCCTGCAAAAATAACCAGAGGAGAGACTTTGCTAAAAACAGCGTCAGAATCAGCAGTTTTATTCAAATATGGAAGGATCCCGGAGCAAATTATGAGGCAAAGTGCTTGGAAAAGTGGATGCATTTTGGATGCATCAGCTCCCAAGACTCAACAATGTTTCTGCCATGGTGGAGTTGCGGTGCTTCGAGGGCACGACGACTTTGCTTCCAGGGTGGCAGGACGGTGCTGCCAGGACATGGCGGTGCTACCGGCGAGGTGCTACTGATGCTGCCGGCGAAGGTCGCCCGCGGTATGCGCGGCGGGGGCGGGTGGGATTTTTTCTGCGGGAACTCGGAGGATGCGGGAGAAGGGGCCAAGCTGCACATGGGAGCGGTTGACCAAGTAACGGGACACGTGTCGCTCCCTCGATGCGGGGGATCGGGGGCTCCGATCCCCGGGGGACGCTCAACGCTGCCCTTACTAATACGTTTCTATGATTGTTTTTTCGTAATGTTTTCAAGCTTACAAATACATCTAGTAGTTCTTACACAGTTTGCACAAAACCATCGAATGTGTTACACAATCCATCACTTGTAGTTCTGATGTCACAACAGTCATTTGATTCATCTGCCTCTGCACTAACTCATTTGATGATACACAAGTCGGCTCTACACTGACTCATTTGTTGATAGTCACTGCTTCATCTGGTGCCTATACTGCATGTGTGGCTTGAATAGGAACCTCTTCAGCATCCTCAGCGGAGTATAAATAACCCTGGGCCTACGAAACCTCCACACCAGCCAACCGGTCAGAACTAACCACACAAACAAACCGAATGGTATGATAAACCAAGGAATCTCCACGAAAAACATAGCATCCAGGCATAACACAAGGATGACATATGCTATCTCAGCTATCACCATTGTGGTTGCAAGATCAATGTCCTTCGCTCTTCCTTCGAGAGCGTGGACCACTCCACAAGTGATAAGTGAAAAAAGAAAGAAGACTCCTGTGCTAAGTAGGAGACAATTCTTCTTTAACTTGCCTATCGTGGGATAGCCTGCAGAACCCACAAGAGCAAAACTGGCAAAACTCATAGGACTTATAACACCCAAAGCCGCAACAGAAACTGGTTTCATAAAATTGTATAGTCCCTGAAAAATAAAAGACATGGAACCCCGAAAGAGAAATAAGTGAATTAGTAATCAAGCAAAGCAACACTGACAGAGAAAGAAACTCAAACCTTGTCCTTCGGATCCAATTCAGTAGGCTCCTCGCCCTCTGAGAACTCTTGATCAGCCGGAATATTGTTGTTCATGTTGGCGTTGTTGGCAAGGGGTCCTCCATGCTCGCCGTCTCTGCTGCACTGGTGTATATCTACCACCTTGAACAAAAACAAATACGTGAGCCTCATCAATCTAGCTCCATAATGACATAATTCAAGTATTTGGAAATAAATGATTATGTCACTTATAATAGATACTCAATCAATCCCAAAATATAAGGTGCGCTATTCTTATGCTGGTCTTCGGTGCTCAACTTTGACCAATAATTTAAATTACATGGATTGAGAATGTATAAATGGTACCGTTCGATTCGTCTTGCAAAATTCATTCATTCTATATATCATTATATTAATTTTATGGACATATTATAAGTATAAATCATGGTCAAATTTGTATGTCGTTGACCAGCAAAATTTAAAGGCGGCTTACATTTTAGGATGAAGGGAGTATTAGGTTTAAGTGACATAGCATCAACAATAGGAGGTGGTTATGCAACGGTCAGCCAATGTGGATAGAAAAATGGTGAGCTTCAAAAAAATCTAACCGTGTACTATGCCAACTATGGATGAAACCATGTCCATGTTTAGTGCTATAGTAAATTGCATCAGGTGTCTATAATGCTTTCACAAGGGATGCATAAAGGTTTTAATTTTTTAAGTTACAGTGTTGCAATCAAAGTGACCTCTCTTCTCCGGGTACAGCTTAGGCAAAACTAAGAAGAAAATTAAGTAGCTCTACCTCATTTTGTCTTACAACCTTTTATCAAATAAATCTCACACACGGCTATATATAGTTTTTCAATACCATTTTCTTATCTCTACGTCTTTAAATATTTTAAGTTCATGCAACTCTTGCATAGTAAAAGGATTCACTTACCGAATGAGTGCTGGGAGTCTGATGATTGATCCCAGCATGGATCTGTTACGTGCAGAAAATTAGTACCTCATATATATGAAAGATGAAATTACAGATCAAAATGTCCTAGCAAAAACTAGTACTTACTGTATGAGATGAAGTTGTGGCTAACTAATTCCTTGAGGGTAGCTTTTTGGCACCCCAAATATATGCACTGCCGAACAAGCAATTGAGATATCGGCCAAAATAAATGAGGCTGCCTTCTAGCTTTGAGAACGTGGGTACAGGCAGTGCCATTCCATGACTAGTCTGTCATGGTTGGTGTGTATTCAAGAATTGGAATTCTTTAAATCTGAATGTTCTGGAGGGAAAGGTTTAAGAGCAACCTGGATGCAGAAAATTTGTAAAACCTATCTCGTTCCACTTGGAAAGATGGCTCCTACTGCTAGTGGTTTAAGGTCCCGGCGATCCCTACTCTGCATCAGTCGTCTGGTTTTTCAGGCTGGAGTGGCTTCCTGTAGTGACAGCTCTAGCTGGAGGATCACACGAGGGGCTGCCTGGTCGAAATCGATTGTGGGTTAATTGACAGCAGGAGCTGCAGCCACACTAAGAATAGCCCAGTACTGGTCCTGCCACCTTGGGAAGTGGCATTCTCCAGACTACAGGCTGAAAATGGGTGCAGTTGACTCGTGCCAAGCAAAAAAGGCAAACAAAAAAAAAGGATAATAGGGTAATCGTAGTTTTACCAACAAACTTTCTACTCTGTGAATTAAAAATCTGTAAAGACATGATTTATGACAAGTACTTTACCTTAATGGAATTACTGGCAGAATGCTTTTTTTCAGATCTAAGCAGCCCTTTGTTTGACTCGTGGAGAGTTCTGTTTTCCTCAGATAGCAACTTAACCTTGAGGGAAACATGCAAGAAAATCATCAGAACCACATTCCTGTTGCACAGACTGATGTTCACTGAGAAGACAATAAGTTGCATGTACAAAACATAGCTGGAAGGACAAGAGTGCTTCTATATCAAATACCTCCTCCTCTGCTTTGTTCAGATTGGTCTTTAGTATTTCCTTGTCCCTCTGCAGAGTTTGCACTTCATTATTTAGTGCAGTAAGCTGGACATGAAGAATAACATAGCCACACAGGTAAGATGAATATTGGAGGATCAGATTAAATACAACACATAAATAAGTGGATAACCACTGCATTAGTAATTTCAAACACTCACCACACGAGCATATATCTAGGAACTAGGTAAGAGACAAAGTTTATAACAAACAAATGTTCAGTGAACGTTGATCTGGTACCTACATATGCATATAGAACTTAGAAACCTCTGCTGTATCTTATAAAGATTAGCACCAAAAGTAGACCCCAGCTTTTCCATTCATTTTGGATGCCAGATGAAGTAATGCAGCTAGTGTACACTGTACAACAATAGGCCTAGGAAATGTCTAACTTTATTTGTTCCCCTGCTGCAACATGCTACTAAACATGCTGGCATAACAATTGTCCCTTTTGGTCCTTACAAACGAAGACAAATTAATGGTCATGCTAGATATTGTGCATTAACATCAAGATGGCATCAGTAGACTTGTGATTCAAAGACTACTTCCATACTAGGGTGGTTTCCTGTATGACAGCTCTGGCTGGAGGATTACGGGAGGGGCGGGGTGGACGAGATCGGCTGGGGGCTGGCTGACAGCAGGATCCAGGAGCTACAGACACACTAAGAATAGCCCGGTACTCCCTGCCACCTTCAGAAGCGGCATTCTCCGGACTATAAGCCAATGATGGGTGCAGTTGGCTCATGACCAACAAAGATCCATGAGACTTTGTCACAGCGTCCGGCTGTGAACTTTAGTACGTGGCCGCAGTCAGGGCATGGAATGAGCCGGAGAAGCTCAAAATCCTGATGAGATCGAGAGAAGGATGACGAGGAGGCCATGGAGGTGAGAGCAGTGGTTGTTGGGCCGGTCTGGGATTGAATGCATGAATAGGATCTGACGGTGGGTGCTAAGAAGCATGGTAGACAGCTCGGAGCATACAATGATGGACCGTACAACTAAATACAGGAAAGCGTCCAGTATGTTCCTGTTACCAGTCCAGGACATCAAATTTTGTCTATGCCTGTGGTGCATTAGCAGATACCAGATAGAGCAATAAACTCGAGTGAGGCAGACATGGGCCATGGTGTTTCCTGCATGGCTGCATGGATAAGTAAATCTATATACACAGGCCCAAAGACATGCTCTGTTGCGCATCTCAATGCAACCGTAGTTCAGATTCAGAGAGCATCTAAGTCTGAGAACCCAATCGGACTTCCGTGGCTACTTTTACTAACTTTATACTCCTCCATCTTTCCAAAATTATACAAGTTCGGGATTCTTCTGAAAGGATTTGTAGCAATCAATATTTTGCCAATATATGTCTATTCACAACGAAAATGGAAATACATGTTAGAGAATATCATTGATTAAAATACATCGAGATGCAGCAAAACTTACATGGATTTCATTCCTTTGGCATCTAGAATTTAGAATTTCAATAGCACCAGGTTCATTTATAGAAAGCTTGTTAGAGTACGTCATGGGCGTGGGCCCGTTAGTCTTAGGGTTTGCTTAGGGGTCAAGTAAGCCTTGCTTGGGAGTCAAGTAAACCTCTCTATATAAGGAGAGGAGATGTATCAATCTAATCAAGCAAGAATTAAGAAGGAAAACCCTTCCCTCTTGCGCCCTCGCAGCTCTCTCTCTCCCGCTCAAACCCTAGCTACCATAACATCTGGTATCAGAGCGCTCAGGCTCGATCATGTTCACCCCATCGCCGCCGCTTCCCGTCACCCTCACCCCGGAGGAGATCGCTGGAGCAATCCGCGATCTCACCACCGCCGTCCAAGGGATCTGCCTCTTCCTGGCCGGTCCCTACGGACCGCCGCCGGCCGCGCCATCAGTCGCCGCCTACGGGCCGGCGCTGCTGTCGTGGCAGCCGCCGCACCAGGCGGCCTCCGCCGAGATTGCCGGGCCGCGGCAGCCGACGCTGCTGCTGTCGTCGCCGCCGCTCGACGCAAGGCTGCTGCAGCCGACGCAGCTGCTGTCGTCGTCGCCGCTCGACGCAAGGCTGCTGCAGCCGATGCTGCTGCTGTCGTCGCCGCCGCTCGACGCAAGGCTGCTGCAGTCGCCGCTGCCGCTGTTCCACGGAGGGTCCGGCGCCATGGTCACAGCACCGGCGCTGACCCCCGTCCGGCCGCCGCCCTCGGCCGCAACCACGGCGCCGGTCATCCCGTTCCAGCATGGGATGCCCTATGACGGGACTGTGCCGACCTCGTTCCCAGCAGCGCCACCGCCGTCCCAGGGCGATCCCATCCGGCAGATCAAGTTCCCGCCGTCGCCGTCACCGCTTCCGGCTTGGATCGCTCCCCACCACGTGTCGGCGGCGGTGCGGCTGCAGGCTGCTGCGCGCGGCCTCCTAGCACGTCGGCATGTGCGGGAGATGCGTGAGTTGCAGCTGCAGCTCCTCCAAGTTGCGCTTCGCGGTGCAACGGACCTCGATCTCGTCAGCTGTGTCGGGGATCTTGGGCATGCGATTTCCCCCAAGGGCGGCGGGCATGCTGTTTTTTCCCGCGGGCAGCGACCTCCAAGTCTGCGACATCGACAGTCAGCCGGCGGGGAGAAGACATGGCGTCACCGACTGGAGCGCCCCGCGTGGCGCCACTGCATTCCGCCGCCGGCCGCCGCGAGGGCCCCCTTTGGTCCCGATGGTGTCCATGGGATCCAGGGGGCTGCAAACGCAAAAGTTTGGCGCGCGGAGGATTCTCGCCTTATCGTTCGGAGTCAAAAATAAAGAGTCGGAGTCTAATTCGGGTTAGCTTATTTCAGGTCAATACAATAGGCCGAGATGTAAAAGGCTTGTTTTTAGGCGTTAGGTTTGTGTGGAGTCGAGTCGTCGTTAGGTTGCAGCTCGAGGACGAGCTGCGTGTCCGGGTGGGGTGTAGTGTTAGAGTACGTCATGGGCGTGGGCCCGTTAGTCTTAGGGTTTGCTTAGGGGTCAAGTAAGCCTTGCTTGGGAGTCAAGTAAACCTCTCTATATAAGGAGAGGAGATGTATCAATCTAATCAAGCAAGAATTAAGAAGGAAAACCCTTCCCTCTTGCCCGGCCGTGGGGAAGCACCCCCGGCCGGCTCCCTGGCGCCCTCGCAGCTCTCTCTCTCCCGCTCAAACCCTAGCAACCATAACAAAGCTCTTCCCTTTCACGTATCGATCCTAATGGATCAGTGGGATGAATTTCAAATGTTTTAGCTATAACCTGAAAAGGTGGACAAATGTGAACATGGTGAAACACCTTTGAGAGTACTTTTACCTTGAAATGATCTCAACATACCGTCTTCTCATTAGAAAACTTAAGCATATGATCATCTACTTTTAGCACCTCATTGATGGTCGACGCCGCATCAGGATCTTTAACCAGAACTTGGGATTCGACCCAGGTGATATCTTTCACCACATCAGCAAAGGGGGAGCTTTGATCCAATTCAGTATCCTCTTCGTTTTCCGTGGAATCTTGGTCATTAGCAATGCTGTCGTTATTGTTGTTGACAGCGGGTCCCCCATGCTCTCCCTCCGTGCTCCCCTGGATAGGTATATGTACCAGCTTGAACAAATATAAATACATCATTTTCTTATCTATACGCCTTGAAATATTTTAAGTTCATGCAACTCTGCATAGTAAAATGACTGACTTACCATAGAATTCTGGAGAGCCTTGTGAATGATCTCATCACAGTTCTGTTTTGTGCAGAATATTAGTACCTCATAAGGCTCATAGACAAAAGGGATAGAATTACAGATACAAAATTCCTACCAAAACCTAGTGCTTAGTATATAAAATAAAGTTGTAGGGTATTTTAAATGGCCTTAACAGACCGTCTAATTATTAGAATAATTTACCGTAATCATCGCATCATCTACTTTTAGCACGCCCTCCTTAATGCCCAACATCACATCAACACAAATGGGGTTTTGATCTTGTGGGGACTGCATTTTCTTGTTTGTACCTTGACCTGCATATAAAAAAAAGGGGATCCATCAGAGATATGACCAACAGCAAATAGCAATCAATTCCCTCATCCTGGCAGGAACCCTCGTTGAATCCCCAACCAGAAACCTTCCTCAACTAGTTTAGGTATTTCACTTATCCCCCACTAGTTAGTTGATTAGATCTTACTTGCAAGGGTTGATAGCAAAACATATGAGTAAGAATTCAAGATGATAGCAAAACATATAAGAATTCAAGATCATGTAAACATAGAGCTCATATCCCTGTTTGTAAAGTAGTGCTACAATCTGACTTTTGTTTAGTACACGCATGCGGACCTATCATACCCTTGTTTCTTTAGTATTTGATTGGAAGAATTGGTTGTAAAGCATATCAGTAAGAGGTCCAAAGAGAAGGTTTTTTTTAGTGATACAGAAACATGCAAGAAATTTTCTACTCCAGTGATTGTTTTGTACAGCTACATGTGGTGAAAACTGTATGTTGCTCTACTGTTTTCTCACCCAAGGATTGTTATCACAAAAGAAGAGGTATAGATTGAAAAATCCATCTGGTTTATGACTTTTGTTGTCAGATTTTGTATGTGCTTTCTGGTTATACATGCATTTGACCAGGAAGGTTAGGAGTTTAATAAGAATTATGTTTTTATCCAACTTTATCAGCCTCTATTTCCTAAATATGTTTCATGTTATTGCTTGTTGTGCTGATAGTTTAATTCGATGCACTTTTTCCCAAATATTAACAGGATAATTTACATAGTTGTGTCCCATGTTTGGATCATGTTCTAGTTGTTCAGCCCTATTTACTTATTTTGTTATTCCCATGCTGTTGTATGTGTGTAAGTGTAAGTGGTTGGGAAGTAGCAGTCTACTGTTGTGATTGAGTACTCCTATTGGGCAAGTGTTTGTCCTGCACCGATCCTTCCTCGTAAATGTTTAATGAAGGTTGCAAGCTTATTGTTTATCTGACTTTGCACACAGGAAATCAACAAAGCTTATTGAGATACATGGATGTTTAGCTGGCTGGTACAAGGCAAGACTGAGACGATCTTAATTGAGATACTTAGATGTATGTCTGATTGGTAGCCTTGAGAAATATATAACTTCTGCTCTTCTTTCTCTACTCCCTAATTCTCGGAATACTAGCTGGGAGAGGCAAATAAATTTGAAAGGATGCTTGATGAATTCCCATATGCATCTTTCCGTAAAGAACTTATAGGAACATGCAGTTTGGGCTACTTTGAGGATTGCAACCGGCACTGTCTAATAGTAAATCATGTAATGTATGCTATGATTTAGAAAAGAAGCATATATAATCTTGTTGATCTGGATGTACTCAAGAATTTTATTTTGCCCTGTGTATTTTCCACCAAAAATTGATGCAGGCTAGAAACAAACAAGGGAACAGATACAAGGTTGAAAGAACAGAGGGCAACACAACACAACTCTGAACCACATGTAATTCAGCATAAGGAAACCATGATAACGTAATATATCTTTGAAACCTCACAACCTGTTTCTTCTAGCCTAAAAATCCTGTACATGTGTGCAAGTATACATAAGTTCTGACGAAATATGTGCACAGGCTGCTCATTTTACCTGAATTTCCTTGGGCTAGGCTGGTTTTAAGAGCACATTTTGCACAAGAGGGACTTAGGGGATTTTATACCTACAGCAATGAGGTCTCGGACACAAATTAACCCACCTTTTGTCTATTTCCAAAAACGTAAAAAAACATTGCGTTAAAGTAACCCACATTATGCAATTAAGATGTATGCTATATGCGTTGTGATGATAGCCGGAGCTGAGCACGAACATGAGCACACACAGAGAGAGGAGACAAGGGTTTTTGCACCGCACACAACTTGCTACTTTTGTGTTTTCTTCATCTATTTATTTATTCGAGCGCAACCATATCGTGTGCAAGCAAAAGACTGGCTCCAAGTTTTTTAGCGATTTGGAGCCTAACTCTGACAGAAAACACACTGCAGTAAAACCTGAAGAAAAAAAAAGACATGTAAACTAACTGAACTAACTGACACGATACTGAGCGCAGCACTCTTCAGCTGTTTGCTAGGCTTGTTAGTGTGTTGGCAGTGGGATTGGTGAGCGAGGGGGGGGGGGGGGGGGGGGGGGGGCTTCAATCCCCCACAAACCGTGCCTAAACCCCCCCGCCCGGCCGCCCCCGAACAAAATCCCTCCGGAAACCCGATGAAATCCAACACGAAACAGAAACCCCCCGGAAAGTAGGGGAGGAAGAGGGAGGGGGAGCGTATACGGCGTACCGGAACCGAGATGGAGGGCCGCCGCGATCCGCTCGTGGGCTTCCTTCGGGTCTGCTGCCGGAGATTCTGCTTTCTTCTCCGGGATGGAGGGCTCAGGTGGTGTGTGCTGGGGGTGGACAGATCTGCTTATATACTACTACGGGCCGCACTTTGACTCCTGAGGCCCCTCCGGTGATTAGGACACGTCAGTTTTTGTTGTTAATCTCAAAGCACTCTTCCGTACCCAGTTTTCTTCCTACGTATCTCCTCTAAAAAAAGATACGGCTGTAACGCGTAGCTTGTACTCGTACGGTAGTTCCTGTTCGTAACAGAAGGCGATGAGGAGCCTGCTATCGATCTCCGCCGCCCTCCCCTGCGCTGGTTGACCAGAATCAGTTCTCCGTCGCGCCTCCTTTATCCTTCCATCTCTGTCGTGTTGTGCTAGATTTTTGTTTTCTAGCGTTTGGCCTGATTTGTGCTCTAATTTTTTTTTCTTTCATTGGTGCATGAACAAAAAGCGATTGACATCTCCTGCCCAAACGATTTTGGCTCTTCCCAAGGGAAACGTCTATGTTAGAGGGGTGTGGAGCCTGCTTGGCACTCCTACAAGCATGTTCGCGGTCATCTTGTTCTCCATGGGCTCCTCCCGTGAGGGATTAGCTCATTCCACTACGAGTTTGATTTGAAGGCGTTGACCAAACCTTTACAACAAGATTGAGGCTCTTCACGAAGACTCCCAACAATGTCCCATAGCTTATTACAACAAGAGAAAGCTCTGAAACCCAATATCCCGTCTAGGATTCCAAGGAACCCAAGAGGTAACAATATCCACTAGGGATTAGTGGGGGTTACGAAATTCCTTTGGTGAAAGTGTAGATCTAGATCTCCTCCTTCACTCCTCAAAGAATCAAGGTGTTTGGCTCAAAAGAGTGGGAGATCTAGACATTTAAAGCTCGTAGTAATGGAGGAGAGATAGGCCAAAGTCATGGTAGGTGGAATGAGGAAGAAGACCACCTTTCATATATACCCTCGAAATTTGATGGTTATGTGCAGAAATTCTGCACAATGGTACTAGAAGCGGTACTACCGCTTGCTGTCATTTCAACAGTACTCAGATGCACCTCGCAGGGGGAGAACAATAGCACTTCCGGAGAAGTACCGCTGAACTCCAGGAGTGGTACTACCGTTACCGATAGCGGTCGTAGTACCGTTAAATCCAATCTAGCGGTAGTACTACATCGGTACTACCTGGGTACCGTAAAAAACAATGCGTTTTTCAGCATAGCTATATCGGTAGTAGTAACTGACCAGTAGTACTACTCCTAGCAAATTTTGGAAATGAAAGACTCTCCAAAGTATGGGATGGTTGTGGTGGTGCATTATGGGTTTGTGCGGTGAACATCGAGTCCCCACCATATATTTCCCCAACGAGTACCACTCTTGCTAGTACGACGGGTCTATACAAGAAAAACAAATACAAAGACTTTCTAGAAACACCGTCTTTCCTTCGTAGAACCGGGGACATCGAACTTAAGTCTGTCATCAATCAACAAGCCTAAAAGAAACCCGTACACACAATTAGTCTGATAAACGTGTTGTCATCAACTCTAAACTGCATTGAGAAAAATGCTTTTTCAGCTCTCGGTCCATGAGAAGATGAGGCATGGCGCCCCGAGCTCCTCGTTGCTCCGGCGATGGAGAAGATTAGACTTGCCGCCAGCCCCTCGATGATTTGTCAATAAAGAAGACGAGGCGGACGTTGTAAGGATTTCAACCAAAATCCGTCAAAAATCTGCCGGAGTGTGCCTCCCTGTCGAAAAGTGGCTGGAAAGTTGGACGGTACGACAGAAGTTGACCGGATTCCGACGAGTCCCGTGCCAGAAGCACCGACCAATGCTCGTGTCAACCTTTTTTTTTTTTTTTGGTTTAGGGGCCCAAATAGTTGACATCTAAGGTTTGTAGGGCTCGATCTAGTGAGAACTAAAAAAAAATATGATTTATAAATTTTACCGTATTTTGTAAGGACCTTTTTCCCGTCTAAAACCACAAAATACGCGATATCCTAGAGATGGTCGGACGAAACCGTGTACGGATGGGATCATCCCTATATGACACGTGTTTGGTCTAAAACGTAGGGATGGAACCGATCCATCCGCTCCATCCGCCAAAATCAACCCGATTGTTGGTTCGCGTTTTCCTAATCTCGCTGACCAGGATTTGATATTAACACTGCTGCCCTCAGCACGCTGTTCCTCCACCGGCTCAGATGGAAGCTGACCAGGACCAAGTATTAAAAACGTTGGTAGGAATAGAAACCGGATTGCAGCGGCCACGACAACAACGCTACATTTCAAGATCTAAGTTTGTCCTATGCAACCCATCATTTTTCTTTGTCTAACAAAGGTAGACAGAAGGAAGAAGCTATGTTTTGCGCCGCTGCACACGTGGCCTCCATTCCGCGTTTCCACAAATTAAATCTCGCGTTGAATTGGTGACGTTTCGTTGGAAAAAAATTTCGTAAATAAAGAAAATCCTATACCCGTAATACTTGCACCTAACTAACAGGAACGTCTCGTGCTACTCCGGCGAAGCAGTCATGCCATCCGTCACCAGTATCTGCTGCTTGGGCCTCAAAGCCGTCAGCGTCGAGATGAGCGGCATCGCTGCGCCTGCCGCGGCCCACATCCTACCCTCCTATCGGCATGTTGCTTAAGCGACAGACCCCTCGGTGCCATGAATGACAATGCCGAGGAGCTTGGACGACGGGCCGACGAGTAGGCTGCGTACCGAATCGGCGAGGAGCTCGGCAGCGCGGAAGGGACAAGTCAAATATTCCTGAATTATTATAATTATTGATCGCCTTGGCAAGAATCATGTCGCCGCAATGTACTACCTCCCGGCACAACGGCGAAGTCTTCGTCCCTCGCAACGGTAAATCTGCGCAGACGAAGTCGCCGGTGACGGCCCCCGAAGCACTTGAACTTCATGGCTATACGCAAGACGGGGCGGCCGCTGTCGACGACAAGCAGATTGTAGTTGACGCTCGTGCTGACCACATCCTTGTCTCGGAGACGGAGAAGATGCTGAATATGAATACGCGCGCGGCGAGCCGGCCGCCAGTGACTTGGTGTGCGATAACTTTTCTTGCGGAAAGCAGGAAATAAATCCAGTACTTCAGCGGATTCTGTATCTACGTATTCCCTGTATTCCCTTTTTTTTTTTTTTTTTTTTTTTTGCAGCAGCAGCAGAAAAAACACTCGCGCGGACGGAAAACGGCAGACAAGCTCCAGATAGCCGCCACGTGCAGTGGGCGCACGGGCCGGGCGCAGGCAAGCCATAATCGATCAAATTCTGTTGCAAGTGTGCTGCTAATTTGGTAAGTGCTGCTTACGATGATGCAGCTCAAGTTCTGGCTGTAATATATTTATCTGCAATTGGCAACCACTTTTTGATTATATTAAGTTTCTCTTATGTAGTTTTCAGATAATTGGCAGTAAACATTATGTTTAGCTCTTTTTCTTGTGAGAGCCGAAATGTGAAAGATCTTTGTTTTTTTATCACCGTTTTTAAGCCACGGTGTTTTTTATCTTTGCATATACTAGTAGTTAGTGAGTTTATCCATAGTGTATTCATATTCCACACTGAGTTTACCTTCCCGTACTTGGTTTTGAGCATCCCGGTGAATTTTCTGAACTTCATCGATCCTATGCTCAATTTCTTGAAGTTGATCTTGGAGAGGCTTGTTCTTCTTAATTGCTCCATGCTCTAAGAGTTCCTGGTATCAACTAGGGCTCCTGATCGTCGGATTTCCTATCTAGATTGTTTGTAGCCGTTTGATGCACTACTAATTTGCTGACAGTCTGCTCCTTGGTCGAATGTCCCTAAGGGCCGCTACTTTGGAGGTAAAATCGAAACTCTCCCATTAGATCTAGGATAGAAGACAGTGACTCGGTCGCGTGTGCAACAACAAAAATGGCACAGCGCCTCACCCCTCCCGATCTCGTCCCAGAGCGAAACCTAGGCACGCCGCCGGGGGATTCGAAGTGGCAATTGTCTGCAGAGTAAAATGCATCTACGGTCCCTATACTTGCGCCATTGACTCGATTTAGTCCTCGTACTCAAGAATTGCAGTTAAAATCAAGTTGACGTGGAGTACAGGTGGACATACACCCCAACAACATCAGCTTGATGTCTTTAATGACGCACCGCTAGGTCGTGGCCGTGTCATTCTCCAGTGGGTCCTCAAGCCTTACACTCTTGGTGTCAGGCTACGGGACCTCGCCGTCGGCACGACGATAGCTCACCATCGACCCTACCTTTTACCTTCTGAACTCCTGATCGACTTCCAGCACTTGTTGCACATCGCGCTGCCCCCATCCCCAACATCGTTCATGTCCTTCGGTTCTTTTCCCATCCCTTGCATATGTGCGACTGGAAACCACCATAAGCTCCTTCGCGCCGCCTCTCTGTGTGCGCCACCACCTGGAGCTCATCCATGCTGCCCTGTGCTTACGACTGCCCATGGGCATCTCAAACTGACAGCCTTCCTCCGAAAACGCCCTCGGGCGTGGCGTAGCACCCTCTGATAAGCGGGGCGAGGGTCTACACAGCTCGATGACATCCCATCACTCTGGTGGCGCTCCGACAATGTCTTTTCGCTGCTCTTCCTGGCCTTCTGCGCAACCGACCTCCTGGGCTTCACCTCATGCTCTCTAATACGGGCGCCATCGCCTACTCGATGGCCGTCATTGTTGCTATCGTGGTGTGCAACCTCACGCTCGTCGTGTGGCCTCCATGGAGCGCGGCATGTGGCCGCCGTGCTGAGGACGTGCATCCTGATCTACCCACCAAACTGGGCATGGCGAGGGCAGAGGCATGTTCCAACTACGGGCACCACGTCATGGTTGAGATGTGGGGGCACTTCAAAGTGCCCCGAAAAGCAAGTTCACTGCCCCAAATAAGTTTTTAGGGCATTTTTTTAAATGCCCAATATACCGGTGCCTCTAAAAGTAATTAGGGGCAGTTCTTTAAAATGCCCCAAAAACTTACCATTTAGAGGCATTTGGCAAAGTACCCCGAAAAGTTTTAAGGGCACTTTGCCAAAGTGCCCCGAAAAGTTTTAAGGGCACTTTGGCAAAGTGCCCTGAAAAGTTTTAAGGGCACTTTGCCAATGTGCCCCGAAACATATTTTCGAGGTACTATTCAAAATTCTCTAAATATACACACAAATCAATCTAATCATCCAAATATTACACACAATTCATTTTTCATAAGATCCAAATCACAAACTAGATGTTCATCCAATTCACAATTCAGAAGATCCAACTCACCATTTATCCAAATGGAATTATATACAATGAAACTGCTGGAAACATCAAATCTGGTGGCAAAGATAACTATGCCATGATACAACTATTGTTAATCTGCCATTTAATGATAATGTGCTAGCAAAACTCATTTAAATAGTTACAACTTGTACCACAAGTAATAACATACATATGACAAGAGGAAATAACTTCTGTATCAGCAACCTGCAAGATAAAGATAAATATGTTATATGAGAACTTCTGAACGGAAAATGGATCTGACTACCAAGAAGGCGGCAGAAAATCATCACTAATGATGTAGTCTTATAAAACAGGCAGCTCCACTCTTACAGGAGAAGAAATGATAAGACAATGACAAAACGATGGCATGCAAAAGTATAACACAAGATCTTGTCTCACTAGTAGTATTTTTTTCTATTACCGAGACCATAAAAGCTATATCGTGCATGAATTGCTTGCTAGACAGCAACTTGGTCTCATATGAGGTCCTCGAAATCGCGGGAATATAGTTGGAGTTCCAAGATGTTATAGCTAAACAGTAGCAAAGTGGAATTTCTAAGATACATTGAATTGATTAACTGATATGAATATATACTTCAAAAATAAAGATACACTAAACAGTAGCAAAGTGGAATTTCACGTCTGAAGTTTAAGATTTTAATTACCAACGTAATATGAGGCCAAATGTAGATGTGCTGCTGCAGACTATTGCACTAGTAATCGCTTTCAGAAATTGTTACAGGAGGAAACAATGTAGCTATATTATTTCAGTTAGTCAAATAATTTTCTAGGAGCATATAAATAGTTCAGAAAAACTCCAATATGGTAACATTGACAGCTATATGTATGCTATACTTAGTGGTCAGTCACTGCTCAACCAAAGCAAATTCCTCTAGTTTTTCTATCTGTGTGGGTCGATATAGAGGTTGAGGGGTGGGTGGTGTAATCTCTTCCATCATCCAAGAAACAGTTACCTAGCAACCCAGACCTAGTAAGAAAATGACAGCATGTCATTTCAATATCACATATAAGTTGCACCAGTTTCATCATGTGCATATGCATAGCCAAGGGAATAACCAACATCTACCTGGCAACATGCATAATATAAGCATCCACAGCAACAACATTTAAATCTGAATGATGACTATAACAGACTCATACCATAAAAGACGAGGTTCTTAGGTGACGAGAAAAATAGAGGAAAAGGGGTAATTACACTTACAATAATTGTTGCATGCGTGGTGAGTGCACGCACTCAGCTCGACACCCTCCGCAATAAGTTAAAATTGATGCCCCCGGCATGACCCCGACCTCCCGCGGCTCCCTGAAGAATATAGGTAGAATTGAGAAGGCTCGGTTTCTAAGCAAAGAATGATGCTTATACTACTATAGTGCTCATGGAAACTGCTATATTCAGAAATTTATGTAGAAGCAAGCAATGCAAAGCGCCACTAAATTTAGACACGACATTTAGATAGTAATAAGTATCTCAGTATCGCTACTTGTGTAAGGTAACAGCTTCAATAAATTGAAATATTGGAATGATGCACAACTTAGTGATTCTTATTTTTAACATTGCAGAAATAACAAGGAAATATAAGAGGAGGCATAAATATAACAAGAAGCAGAAATTCGTTGTACTTATGAAATAGCATGGTAAACAAAAAGGAAGATCATCTACTGGCCTAAGGATAAAGTTCAACAAGGAAATATAAGAGGAGGCTATATGTGAAGGTACACAACAAAATAAGTTGAAGTAAGAAATGACAACTCACAATGTAGCTAGGTAGGGAATCAAGGTTGAAAGAACAAACGATGTCCCGGATGTCGCCTAGAGGGGGGTGAATAGGCGAATTAAACCTTTTCTAATTAGGGGCTTGATAATTGCGGAATAAAACTATGTGTTTAAATTAACAAGCCAACAACCTAATTACTAGGCTCACCTATGTGCACCAACAACTTATGCTAAGCAATTTAAGCCACAAGGGATAGCAAGATAAGAACTTCAAGCACGAAGGCTATCACAAGGTAAAGTGCATAAGTAAAAGCTCGGGTATAGAGATAACCGAGGCACGCGGAGACGAGGATGTATTCCCGAGTTCCTCCTTGTTAAGGAAGTACGTCTCGTTGGAGGGGTGTGAGCTCGCCACAAAAGGCCTACTCAAGATGCCACAAAGGCCTCACCCTATTCTCCGATGAACCTCACCCAAGGGATTGGTTCACCTTCCACTATCGGAATCCTTCGGGGCGGATTCCGGAGCCCTTTACAACTTGCTTGGGGCACACACCCACAACCCAATTGGGGGCTCCCAAACGTGTCGAAGCTTCACAACTCGAAGTCTTCGCGGCACCTCCAAACCGTCTAGGGTACACAATGCACCCAAGAGGCAACAAGCTCTTGGGAACACAATGCACCCAAGATTAACAAGCTTCTCAACGTCGATCTTCACGTATCACCGTAGGGAGAGCAACCCGATGCAACAAATGCAAGAGGCAAGAACACACAAAGTGGTCAAGTCCTTCACTCTCAAATTCCAACCAAGCAACAAATGCTTTGGGGGGAATAAGAGAGGAAGAACAAAGGGGATGAACACAAAGCAACCCCAAATCTAGATCCACTAGGTTCCCCTCACTTAGAGGAGAATTTGATTGGTGGAATGGTAGATCTAGATCTCCTCTCTTGAAACCCTAAATTTGGGCAAGAATCATTGGAAGGGAAGAGAGGAATCAAGCTCACAAGGATTAGAACCAAAGGGAAGAGCAGGAACAAGTGAGCAAGGTGTGTTGCCAGGTTTTGGTGGGGAAGGAGGCTTTTTATAGCCTTCCCCAAAAACTAGCCGTTGGAGCCTGTCCAGGCCGGAGACTCCGGAGTAAGTGACCGGAGACTCCGGCCTGCTGGGTCATCGGGGAGGCCGGAGATTCCGGTCCAGAGGGTCGGAGACTCCGGCCTGGCCGGAGACTCCGGACACTCTCCGGGGGTGTTCCGGACCCCTATCCAGTACCGCACCATGAAGATACAAACGAGCTGAAAAAGATCTGGGGCCGGAGATTCCGGGTCCCTTGGGCTGGAGACTCCGGTGGGCCGGAGACTCCGGTCCATCTCCGGGGTACCTCCGGACCCCAGTCCAGTACCGCACCACAAGAAGGCATTTGGCAGCGAAAAACACAGGACCGGAGATTCCGGGTCCTTTGGACCGGAGACTCCGGCGGGCCGGAGACTCCGGACCATCTCCGGTCAAGATCCATCAGAAAACCAGAACTGCCATAACTTTTGCAAATGAAGTCCGAATCGAGTGAATCCAATTTTGTTGGAAAGAGGACGACAAGAGCTTACACTACAAAAAGGGATGGAATGGTGAGACCTTTCCAAGCGGATGAACCGGCAAAATCACCAACACCGAAAACACACAAGTTTTTAATCAAGACTCCGTTTTCTATGATCTTGGGCTTGTTTCGAAGATAATCACAAGCCCTACAATATCATGCATATACACATCATAGTCTATCATGTGAGGAGGAAAACATAAGGAGAGAGTTTGACCTCTCGTAGGAGAGACAAACCGGTAAAACCTCCGATATCAAAAACGCAAGAAGATATTCATGAGATCCATTTTTGATGAACTAGAGCTTGGTATGGAGATGAACACAAGCTCTAAATTCTCACATGGATAAAAGCCAGATAAGAACCAATAAAGATGATTGCATGGATGCAAAGGTTTGAGCTCTCCACGAACGATACGATCACGATACTTGGTCGAGAGCCCCTCTTGATAGTACGGCTATCTATCCTATAACCCGGTCTCTCACTAAACATAATGAGACCGGTAAAATAGAAACCCTATCAAGATCATACCTTTGCCTTGCGCTTAAACCTCTTGAGGTCGATGAAGACGATCTTCAACTCCTCAAGATGCACCACCTTTCTTCATTGCGCTTCGCTTGGTGAAGATTCACACATGGCTCCCCCATACACCAAGATGGGAGAAGCACCTCTTCGGCATATCTTCACTTGGACTTGAGGGTTGATAAACCCGCCTCTTTTCTTCCCTTAACCTTGATTCCAACAAATGGAGATCAAGCAACTCAAATGGACACACCTACAAATGTAGCTCAATACAAACATTAGTCCATAGAGATTGTCATTAATTACCAAAACCATGCATGGGATCAACCATGCACTTTCAATCTCCCCCATTTTGGTAATTGATGGCAATCCCTTTTTAAGAGGGTTTATATAACGAATAAAGCATCCTTGCAAGACAAACGAGCTAGGATGCAAAGCGCATTAAAGGCAAATGCAACAAAAGCATAAAACCCAAATTCCCTTAAACCCTCTAAACTTCTCCCCCATTGGCATCGATTGCCAAAATGGGAAGAAAAATTTAGAGAGCCAATATAATATGAGTTCCTCCATAAAGGTGATGGCAATCCCTTTTAATGAAATCTTAGAGGAAATCAAACTATATTGAGGATCCAAAGATTGCAAAAAGGATGAAATCATTTTAAACATCTCCACAAAGGAGAAAAGCAATCAAAAAGATCCAAAGCGAGAGTTCTAAATAAAAACGGAGAAGCTCCCCAATGTTCATGCACAAATGAGGAGTGCACAAATATGGAATCCTCACTCCCCCAAAATCATCTAGAACACTCAAGAAGTGCAAGAGTGCATAATGCAAAAGCAAATCATAGCACTTGCACCAAAGATGTGGTTCAGCCATAAGAAGATACCAATTTTCAAAGATTCAACAAAGGATAGGCCCAACCGAGATACAAAGATCTTTTAAAAGAATTATGTTCACATGCTTAGGGATACCAATTGGAAACTAAAACCAATTGAAAATGCCAAAAGCTAGTGAGATCATTTAGCCAATAAAAAACAACATGCTCACCATGGTAGGCATGAAGTCAAAGATCTCCAACAAATACATGAGTGCAAAGATACCAATAAAGATAAGACAAGCACTCATGAGACAAATTTGGAGCCACCAAAGAATTACAGATAAAAGCAAGGTGGCTCAAAAGAATTAGGATACCAACAAAAAGGTGACCTATCTCATATGTATAGGTTTCTAATTAGACAAACCAATGAAGATATACATCCGCTAAGAAACATATACATACGAAATGGTTCGGGAAAAAGAGAACAAGGTATCCAAAAGGAAGTCATAAATATACAAACGAGATTATTGCTTAAAAGCATAGCACATAGCTCAAATTTATCTCATTGTATATAAATGAACTTCAAATATATCAAATGCATTGCACATATCACTAAGGGAACAAGGGATAGTGAAGATGCTTTGAGATAGGAAACAAGTATCACAAACAAATAATATCAATTGAAGACAAGGTTTTTGCAAATTCATCACACATATCACAAAGATATATTAAGTGAGGGAAATAGGCCAAAACCACAACAATTGCATATAAAAGCTTTCATGCCAAGAGACAACCTACACAAGGTTGGATACTAAAAAGGTATGCATGAGATGGATACTTGTTACCGATATGACATTGGTGATGAAGAAGATGATTCTTTGTTAGTCATCAAAGCTTGACTCCTAAGATCACATGGTGAGAACACCTTCCTTATGAATGAGGCAAGCATCCAATGCATATCCATTGTGCCTAAAACAAATTGAGGCACAAAATGGTTCCCAAACTCATTGGGTCCCATAGTAGCTAGATAAACTACAATATATAGGAAACACTCCACAAAAATATGTGCATATAGATATGAAATTGAATTTCATGCACATCTTAGCCGATTTAGGATTTGGTGGAGTATCCCCTATATATTGGAACTAGAAAGGCTAGCATGACATAAAATATATATACTAGTAAAAAGCATGCATAGACTTACAAGAACCAAACGAGATATAATCTGGACGAAAACACCAAGTAAACCAAGAAGAGGGCACACCAAAGTGTGACACTAAAGGTTGTCCAAATTATATCAAAATCCAAATCAACACATGATTGAGGAAAGAATCAAAGCCAACAAATGATTGATTCCAAAACACATCAACACATGAAGTGTGATATCAAAAAGAATCAAATCAACACAACAAATGATCGATAAGACACCAATTGAAAATAAGATACCAATTAAAACAAAATATCAACTAGGAAAAAAGATACCAAGAAGAGGGTGATACTTGACCGAAATCAAGTAAAGTAAAATAAGGCAAAAGGGTATCAAAACTCCCACAATAAATATCAATTGGAACAAATATCTATGAAGGAGATATTAAATTCCAATCAATACCAATTGAAGGTACCAAAACAAGGTAAGAATCAAATGCCAATTGAGAGGGTCAAATATTGATAGATAGGATAGTGTTCTAAATAAATGGAATGCTCCCCCAAGATTCATGCATTATTTTTGACATTTGCATTTGAATACAAAATGCACGCACAAGGGATCATTACTCTCCATATTTTATTTACAACACTAAACACTACCAATTTGAAAGAAAGAATCCTTACAAGAGGCAAAAAAATGTAAATAAGGCAATTTAACGCAAGGGCCAATGTAAAGATGGTCTACAAAATCCACCACAATTACTAGATTCACTTGTCATGGACAAGGAGTATATAGAGATATTTCTCGGTGGTATATAGGAATGATGTTCAAGACCAACTTCACAACAAACGAGCATATGGCAAAAGATAAGAGACAAAACACCATATTGAAAAAGGTTTGTTGGTAGTTTCAACTATTCGAACCAACCGGCAAAGCCATGGTTAAAATAAGATGAAACAAATGGTTTCTCACATAATATATGGAAATGGATATTAGAGACAAACCACACCAAGCAAACTTTCACAAACAAGAACCAACGGGTAACCACAAAGGGAAATTGAAACTTGTTTGAGCAAACATGCCACATAGGAATTAGATAATTTACAATATCAAATCTAAGTGGCAAACCTCAAATGTTCACATTATTATAGGATTGTAATATGCACATAGCTTATTACTCCCCCATAATGTGATAATTCATTTTATTTTTAAACAAGAGGCAAATAAAACCAACTAGAGAAATTAATGGACATTGTAGAATTTGAATTTCTCATGAATATGACTAGCACCACATAGTAACTAGATAATATTGAAATATCAACACTAGGTGGTGAGCCTCATGTACACACATTTTTAGGTTTGTGAGGTGCACTAAGCACATCACTCCCCCAAAATGGGATCGTCCATTAATATCTCAAAGAGCCAAACGAAATCCACACAAGATTCAATAAAGCTCAACACACACATTACACATACATGATATACAACTATCATACACAACCTTGAATGACAAGACAAGTAAGAGAGAAGCATATCATATACAAGCACATGCTAGGAACAAGACTAACACATGCAAGGGAGCAAGCAACTTTCAATGTATATATGAATTAAATACAAGTTACCGCAAGGAGGAAGCATTGGATATGAGATAGATATGTGATAATCCAATTGACTTGGCTTGATGAAATAAAACCATGAAGATCCCTCAATTCTTCAAAAGTAGCCGAGTCTCCAATGTCCTCCACCACAACCTATTGATCAAGTTTGAGCTTGTTGGTCCCCAACCAAGTTGGGTCCTAAGAGGTTAGTCACAATAGGCTTGGGAACCCAAATGGTGCTTTTCTTGACACCACTTTGAGTCCCCACATATTTGGCAAACACATTGCCAATCCTATCCTTCCCAAGAGAATAAATATCATCAACTATGATAGGGTTGGATGAGGTACCGTTAGTGCATGAAGAAGCAAAATGACCTTTGCCACGGCAAAGGTAGCAACATCGACTCTTCTCTTTCTTCTTAATAGGCTCCTTAACTTGAGGAGCATTGACTTGAGTCTTCTTAGGAGGTGGCCTTTGTTCAACTTGTGGTTTAGCACGAGATTGAGCAAGAGTCCGCTTCCCTAGTTGCTTCTCACTAAGAGGCTTCTTCTTCATTGGGCAATCCCGAACGTGGTGCCCTTCAACCTTGCACTTGAAGCAAGTGATCTTGGCCGGATTCTTGACTTGAACTTGGCCCTTCTTCTTCTTCTCAACCTTGGACTTGTTCTTGATGTTGGAGTTGAATCCAAGTCCACTCTTGTCATTCGGGGATTGTTGCACACTCAACATGTTGTCAAGTGCACTCTTCCCTTCATGACGCTTAGCTTGGACCTTGCGCTCTCCTCTTTTCTCTACATGGTTAGTGACAACACAAGTACTAGAGGAGGTAGATGCATCATTGTTAGAGCAACAAGGCGAAGCAAGTAATTCATCACAAGATGTAGCAATATTTTTAGTGGATGAACTACTAGGACTAGCACATGGCAAAATAGCAATTTTAGGTGCGGTTGTGCTATTATCCACATGAGGCTCACTAGATGTTACCTTTGTAGTGATGGCCTCATGAGCTAACTTTAGACTAGCATAGGATGCTAGAAGATCATCATTAGAGCTAGATAGCTTTTTATGACTTTCTTCCAACTCCCTATACTTGCTAGTTAGCAACTCAAGTTGAGCCCTTAGCTCAACATTCTCCTTCAAGGTAGATGCTTCACAAGAAATGGAGTTAGTAGCACAAGCATCATTGACATTAGGGATGGAAGAAGAAATCTTAGCAAGCTCTTCATTTAATCTAGCATTTTCATTTTTCGTGACCTTATATTTAGCAATGGCATGGTCATGCTCTTTAATGATTTTAGCAATTATTTCATTATGAGACTCCTCGATAGAATCTAGTTTCTCCTCTAGAGAAGCACGAGTCTCATGCTCTTCCTCGAGAGCATCTTCTAACGATGCTTTCTCCATAGCATCATCTCTTTCGATCTTACCCTCTTTTTCAAGGCTTGCTTCCAAGGCCTCAATAGTTTCTCCTCGCTCAATAAGAGTGCTCATGATTTCAAAGAGGTTAGCTTGGGCACTTTTATTGCTAGGAAGGGCTTTAAGAATCATTAGACCTTTATTTTGAAGCATAGCATTAACCTTTTCTACATCATCTTCTTCATCATTATTATCATCATCATTATCATCATTATTATTATCATTGCTAGAAGAAGATTTAGCCATAAGGCAATGAGTGATGGATGAAGAAGCATAATTAATTTTTGAACTACTCAAGTTCAAATCTTGTTCCACAATTAATTGAGTTTCCTCTACATTAATATTCATGCAAGAGTTAGAGGGAACACAAGCATTTTTATCATTGGAACAAGATAAAGCAAGCATATCATCATTAGATTTATCTAAGCAATTTTTGGATGATATGCAAGGACTATCAACACTAGCATGTATGACATTTATAGTGCTATGTGTGTGTTTTGGTCCAAAGATGAGGCATTGCAACAAGATAGAGATAAGAGATCATCAAAGAAGAGATCACTATCAATATTGCAAAACCCATCACTACTCACCATCACATTAGTTTGTGGCTTACCACATTTTGGTGAAGTAGATGAAGACGAGAACTCATCACGGCCGGAGGTGGAGGGAGAACAATCATCCTCAATAGAGTTGGACACTCCATATTTATCTTGAAGCTTGGTCCAAAGCTCATGAGCATTCCGAAACGGCATGATTGACTCAAAAACTACAACACTCACAAATTTGCAAAACTCATTAGAAGCTAGAGCATCTAGATATAAGTTTTTCTCATCCTCTAAAGTCGTACTTTCGTAATCCTTTGGAGGAGAAAAACCTATATCTAAGATACGCTCAATATTGGGGTCCATGACCCGTAAGTGACTAAGCATATGAGTTTTCCAAACATTAAAATTAGTGCCATTAAATCTAAACATGGAATTGTGCACTAAATCCCTAGACGACATCTTTACTCTCTAGGCGGTAAAGCCAAACAAGAGAGACGAGGCTCTGATACCAATTGAAAGAACAAACGATGTCCCGGATGTCGCCTAGAGGGGGGGGGGGTGAATAGGCGAATTACACTTTTTCTAATTAGGTGCTTGATAATTGCGGAATAAAACTATGTGTTTAAATTAACAAGCCAACAACCTAATTACTAGGCTCACCTATGTGCACCAACAACTTATGCTAAGCAATTTAAGCCACAAGGGATAGCAAGATAAGAACTTCAAGCACGAAGGCTATCACAAGGTAAAGTGCATAAGTAAAAGCTCGGGTATAGAGATAACCGAGGCACACGGAGACGAGGATGTATTCCCGAGTTCCTCCTTGTTAAGGGAGTACGTCTCGTTGGAGGGGTGTGAGCTCGCCACAAAAGGCCTACTCAAGATGCCACAAAGGCCTCACCCTATTCTCCGATGAACCTCACCCAAGGGATTGGTTCACCTTCCACTATCGGAATCCTTCGGGGTGGATTCCGGAGCCCTTTACAACTTGCTTGGGGCACACACCCACAACCCAATTGGGGGCTCCCAAACGTGCCGAAGCTTCACAACTCGAAGTCTTCGCGGCACCTCCAAACCGTCTAGGGTACACAATGGACCCAAGAGGCAACAAGCTCTTGGGAACACAATGCACCCAAGAGTAACAAGCTTCTCAACGTCGATCTTCACGTATCACCGTAGGGAGAGCAACCCGATGCAACAAATGCAAGAGGCAAGAACACACAAAGTGGTCAAGTCCTTCACTCTCAAATTCCAACCAAGCAACAAATGCTTTGGGGGGAATAAGAGAGGAAGAACAAAGGGGATGAACACAAAGCAACCCCAAATCTAGATCCACTAGGTTCCCCTCACTTAGAGGAGAATTTGATTGGTGGAATGGTAGATCTAGATCTCCTCTCTTGAAACCCTAAATTTGGGCAAGAATCATTGGAAGGGAAGAGAGGAATCAAACTCACAAGGATTAGAACCAAAGGGAAGAGCAGGAACAAGTGAGCAAGGTGTGTTGCCAGGTTTTGGGAGGGGGGAAGGAGGCTTTTTATAGCCTTCCCCAAAAACTAGCCGTTGGAGCCTGTCCAGGCCGGAGACTCCGGAGTAAGTGACCGGAGACTCCGGCCTGCTGGGTCATCGGGGAGGCCGGAGATTCCGGTCCAGAGGGCCGGAGACTCCGGCCTGGCCGGAGACTCCGGACACTCTCCGGGGGTGTTTCGGACCCCTATCCAGTACCGCACCACGAAGATGCAAACGAGCTGAAAAAGATCTGGGGCTAGAGATTCCGGGTCCCTTGGGCCGGAGACTCCGGTGGGCCGGAGACTCCGGTCCATCTCCGGGGTACCTCCGGACCCCAGTCCAGTACCGCACCACAAGAAGGCATTTGGCAGCGAAAAACACAGGACCGGAGATTCCGGGTCATTTGGACCGGAGACTCCGGTGGGCCGGAGACTCCGGACCATCTCCGGTCAAGATCTATCAGAAAACCAGAACTGCCATAACTTTTGCAAATGAAGTCCGAATCGAGTGAATCCAATTTTGTTGGAAAGAGGACGACAAGAGCTTACACTACAAAAAGGGATGGAATGGTGAGACCTTTCCAAGCAGATGAACCGGCAAAATCTCCAACACGGAAAACGCACAAGTTTTTCATCAAGACTCCGTTTTCTATGATCTTGGGCTTGTTTCGAAGATAATCACAAGCCCTACAATATCATGCATATACACATCATAGTCTATCATGTGAGGAGGAAAACATAAGGAGAGAGTTTGACCTCTCGTAGGAGAGACAAACCGGTAAAACCTCCGATATAAAAAACGCAAGAAGATATTCATGAGATCCATTTTTGATGAACTAGTGCTTGGTATGGAGATGAACACAAGCTCTAAATTCTCACATGGATAAAAGCAGATAAGAACCAATAAAGATGATTGCATGGATGCAAAGGTTTGAGCTCTCCACGAACGATACGATCACGATACTTGGTCGAGAGCCCCTCTTGATAGTACGGCTATCTATCCTATAACCCGGTCTCTCACTAAACATAATGAGACCGGTAAAATAGAAACCCTATCAAGATCATACCTTTGCCTTGCGCTTAAACCTCTTGAGGTCGATGAAGACGATCTTCAACTCCTCAAGACGCACCACCTTTCTTCATTGCGCTTCGCTTGCGCTTCGCTTGGTGAAGATTCACACATGGCTCCCCCATACACCAAGATGGGAGAAGCACCTCTTCGGCATATCTTCACTTGGACTTGAGGGTTGATAAACCCCCCTCTTTTCTTCCCTTAACCTTGATTCCAACAAATGGAGATCAAGCAACTCAAATGGACACACCTACAAATGTAGCTCAATACAAACATTAGTCCATAGAGATTGTCATTAATTACCAAAACCATGCATGGGTTCAGCCATGCACTTTCAAAGGTGCAAAGCTGGACCATGTAGAAAGAAAAGGTTCAAGTAAGCTGCAAGACGTACCACATTGCAAATAAAAATGATAGCAATTGTAAACCTGTAACTAAATGACACCACTAATTGCACTATGGGCTACTGTATGATTATCTCGAACTGCAGTACATCCATCAAATTGCTAGTGAGATACCTCATGATCGAAACTTATTGGATCCACGAGCAAAATCAACACACTGGCAAGAACAAAATGTAGGCACAAAATTGAATCAACAATATAAACTGAAATAAATCTAGACACGCATAGCTGTTACTATAACTCTAAGATTAGACAGAAAAAGGCTTGGTAATTGATATGTATAGCAGTTTCTCCAGCTGAATGGTTTTCTTGACTCATAATCTCACAATTAAATCACTAATTCCTTTACTTTTTGTACCTTCACTTAGAGTACAACCAATCTCAGCTATCTAGCAAGTCCATCAGGTAAGCTCCATCGATGTATGCACATCCAGCAAGGGCATCAATTAAGCTAAACTGCAGACTCCATTTTAGTACACCATCTGTGGACAGTGAATAGACGCATTGTTTAGACCCTTCTCCTTCTCAAAACACTGGAATGTAAATGAGATAATAATATAATCCAGGAAATGGCTGACTAAGCACGAATTAAAAGGCTAGAAACGCTAGCTTAGTTTTCGCAAACAAATCACAGAAGCATGTCATTTATCTGATATTTCTAATTGTGCAAGCTGTAGATGCAAACATGAATTAACAGATTTTACAAACAACAAGCAGTGACAATACATGGGTGATGATCAAACACAGCAGTTGCTTGCTCCACCCAAATCCTAACTAAAATCAAATCAAGTTACAATTCATTTCATATAAATGAATAACAAATGGAGTATTTTGCTTGGACCATCGATACACAACTGTACATTTGATTAGGTGTTTCTATTCTATAAAATAAATTATGAAGATTGTGTAACTAAGGAAGCAACTCTTTCCCCCATTATAATAGTGTGTCCTCATATGAACGGTAAAGAACATAGTAGCAAGCAACAACAAATGTAACTGCTCAATGTTTTATTTTCATTGAAGGGGTTTCCTTAAAGGAGAAGCATACCATGACAGCTTATATAGGTTTCATTACAGCTGATGTTGCTTTAGCATTGAGGGGATTTCCTTGAAGGAGAAGCACAACAGTCTAGCTTATTCTGGTTATGTACGCTCTTGGATTTTATGCTTCTTAAAAATTTGAAGTTCAAGCTAATCATTTCATCAAACACTTGATGTGCATTTAGTTCAAGCAGAACAGGAAACACAAAACAAACAGTAGTGGCCGAACCAAACATCGACCACGAGCAGTTGTGGCTGGCATGGATTGATTCCCTTACCTGCGGTGGACTTGGCTTAGCTGTGCTGCTCGTCGTCCGCTGCGTTGGTGTCGCGGAGATGGAGGGATGAGGGCTCCTCCCGGAGAAGTTCGTCCACGACTTGTGATCTTCCGATGCGCCGACCAGCAGCTGTCGTGGATGCGGCCCCACGACCGCCTTGGCGAGGAGAATCCTTGCGTCACGCGCGGAGAAGTTTGGCAGAGAGGATGCTGCAATTGCGCTGCTCTGCCTGCGCACGGCCGCGGCGACAGTGAGGGGCTCGAGGAGCACGGGATTTCGAGGTAGTCGTCTGCATTGAGGATGGAGCCGGAGGCGCTGGTGTGTGGAGCAACACCGGCAGCCCGAGCCGGACCCCACAGTTAGAGTTTGCCGGGGGGCCGTGTAGGAAGGATCTTACGGAGAAGGTCGTGGAGGAGCCATGCCGGCAGGCGGCGACGCTGGGATCCACCGGCGATGGCCGGGGTGACCGGAAGGGGAGGTGGCTAGGGTTTCCTGTCATCGCGCGTGGGGGCACGGGGGAGCATCGAGGCGGCAGGGAACTATAAGAGGAGAGGGTGGTGGAGCTTAGCTAGCGGGCATCAGCGCCGGAGGTGACGAGCAGGAGTGGCGAGCGGCGACCAGGGCGGCGAGCGGCGGCCGGGGGCAGTGAGCAGGAGAAGGGGAATCAATGGGAGGTGGAGAAGAGAGATTTTTTTTAGGCAACGGAGAGAGAGATGTCACTATGTGCCGACCTGGTCCAGCTGGACCTGTTGGGCCGGCCTGCTAGGCTACTTGGACCGGCCCAAGGGTGTCAGGGTCTTTGAGAGATGTGTAGACAATAACCAAAATGCGTAGTATTTTCCTTTTAAATTGATAAATATACATAATTTTAATAAAACAAAGGGTCCTGTTCAGGTACCTTAATGCCCATCCATTGCTGATAAAATCAGAATTTTAATTGTTCAGCTTGTAAACAGTCCGATGTTCTTCCATGAATAATTTAGTAACTAAGCACATGCACCACAATTTGCTCCAATTATAGGATAATATGAGTTGGCAGCAAATTGGACCATAAATGTAACTGTAACTGTAAATGTACTCCAATTCAACTTTAATTTTCTTATGGCCGCGTTCTTCTTGGAGTCCTTCTTCTGGTCCGCCGGGGGATCAGCGGCGGCGTCAGGCCCCGGCGCGTCGACGATGGCGGGCGGCGCTCGGTGGTGAGCGGCGGCACCCTTGCCCGCCTTGGGCGCGTCGGGCGCCGACAGTTCCTGGCGGAGCCATCCGTGGCGAGCGTGTTCATGACGTCGTTGTTGGACTTGAGGCTCCCCGACGAGTAGTCTACCGGCACGGCATGGAACAACATCAACGACGCCTACCCGTCGGCCGTGAGGTTCTTGTTCCTGGGCGTGAATGCACCACGGCGTCGTCGGAGGGGCAGAACAACGTCATGCCGACAGCGACGGACGCATAGGTAGACGCCGCGAAGGCCTTGCATCCGCCCTTCGCGATCGCAGTCGTGATGTTTGGTGGCGCCGACAGAGCCGCGGGCGAGACAACGGTCGCCTTGCCTCCCGCGGCGGCAACAAGGGGGAATACTAGTGCGACGAGGAGGCTTTATGTTCAATATAAACTTTGGGGGCACTTTGAATTTATGCCCCGAAAGGCTATGACTTTTGTGGGCACTTTGAATTTGTGCCCCGAAAGGCTATGTCTGTAGAGGGCATTTTGATTTTGTGCCCCGAAAGCTATGAAAATTGGGGGCACTTTGATTTTATGCCCCGAAAGGCTATGAAAATTGGGGGCACTTTGATTTTGTGCCCCGAAAGCTACGACATTTGGAGGCACTTTGATTTTATGCCCTCAAAACTATGATATTTGGGGGCACTTAATCAATATGCCGTTAATTATAAGCTTTCGGGGCACTTTGAAAAAATACCCCTAGCAAAGTGCCCCGAAATACTTGCCGTGACGTAGTGGGGCCGTGTCGCAGCATTGGAAAGCCTGGAGGCTTTGTCTCGCAGTGCCGGAAAGCCGGGAGGCTTTGCGGGGGATGGGGGTGGGGGGTCACTGGCGAGGCCTTCTCGCCTACATCCACGTGCTTTACATTGTCCTCAAGATCATCATCAGCTGCATGTTCTTCAATAGTAGCTTACACCAAATGGCCATCGAATGGGCTCATGTTCACATGTACTCCGCGTCAGCGTGATTTTAAGAGCTAGGTTAATTTAGGACCAAATTGAATCGTAGCAACAACTTCGGGGTAATGATTCTGACACAAGTACTATATATGCATTTAACTCTTGTCTGCAGGAGAAAGCCCTCGTGCGCCGTGCTCTCCGGCTGCTGCAGAACGGAAGGACGAGGGAGCCATGTCACACCCTCTATGATTTTGTTATGTCCTTGCCGATGGATTGCTCTGATCGGATTTGGGACGGTGGGTGATTTGGCGAAGAAGAAGCCGCGGTAGAGGAGGAGAGAGAGGTTCGAGGAATAATCTTTTCATTCATTCGATAATTTGTACAGACGGATCCCAAGCTTATAATGAAGCTCATGCGCGCACAAGGCCCACATCCACTTTCCCACACGTCCGTCACCCGAGGCCCACCTCAGTTGTCTGTCGCGGCAGCATTTCTCTCCAGTTATTCTACCACGGCAGCACCCTTCTTCAGTTTCCTCTTTTCTGGCACCGCAGCCCTTTGCTTCAGTTCCCCTGCAACGGCAGCACTCGCCTCAGCAGTACTGTCAGTCGTGACAGTGCCCTCCCCTAGAGATCCAGCTTGTCCCCAAGATGGTGCATGCGGGAAATGATGGTGGACCGCATCATAGTCCTCCCAAGTTGCTGATGTTGCCGGCAGATCAAACCAGCGAATTAACACTTGCAGAATTGCAGCATTACCTTTGTTCACCAAGCGTCTGTCAAGAACCTCTATGGGCTGCAAGTCCTCTGAATCCAGTGGCAAAGACGATGGTAAAGATGTATACACAGGTGTGTGATCTGGGACATGCGCTTTCAATTGTGACACATGGAACACGGGATGAATAATACTGTGATGTGGCAGTTTCAATTTGTAAGCTGCTTGTCCAATTTTCTCAAGAATCAGGAATGGCCCAAAGAACTTCATGGTCAATTTCGGATAGGGCCTGTTCACCACACTAGATTGTGTATATGTTTGAAGTTTCAAGGAAACTGAATCACCCACCATAAATTCCCTGGGAGATCTCTTCCGGTCAGCATCTGCCTTCATCTTTGCTTGGGCACGCATGAGATGTTGCTTCATAAAACTGGTATATTCTGCTCGGTCTGCTAACCAATCCTGCAGTTCTGGACTGTTGACAGTGTCTTTGCCAGTGAATTGCCCCATGTGAGGATCCTTGCCATATACTGCCTTAAATGGAGTGCATCCGAGAGATGTGTGATAAGTTGTGTTGTACCAGAATTCTGCAGCTGACAACCATTGTGCCCACTGTTTTGGTGAATCTTGTACTGCACAACAAAGATACATCTCTAAACACTGATTAACCCTCTCTGTTTACCCATCTGTCTGAGGATGGTATGCTGTGGACATCTGTAATTGTGTGCCCCATAATTTGAATAGTTCCTTCCAGAAATTGCTGGTGAAAATTTTATCCCTATCTTAGGTGATAGTCAGAGGCATGCTGTGCAGTTTCACAATGTTGTTGAAGAATACCTCAGCTATGGTGGCTGTTGTATATGGGCATTTGAGGGGAATAAAATGGCTATACTTTGTATATCGATCCACCACAACTAGAATGACAGAATATCCATGTGACTTGGGCAAACCTTCTATGAAATCCATAGAAACATCCTCACATGGCCCATCTAGAATTGGAAGAGGGCAAAGAAGGCCAGGATATTTATAGTGCTCATGCTTTGCTTGCTGACAGATCTGGCATTGTTGAACAAAGTTTTCCACTGCCTTCTTGATCCCTGTCCAATGGAACAGCTTGTGCAATGTCTGATAGCTTGCCTGAAACCCAGAATGGCCACCAATTGGTGATGCATGGAAATCTTCAATTAATTTTGTTTGTAGTCCACTATTTGATCCAATCCAGATTTTGCCTTTGTATCTGATGATCCCATGGATCAGAGAAAAATCTGGCAATGATTTAGGCGTTATGGCCAATTGTTGTAACAGTTCTTGTTCTTCAGTGTCGAATGCATAAGAATTCAACACTTCTTGCAACCACACAGGCTGGGCGGTAGATATAGCTTGCAATGCAAACACATGCCCCACCCTGGACAAAGCATCAGCTGCCTTGTTATCTGCCCCTTTTTTGTATTAAAATTTAAATTGCAAACCAACCAATTTTGTCATAGCTTTCTTCTAAAGGTCTGAACTCAGTACCTGATCCTCCAGATGACAGAGACTCTTGTGATCAGTTTTTATCACAAAAGGCCCCCTTGAGATGTATGATCTCTGATTGGTGATGAAAAGAGTTGGGTGGTGCCCCCAAGCGAAGGCGGAGATGCAGCTAGCAGCAGTTTTTCCTCGATAACGAACCAAGGTTTATCGAACCAGTAGGACCTTGAAATCAACAACAAAGTGAATGTTGAAGATCTCTGGTGCTTAATCTTCAACAGATGTGGACCTGCACACACTCGACCAAAATACATTGCCCCCAACGACGGAAAGGTTGTCAATCTTTCCGGTCTTGCAGAAAACAAAGCGGTTAATTGTATAGTGAAATAGATGAGTTATGAAAATGGACTAGTGGAGTAATGATGATGAAAAATGATGAATAAAGGTTGCAATCAATGTAAAAAGATGGATCGGTGATGGCTCCCAAGTGCAGGAGATCAGTTGTAGCACCTTTCGATTAGAAAAGGTTGTCGAACCCACGAGGAGCTGAAGGTATTGGTTAGAAAGGATGATAAATAAAACAATAAAAGATGCAAATGTTTTTGGGATTTTTGGTTGTATAGTTGCAAAAGAAATAAAAATGCTTAAGATAAATGGTAGCAAATAGAAAGCTCTCAAAGGGAGAGAAAGCCCAATCCTCTATGTGGCAAGAGGACAAGCTCAAGTGATGTGTGTCTTATATGTGGAAAACGTTCCCGAGGGCGGCATGGATATCACTAGGCATAGAGATTTACTAAACAACACGTTGCATATCTTGTCAAGTTTTAATCTTCTTTGGGGCGGAGCCATAACTAGGCATAGCTAAATAATTAAACTACAACCCCTTATGATGGATCATGTGGCCAATTTAATGACTTGCACAAGAATTATTAAGACATTAAGTCCCACCATAGCATTACACTCTAAGGTCCCCGACATTACTACCCACATAATTTAACTGCATGACTCCGGCTTGGGCTAAGTTGTCCTCCCAAGTCTTCCTCAATTCATTACACTACGTTGTTCTCCTATGAGCCCTTTAAAGGTGAAGTGTTATGCAGTTGACGTTCGCACAACACCATCATAGAATCACATATAAGATAAACTCTTGACAAAATACCAACACATGTTATATATAAATCATTGCCAATTCATCCTATGCCCTCAGGAACATACGGGAACTACTCACAATGTGCAAACATGATCATAATCAGTGGCATAAAGGGTACAACACAATCTGAAATAAATACTTCACCGCCAAATAATGACAAGTACCCAATCACAAACATGAATAGGAGCACAAGGCAATGATCTAGGGTATAGCAACTCTCAAACTATGAGGGGAACGGAGTGGATCACGGAGATGATGATGGAGATGGTGCTGGTGATGGTGATGGAGAGGCCTCCTCCCACGCCAAGGAGGAGAGGTGATGATGATGGCGGTGATTTCCCCCCTCTCCGAAGCTCCGGAGCAGCAGGATCTGACCCCCTTCGGAGAGAATCAGGAGCTCCGCCGCCGCCACGGCCTCAGATAATTCGGGGAAAATTAGGGCGTCCCTTTTAGGCGAAGATGAAGGTGTCAGTAAAAAGCCCCACGCGAGGAGGTGCTCGAGGGGCATTTTGGTGGGTCCCACGCGGCTAGGTACATGGGTCGCGTGGGCCTACCCCATTTGGCCCTCGGGGCCCTCCTGCCTTCGATCTTCTTTCCTCCACGCCCTTCTCCTGATGAAAAACTGGCGTGGTATTTTTCCTTTAATTATTTGAGCTCGCAAAACTTCTGAAACAATAAAAACAAGAAAAGGGGGGGGGGGTATTCTGCCTCCCAGATATTAAATGCCAAAAATAGGGACTTTGTATGAAAGTCCCATAAATCATCTAAAACATGCAAAAACAACGATATAACAATGCAAATAACATTCCAATATGATAATATAGGATATAAAAATGATGATATAAAATGCACGTATCAATCGGGGACCATGGGTTCACTAGTGGAGTCTCTCAAGTAAATAGAACAATCATATGATGGGTAAACAAATTACAGCTAGGCAATTGACAAGATTATAACACAAACTTAATCTAGATATGACAAAGTGAACATGATAATATTTATGGAGGCATCACGACAAGGAACAAAGACCGTTGAGTCCAACTGCATCTTTGTATAAAAAGTCCACCATGGGATCGCTATCCAGCCTGTCACCCATGGGTATTAAGTTGCAAGCAACATACATTTGCATTAAGTAAAGCACATGAAGTAAGCAATATTAAATATCAAAATAGACTTTAACACCGCTGTTTTACCCTTAGTAGCAACAGCACACCCTCGCCCTTAGACGTTTCTGTCACTCGTGCCCAGGAACAAAAGGGGGCATGAACCCACTATCTAGCGTAAATACTCTCTCTTGGAGATACACACAATCACTTGGCCAAAGTAACTACGCACATCGGAGAGCAAGCAAGAACATGAATCGACATATAAGAATCATGCACAATCTGATCATAACTTTATAATCCATCGGATCACAGCAAACACATCACACAGCATTACAATAATCGATCTTGATCATGTTAGGAAGCTCACAAGATCATAAGACATGAAGCACAAGAGAGAGAGACTACCATCTAGCTACTGCCATGGACCCAAGATCCAAGGTGGGACTACTCACAAATCTCCCCTCTGGCAGAGTGCCGAGATCTACTTCAGATTCACCCCCGAACTAGAGTTTGAGATGACGGTGCGTCGGGATGGCTTCTGTGGAAAATAATGTGTGCCCCTTCGGTTTTAGGGTTTATGGGATTTTATAGGCGTCGGAGGGGGCCGAGGCGGTGCCCAGGGGGCAGGGGCGGGCCCCACCCGCGGGTCCCGGGGGGTCACGGCAGGCACCCGCCTGTGGCCCCTAGGTGGCCCCCCAGGTCGCCCTTCTATCTTCTGGTGTCTTCCATCGCATAAAAAAATCCCCGTAAATTTTTAGCTCAATCCGACGATATTTCCTGTGGTAGATTTTCTAAAATACAAAAACAACAACAACAGGAAACTGGCACTGGGCATCTTGTCAATAGATTAGTCCGACAAAATGCATAAAATGATGTAATATGATAATAGAAACATGTGACAATATCACAAAACTAGCATGGATCACTCAAAAATTATAGATACGTTTGACACGTATCAGCATCCCCAAGCTTAACTCCTACTCGTCCTCGAGTAGGTAAGTGATGGCCTTTAACTCAGCAACAGGACCAAAGAACACTTGATGGCAAGGCGCCAGAAAAACGTGATGGTGAAGTTACCTGCGTTAAAAAACAATGGTTAGGTTGAGACTCCAAGTGCAGAGTGTATAGTATAGGAAAGACAGTTTTCTTCTTATCCTTCCCTCGGGGAATCACTTGGTGACTCGAGGGTTTATATCGAACTCTCGGGGAATCACTACTGAAAGGTTTATCTTCTTATCCATCCCTTGAGAACCTGCAACAAAGTAAATTGTTTTGTGCCCTCAACCTCACCAAGTGGTTGTCAAGCACAAGGTGTGAGAATGATATCAAAATAAATCAAATGCAAAACAATAAGTAAATATGCAATGGTGGTAAATAAATATGCAAGGATGGTGGAAACAATGATGGATGATATTTTTGGGGTTTTTATATGTGAATGCAAGAATTAAAAGTGTTTTTGTATTTTCTGATTTTAAAATGGCTGAATATAGATAATGCTTAAAAGTGGTTCGAAAGTTGTTTCTTATGATTAAAAATGGACCGGGGTTCATGGTTTCACAAATGCACTCTCTCTTTAATGTTGTGGTGGACAATGGAACATTGGAATTGACATATGAGATTGCAACACAAAGTTTTATGAGAAGTTACTAATTATATGGGCATCACGTCCTAACATAGAGATCTTTTGGTTATTAACCTCTCTTATACTCCACTAAGATGTGAACTAAATCATAACACCATAGTATTAAGATAAATCAGAGCATAGCTTTAATCTTTATGACATGAAGTGAAAATAAGAACATGCTAGATCTAGTCATGAGAAGTGGCAATGGTCAACCCACATCTCTGGTAGCATGGTATTTTAGTTTATCCCTAGTGAGGTAACAAAGTAAGGTTGTAATACCCAGGTGGATCGCGGAACTTCTCTCACTTTCACCGCACTAGCCACCCCCTCATTACTCCAAGTAATGCACACGTTCCCCAACACACGCTCTCATAAACAAGCTTGATCAAAACAAGTAGACAAGAACGGGGTACATAATATGCATCTACTTTCATAACTGAAACAAAACAATTGCAATCTTCAAACATATATTAACTCATAGAGAGATCCACCACATAGGAATTACATAGATGACCGTAATCATGTTCGGCAGCTCATACGGTGCTAATTAGTGAAGCTCAAGAGAGAGGAGAGATACATAAGTTACTTCCACAAACCCATAGTCCAGGGGTGAACTACTCCCTCTTCATCATGGAGACGGTGGAGACGTTGTTGGGGGAGATGGAGACCACGCCGGCAGCGCTCCGTCAGAGTTTTCCCCCTCCGATCTGCAGGTCCAGGTCTCTGTTTCGTGGTTTCTCTGTTTACGGCCGCCTCCTCATGATCTACGTCGGGGGCTATTTTTATAGTCGGTTTTAGATCAAGACGGAGTCGTGGGCGAAAATATCGACGGAAACGGAGCCACGAGGCTCCAGAAGGTAGGCCCCACGAGGCCAAGGAATCTGGCCCCGTGGGCCACCCCCTTTTGGGCCTCAGGCCTCCGCTCGTTTGCTTCCTTCGCTCTCAAGTCTTCTTCCTTCATAAAACTGATGCTCGTAAATTTCCAGGTCATTTGGACGTCGTTTGGGTCCCTGAAACATCAAAATATAGAAAATAGGGTTTTATTCCAGAAAAATAGGAAAACTGTGAAATATTCCCAAAATCATTATAAAATCATGATATAACCCTTATATGATGCAAATATGATTGAAATATGAGAATTATAATGCAAAGTTCATGTATGCATTTTATATGCATCAGTAAGTGATAACAAAATAATTTTTGATGAGACATGCAACCAATACAGTCGTGATCAAGATAATAATGTAAAGCATAGGATGTGAATAAAGTGAAACAAAACAATTGTTTATAGTTGATAGCAAGAAAGAAATGAATAACCAAGATGAATCATTAAAGCAAAACCTTTCATAAATAGTACGTTAAAGACATGAAAGCAATGTGATTCACATATTTGATTAATTCACAAAGTTAACAATTCCATGACAAAAGTGTTTGAAAATCAAAACAATTAAGATGTAAGTTTTAGCAAAAAGGTGCAACTTCCAACGGTAAAGTCAATATAAAGATTCATGTTTAATCTGACAATGCAATATGATCAATGATACCCAGGGTCAATGCAAGATGTTTGCCTTGGTGGAGATAGAAGGAAGAGGAAAACTGACTCAACATTAAAAGTAAAAGAAAGGCCCTTCGTAGAGGGAAGCAGAGATTAGTCATACGCTAGAGCTTTTTTTATGAAACAGAAGTAAAACAATTTTGAGGCATGCATGCTTTCGTCAACGACTTCACAACAGAGAAGCTATCTAGTCCCCCATGACAAGCAAGGCTTTTAGAGTTGTGAGAGCAGCTGGTTTTTAGAGGAGTGAGTACGCTCCTCTTTCTCCTTGGTTTCACCACTGTCCAATGTTTTTGAGCTGATTTCTCAGATTTTCATTGCGCGGAGGAGAATGGTGAGTTATATTTATATTTTGCTTAAGCTGCTCTCGGGTTGATTCAAGTGAAGATGTAATCCATCGACACCGGGTGAAAAGGGGGGAAATGACCTTGCTCGTCACGAGTTATATCTAGCTCTCCACTGCTCCCTCATGAGCTTAAAAAGAGAGGCACAAAAAGGAGTATTTTGAATTTTTAAAGATAGCACATGACAAATTTACTTCGAATTGCAGGAAATACCATGCATAGGTAGATATGGTGGACTCAGCTGGCAAGATAGTTTAGCTTTGTTATTTGGATGCACGAGTGAACCATACACTTAGTACGAATTTTTGGGATTAGCAAAAGAAGGTATTTAAAGCAAAAATCTAAAATTAACCGGTAACAGAGTAACAAAAGACATAAGTCATCATAACCACAAAAACTCCACACCGTCTCCCATGTTGACCAAACAATTTTTTTGATGGAAAGATTAGCTTAATGAATTAACAACTATGAAACACCACACCATTTCAAGTTTTTAACAGTATTTCTTTACTAATCAATTCCACTCAAATAACCAGCAAGTTTAACCATTCAACTTAATATCTCAAAACAAATGAGAAGTATCAAGTATCCACATAATGATCTACAATACTATTGATGCAT